>VZRF01011138.1:0-72922 GCA_013396875.1 Vireo altiloquus | reverse complement strand
CTCAGACATAGTTCCTCTTGTCGTAGCTGGTGATGGCGGAGCGTGGGGCGGAGTAGGCCACCTTGCCCGTGGGGTACCTGTCGTCTTTGGGGGGGCAAGAGCAGCAAAGCAGACCCCCCCCCAGCATCAGGAGCGCGGAAGCCGCCCAGCCCACGTAGAGCGAGGTGCCCAGCTCCCGCTTCTGCGCTTCGATCACCAGCGGGCTGTAGAAATCCCGGATGATGGTGTTGGCCGACCAGCAGACAGGGATGAGGATCATGATGCCAGAGAGGAGGAAGATGACACCGGAGACGATGGTGATCTTGGCTTTGGTGCTCTCATCCTCCACGCAGCGGGTGCACTGGGCGCCCACGATGGCCACCATTAAGCCTATGACGTCCAAGATGATGGCCACCACCAGCAGGGCGCGGGCGGCTTGCAGGTCTTGCGGCAGCGCCAACATGGAGTCGTAGACCTTGCACTGCATCTGCCCCGTGCTCTGCACCACGCAGTTCATCCACAGCCCTTCCCAGATGATCTGCGCCGTGATGATGTTGTTGCCGATGAAGGCCGACACCCTCCACATGGGCAGCGCGCAGCAGATGATGCTGCACAACCAACCCACCACGGACAAGGTCACGCCGCCGATCTCCAGCCCCATCGACATGGTGGACGGCTTAGTGAGGCGCTCCAGGCGATGGCAGAGAAGAACCCACGGAGCGAGACTGTCGCCGTCGCCCGCCGCTGCTCGCGGCCGGGGGATCGGCTTACACCTGTGCGCAGCGGTATTTATACGGGCTGGCCCCGGGGTGGGGTTTCAGTGCTGCCTGCTGGACGCTCCTCTCTGCTCCTCCGTCACCATCACCTGCGTCCCACACCCTCCCCTTTGTTTGTGGAGATGGCGCCGGGTAACCAGAGAAGGGCGGGAGGAGGAGAAATGCCACCTGCTACAGCCATTCCCTGGTTTCGGCCGTTGGGTATCGGGAAGCACTACCACCGTCCTCGTTCCCACCGAACCCCTTCTGTGGACCTGGAAATCCCAAGGGTTCACCTTTCCCCCACGGAGGTGCTGGCAGGTCAGGGTTTGGTTGATTTCTGGGGTGTATTATCAGCGCTCACGTTTAACTGGGGTTCAGCGAGCGTTGGGCACCTTTGCATCACCGTGCAAAGTTCAACCCCTTTGCAGTGCCATGAAGTTTGTGTCACCGTTCCAGGGGACATGCAGGTGCTCCTGGCCCAGCAGAAACCCCTCCAGTCTGGCCCCTCCCGTTCCCACCCTGCTGGGCCGGGAGCACTGTCAGAGATCCTCTGACTGAGTGATAAATATCTTTACTCATCCTGCACAAGTCTTGTGGCCTTGAAGGAAGCAGATAATGCACGTATTCACCGCGGCAATGTCATCCTGATAACCTGAGCTGGCACCCAGCAAAGGGAAAAATATCCCAGGGCATGAGTAATCCCTTCAGACCTGGCAGCAACACCCCCATGGCTGTGGGGTGCACATTTCCCCCAAACAGCCTTGCGTGCTGGGGGTAGTGCCAGTGTTTCCAGTCCCCCTCCCCCAGGAATGTGGTTGCTGGACACAGGCTTGCTCCTACCTGTTCCCTGCCTGCTCCAAAAATCTCCTCTACAACTTATTAACTACTCAAGAGCGCGGTGGGATGCTGGCAGCTGGCGCCGTGCAGTTGGGATGGGGGAGGAGCTCTGCAACTGCCTGGCTGTACCCCACTGTACCCTGACACCCCACAGCCAGAGGGGTCACAGTTGGGTGTCCCCACATTATCCCGACAGTGAACAGCCAGGGGGGGTTGTGTTTGGGTGCCCCAGAGTATCCCAGCACCCCATAGCCAGAGGGGTTGTATTTGGGTGCCCCAGAGTATCTCAGCACCCCATAGCCAGGGGGGTTGTATTTGGGTGCCCCAGAGTATCCCAGCACCCCATAGCCAGGGGGGTTGTATTTGGGTGCCCCAGTGCCCTGATAGCCGGTATCTGATGAGCCACCTTCTATTGCCCTGCAGCACTCTGAACCCCCATAGCCAGTGGGGTCACCCCACAGCACCCTGATACCTCATGTATGGCTGGGTCAGCTGTTGTCACCCCATGTCACCCCAGCACCCCATATCCACCCAGCTTCACCTCCAACCCCCTGTAGCACCCCATGTCTGACCTCCACCATGCTGTGACACCCCTATACCCCCATACACAGCCTCTGCCACCCCATGGCATCCCCAAAATACCCTGTACTTGGCTGGGTGAGCTTCTGCCACCCCACTGTACCATGATCATCCCCCGAGGGCACCCAAAATCCCCACAGCCAGCGGGGGGGTACCAGGGGTGACCCTGTCTGTGCTGCTGGGGGGAGCCTGTGCAAGCAGCCCCCAGGGTCCTGTGCCCTTGTTGTGGGGGGTGCTGGGGGTCCTGGCCCTCGGGAGCACCTGGAGGTGGGTGTCCATGGTCCAGTGCTGTCACAGTGACAGTGGGCACAGGGCCAGGCCCGCTGGGCTACCAGCGGCAAACGGGGGGTGGCCGGGCTGCCGAGGGCCCCCACGTGTGCAGGGAGGGGAGTGCCCGCGGCCCCGGGGTGCAGAGTGCACAGGCACACAGGGGAACACACACAGCACAAACACAGCATGCACACACAGGGCATACATAGAGACACACACACAGAACATACGCAGAGACACACACACACAGAGAACATACATAGAGACATACACACACAGAGAACAGACACAGAGAAACACACAGAACATATACAGAGACACACACAGAGAACAGACACAGAGAAACAGAACATATACAGAGACACACACACAGAGAACAGACACAGAAACACACACACAGAACATACATAGAGACATACACACAGAGAGAACAGACACAGAGAAACACACACAGAACATACACAGACACACACACAGAGAACATACACAGAGACACACATAGAGAGAGAACATACACAGAGAAACACATACACACAGAGAACGTACACAGAGACACACACAAAATATACACAGAGAAACACACACAACATACACAGAGAAACAGACACACAGAGAACGTACACAAACACACACAGAACATACACAGAGACACACACAGAACATACACAGAGACACACACAGAACATACACAGACACACACACAAAGCATACAGAAAAACACACATGCAAAATATACACAGAGAAACACACACATACACACAAAACACACAGAGAAACACACACACAGAGAACATACACAGACACACACAGACACAAAATATACACAAACACACACAAACACAGATATGCACACAGACACACACAGACACAGTCACACACACAAATACACAGGTACACACANACAGAGAAACACACACATACACACAAAACACACAGAGAAACACACACACCCCCTCTGCCGGCAACAACGCCCCAGCATGCAGCCACACACACAAACAGACTCATAGACACACGGACAGACACATGGACAGACAGCGACACACACAGCAACAGGCTCACAGATGCACAACCACACAGACAGACACAGAGACAGACACACAGAGACAGACACACAGACAGCCACACAGATACAGAGACACACAGAGACAGACAAACAGACAGACAGACACACAGAGACACACACGGACAGGCACACAGACGGACACACGGATCTGCAGCTGCACACACAGACACACGGATGGACAGACGTGCAGCCAGACACACAGACACACACAGACACTCAGATTCACACACACACGGACACACTCAGACTCATGGGCACACAGACACACTCACACACACACACACACACACACACAGACTCACGGACAGACTTACGGACACACACACACACGGCTGTGGGGCTGTGGGGTGTGGGGATACCCCTGGCAGGGCTTTGGGGCAGGGGGGACCCCAGCAGGGCTGTAGGGTGTGGGGATACCCCTGGCAGGGCTTTGGGGCAGGGGGACCCCAGCAGAGCTGTAGCATGTGGGGATACCCCTGGCAGGGCTTTGGGGCAGGGGGGACCCCAGCAGGGCTGTAGGGTGTGGGGATACCCCTGTCAGGGCTTTGGGGCAGGGTTATACACCGGACAAGGCTCTGGGGAAGGGGGGGTGGCACCCCAGACAGGCCTGTGGGGCACAGGGATAGGGGCAGGGTTATAGCCCAGGTTTGTGGGACAATGGCAATACTCAACACCAGGGGCATGGGGCAGGAGAGATAACCCATGTAGGAGTAGGGCGTAGGAGGGAGTATATTCCTACACATCTGGGTAGGGATGTGGGACAGGGGGGATACCCCAAGTAGGGCTGTGGGGCAGGGCAAGAGTGGGATAATCGAGGCAGGTATGGGGTAGGAACTACTGGGGCAGAGCTGGGGTGGGACGGGGCAGTGAAACACCATAGCCCCCGACCCTGCAATCAGAGCCCCACACGCGGCGTCCCCACTTTGTCATCCCAAATTGCCCAAAGTACAGGCTGTGTCCAGTGTCGTGCCGGCCTGGGGCAGCTGCTGCCTCCTGACTCACGACGGAGGAAGGGGCAAATCACCAGGGTTTTGGGGTGCCGGCCACCCCCGGCAGGACACATTCTTGTGGTGAGCAAACCAGTCACTGGTGTTTACTGAGGAGCTGAGCAGGGCCAGCGTCCCTGGGGGATTCCTGGGAGCACCCCCGCCCCAGCTGCTCTATCCCCCTCGCTGGTGCAGTTCCTCTGCACTCCCGCACGGCTGGGGAAGGGATGAGGAGTGTCCAAGTCCCTCGGCATGGGGACAAAGTGTGGTGGCTGCAAGAACTCAGTGGTGACACGGGGACGGGTTTGCTCCACTGTGATGCAGAGACCCCAAACAAATGTCAGACCCAAAGGTCACGGGAGCATCACCGGGTTGGTGGCCCCAAAGGAAGGACACCTGGGCTGACAGGGGGGACTCCCATTGGAGCATCCCACATCCTTGCACCCAGCGCCCGGCAGCACCCCGGGGGTGAGCAGGAGGTGACGGCAGAAACCGCCCCGGGCCGCGTCCCACTCACGTGCGCGGCGGGGCCGGGGTGTTCCCCGCCGCTGCGGTCGGGAGTGCCGGCGCGTTCCCCCCGGGGGAGCGGGGCCGGGGCGGTAAATGCCGCCTCGGCTGCTTATATTTCAGGCGCGGGGCTGTTGGCTCTGCCCCGGCCAGGGCACACAGGTAGCCCATTGTTGGAGCCCCTTCGGCGCGGCGGGAGCAGGTGAGGCGGCTCCGAGCATCAATGGCAGCTCTGTCTGCCGGCGGGGCGGGGAGGGAGCTGCGGCACACGGGGGCTGGGGGCGGCGGGGGACATGGACCAGCGGGATGTGGCAGGGGGCTGGTGGCTCACTGGGGGATGCTGGACCGTGCCTGGGGCATCCCCACCCCGACAGCTCCGATCGGCTTCCCCAGGGCTTTGCCGTGGCATCCCGCTGCCTCCGAGCATCGCCCGTGGGGGACCCCCGCTGTGCCGCCCGTGACCCCCTTCCTGATCCATCGCCTCCCCCGTCCCTTCGCCAACCACCTGGGCAGCGCTTGGGGGAGTTGTCCCCGTTGGGAGCCACTTGCTGCTCAGAAACTGGACAGAGTTGTGACTTTCAGAGCGACTTCAGGCTGAAGGTCTGGTCTCTCCCCGCAGGGACCCCTCCCGATAAGACTTTGCTTTCCCATAGCGAGAAACAAGCTGACTGTGCATATCTGAGTCGGTCGGAGGGGTTTATGTTGGGCAAGGATGTTTTTTGGGAACATTCAGTCTCTGGGCTGCCGGTAACTAATCTTTGGCCTCCGGCGAGGAGAGGCTACCCCGCTCCTCACGGAGCTGTCGGCCGTGCCTCGCTTGGCAGATGTGAAGCCAGAGATCCCGGTGGATCATCGTTTGCTGGCAAGTCTCACCTGCCTTTTTGGGACCTTGCGGTAGCCGGGTTGGTGGGTCCATGCGTGGCTCCTGGGGGATGAGGGGCTCTCGGCTCAGTGGCGCAGGGTGTGTGAGGTGGGACTGTCACCTGTGTCCTGGGCGGGGATGTCCCCAAACCCTTTTTGGCAGGAGATTCGTGCCCCAAGCCCTCTCCCTCTGTGGAGTGTCCTCTGCCCTGAGCAAGGTCAGGGTGACACAGCCTCTGCTGTGCAGCCAGCAGTGCCTGGCACTGAGGTGACACTGGGTTTAATGTCACCTCACTTCCCAGCTGAGAGCGTGCAGTGTGTCCCCATGCTTGTGAACCCAGGACAAGTGTCAGAAGGTGTTTCCTGATGATTATGCCAGGACGGGAGCTCTGCCCTCACCCTCTTAGTGCTGTGGAAGAGGAATGGCATCCCAGGGTCCCACATGTCCTTCAAATCCCACTGGATTTGGGGCAGGGCATCCACACCTGTCTGGGTGCTGGGGCAGATGCTGGAGGGTGAAGGCTTGGGATGGGTTGAGTGTGTTGAGCACCCTGTCTTGGGTGGAGGAGCTCCCTGTGGAGCAAGTGGGCTGTGGTCCCACCAGGACATGTGCCTGTGCCGTGGCTCTGTGCAGGTGACCCTGGAGCAAAGCTGGGACTGGGGTCCTGCAGGATGCACAGGGAATGAGCACTGGGATGGGGCTGTGGGGCTGGTGTCCATGTGGGGCTGGTATCCATGGAGTGGTTGTCCTGGATGGCATGTCCTGAGGTGCTCGGTGGTCCCACTGGTACTGCACCACCATCCTCGGGCTCCAAGGGCACTGGGGTCAGCATGAGGTCAGCTGTTGTTCCTCTGCTCCATGCCGGGCCAGTGTCTGTCAGTCGTGCTGGCCAGCAGTGCTGGGGACACAGGGCTGGCAGTGCCGTCCAGGCAGGTGTGTGTCACTGGGGAACGTGGGGAAGGGCACAGGGGCTGCCACTGTGTGGCTGCTGCCAGTTGGAATATATGTCACGTTCTGGCATTAATTACAGTAATTGGCTGTCAGAGGCCGTGCTGGCACCTGCTCTGCCTCCGAGGGGGAGAACGAGCAGCTCAAGCTTTGATGCTCCGTGCGTGGGGGAGTCCCTGTCCCCACCTTGCCATTTGTCCCCAGCCCAGAGACACATCCCCACGTGCCTGGGGGGACACGGCCCATGTGAGCCACACATGCACACGTGGGTGTGGGCCTCTCTCCAACCCCAAATAACGTGGTGGTTACAGCAGCTGGCTGGGAGGTGGAAGCCTCAGGCAGAGTCTGGCCCCGGCGGGGATGCTCTGGAGCCTTGCAGATTAAAGGGAGCCCTTGACCACAAGGCTCTGGCCGCAGGGTGGACACTCTGGTATGTGAGCAATGCGGGCGTTCCAGCAGGACAGAGGGACAGAGCCTGGGCGGCTCCTCTGGCACAAGTCAGGCAGGCAGGACCCTGACCATCCCCTTCAGCTGGGGTCTGCTGTGAGCCGTGGGTGTCCCCAGGCATCCTGCTGGGGATGCCTCCTCGTGGCAGTGCACGGGCCACCAGGCTTGTCCCACCACACTGGGACATGATGCCCAGGGACATCCTGGCACGAGCAGCAGCTCCAGAGTCCGTCACACCGAGCAATAAGCACAAAGGGTTGGATCGTGATGGTAACCCCAGTGCTTGGGAAAACTAAGATTATCTCAGTGCCTCTTATCTTTTCCAGAGGCCCAGGATTAAGCTGGGGTGATGAAACAGTGCAATGTCCATCTGTCCGTCTGTGCTGTCTGTCTGGTGTGCTGCGCCTGTGTGGGCGCTGCAGGGGCTCGGAGGGAGCAGGGAGGGGACCCGTGTGGGAGTCACGGATTAAAGGAGGACAGGTCAGCTTCAGTGTGGCATCAGTGCTGGCACTGGTGTTGGCACCTGCACTGGGAGCAGTGAGTACGGCACTGGGACACTGCGGGGCCACATCTGCCCCTCACAGCCCCAATCCACCCAACTCCACCATGCAGGCAGGGGAACGTGGGCAGAGCTGGGGCTGAGGGTGGCTGTGTGAACCCTGGCTCGGCCCTGGAGCACAGGTGGGCTGGGTTTGGGGTCTGCCCACCCTGTTGCCCCAGGCAGTGCCGTCTCTCCTTTGTGGGGAACCGGCAGCTGCTCCAACCGGTTTGTGGGTCTGGGTGGTGACACCTCCTGCCCGAGGCCTAATGGAGGGCAGGGAAGTGCTGGTACGGACGCCAAGGAGCAAACAAGAGCCGCTTGTGTCCTGCCGGGCACGGAGCCCAGCAGCCGGAGGGGACAATGTGCTGCTCCCCCGGCACGGGGCCGGGGGGGACAGAGGCTGGGAGGACGATGGAGCAGTCACCGTGAGCTGGAGAGAAACTGAGGCACAAAGGTGTGAAGGGACCCCATCCAAGTGATGGAGCAGAAGGTGCTGGCCGTGATGGCAGAGATATCCCGGTGCCTGGACACCGGCTCTTCCCCTTTAGCACCCCGGGCCGAGCCTCAGCGCCGCCCCGGGCATGTCCTGCCTGCCCGCAGCAATGGGACACCCCCTTGCACCTGGGTGGCCTGATCTCGGTGCCCCGCATCCTCCTCCGTGGGAGCAACCGGGATATTAAGTGTCATCGCTGCAGGGAGAAATACAAGTGGAAGAATCCCGGGAAACTGGTTCTACCCCTCCGTCCGGTGCCGGCGGCAGGCCGGCGGCTGCGGCGCCGCTCCTCCCTCGGCAAAGGCATATAATGCCTGCCATGGTCCCGGCAGCCGGCACTGCGCGGCGGGAGGCGGGCAGGGGAGCGGGCGGCGAGCGATGGCCTCCATGGGCATGCAGGTGCTGGGCATCGCCCTCTCCGTCATCGGCTGGTTGGCCTCCATTCTCTGCTGCGCGCTGCCCATGTGGCGGGAGACGGCCTTCGTCGGGAACAACATCGTGGTGGCGCAGATCATCTGGGAAGGGCTGTGGATGAGCTGCGTTGTGCAGAGCACGGGGCAGATGCAGTGCAAGGTGTACGACTCGCTGCTGGCCCTGCCGCAGGACCTGCAAGCCGCCCGCGCCATGGTGGTGGTGGCCATCGTCCTGGCCATCCTGGGCACCCTGCTGGCCGTCACCGGCGGCAAGTGCACCAATTGTGTGGAGGACGACACCGCCAAAGCCAAGGTCATGATCCTCTCCGGCATCATCTTCATCGTGGCCGGTATCCTCATCCTCATCCCCATCTGTTGGTCAGCCAACAGCATCATCCAGGACTTCTACAACCCTCTGGTCTCCGACTCGCAGAAGCGGGACCTGGGCTCGTCCCTCTATGTGGGCTGGGCGGCCTCGGCGCTGCTGCTGCTGGGGGGGGCGATCCTGTGCTGCACCTGCCCCCCCCGCGGGGAGAAGCCCTACTCCGCCAAGTTCACGGCCGCTCGCCCGCTGCCAGCCGGCAACTACGTGTAGGAGCCGCCGCCGGGAGCCCCCGGCCGCTCCGGGGAGCGGGGACCTCCCGGGACACGCAACCTCCCCGGCCGGGCTGGGACCGGCAGGGCGCCGGGGCGGTGCGAGGGAGGGCAGACAGAGCCGCCTTTGTTCCACCGGGATTCAAGCCGGTTCTTTAATCTCGGCTGAGACAGGGAACAAGGAGATCCTGTCCTGGCTGCCCGCGGTGGGGGTCCTGCTCCCCTCGGAGCATCCAGCTGAGGCATCCTCTGCGGGACATCACCTGATCCCCTCCCCGAGGGTTTCCTGGCTCCCGGTATCGGGGTGCGCCATGCGGTGACACAGCTGGCAGGAGCCCGTCCCACGGGTGGCACAGGGCTCTCTCTCCCCTCGCGAAGCTCCCCGGGAGGTGTCTGTCCCTCGGGGTGGGTGGCGGTGTCGGTGCTGGTGGGGACAGCGAAGCTGTCCCGCGTGGTCACGGGGACGTGGTGGCTCTGCAGACCCCGGCAGGGTCTTGAGGGGTGACAGGGGCTCTCACCTGCCTGTTCCCTAAATTTTGACTTTGACCTACTTTCGGGGCTCGGAGCGGCCGTACCGAGTGTGATCTCTCGCGGCAGCTCCCCAGGGCGGGGGCATCATTATCCTGGGAGTGGGAAGGCAGCGGCCGGGCTGGGAGAACCGGTCGGGGAGGCGAGAGCGGAGCGGGGCTGTGCCCCCGCATGGAGGGCCCGACCCCATCCATCGCCCCAGAGTGAGGGCGGTAGTGGGGTCTCACGGTACCGCCGGCTGTGCTGCCGTCCGTCCCCGTGTCCAGCCCTCCCGCATTAAACGGCAGCTGCTCAGACCCCGCTGTGCCTCGTGTTCTTTACCCTCTCCATCGTGCCCGGCTGGTGGGACAGCCCTGTGCTCTGTGCCCTCGGCTCCCGTTCCCCTGAGAGATCACCCAAATCTGCTCCTCGGAGCCTCCTGAGATCCCCGCCGCCTGTTCCAGCCCGGGCATCACCCGCCGCTCCCGTCCCTAGCGGCCCCGGGGGTGAGAGCGGCTGCTCATCGGCTGCTCGGCTGCGTCGGGGCTGTCCCACGCCTGTCCCACGCTTGACCCGCCGCGATCTTCCCACCCGAGCAGGAAGAAGGTGGCCGGCGCCGGCCGGGGCGGGTCGGGGCTCGCTGGCCCCGGGGCCACCCCGCAGCCCCGGCTGGGAGCGCCCGGGGCCGGCGTGGGCAGCGCCGCGTGTTTTGCCTGTCTCGCTTCCGGCACGGCAAGTGCTCCCCTGGCTTGGGAACATCCTTCCTTCCTTCCTTCCTTCCTTCCTTCCTTCCTTCCCACCTCGGGGCTCGTGGGGACGAGAGGTGACTCCGCCTGGCTCTGGGTGTCTCATCTGGATCTGGGGGCTTGAGGGCTCCCAGCTTCCCAGTGCCTTCACTGGGCACGGGAATGATGGAAAAGATGCCTGTAACCCAGTGGTGCCGGCGGCCAGGTGGGAACGTGAGCACAATGCTCTGCCGAGCATCCCTGGGGATCCATGGAGCCACCACCTGTCCCCCGGCAGGGGCTCATAGACCCACCCTGGTTGGGGTGTCTCCTGTGGCCCGGGTCCTGCTGGCTGGGGAAGGGTGCCCGGGATGGCTCCCATCATCCCAGCCCCTGCCTGCCTGGGCCCGGGGAGAGGGATGCTGATTTTGGCCCAAAGGGTCTTTCACAGCCCAGGGGATGCAAGGTCTCAGTGCTGAGTGTCCATCAGGCTGCTGAGGGATGAAAGGTGCTGGGGAAGGAGTGGGGATACAACGGGAGAGGAAAGCCTGGAGAAACCGAAACTGGGACAGGGGAAATGATGGTGAAACCTCTGGCGAGAGCCGCAGGGTGTGCCGGGCACAGTCGATACCCCACTGAGCTCAGGGCCATAAAACCCCGGCTGGGCCCCGCTGCCAAGCGCGGCGCAGGCACCCATGGGTGAACTCTGCTCCGAGAGGGGCTGAGCCAGGGCCAGAGCAGTCACATGTGGCCATGGTGGAGCTGCTGGTGTGTCCATCACGTGTTCCTGTGCCAGCCACCCCTCTCCCAGGGATGCCGCCTGTGGTGACCCCTTAGCCCCTGGCCAGGGTTTGCCCCCTTGGGGCTGCTCTGGGATGGTATCACAGGGAGTGCTGAGCCCCGGAGCTGAGATCAGAGCAGAGCTGAGCTCTGACCCATTTCCATTTCCTCCTGGAGAGGAGATCCCAGGTCCAAAGGGCGCCTTAGCACAGCTGCGAGGGCATAGCCAAACCGGGAGCAGGCAGGGCCGAGGGGGGTGGGGGGGCTGCCTTCCCTGCCTGTGCCCCTGGTGTGAGGCTCATGGCCAGGGAGGCTGAGCACCAGCGGTGGAGTGGGACCTGGGGTGGGCACTGGGGGATGGTCAGTGGCATGGGGTGAGAGTAGGGTGGGAGGTTTGCACTCTGGAGCACTGGGGGATGGGCACATTGAGCCCTGTTCCTGCTCCCCAAAAGCCATCCCTTCCCTGACACGTGCCTGGGAAAGGGCAATGACGGAGGCTGCGCTGTGCTGTGGGGACAGTGTGGGGGCCAGTGTGACACACGGGGGCTCCTGCACCTTGTCCTGCTCCCAGCCTGGGGCCTCAGTGCCACACATGTCCCCATCCTGTCCTGCAGCACTGCCCCAGGTCACTCATGCCCTTGAGTGCCCACATCACTCATGCCCCCATGTCCCTTGAGTCCCCACTGTCCCTCATGTCCCCGTGCTGTCCTGCAGCACTGCCCCAGGTCCCTCATGTCCCCGTGCTGTCCTGCAGCACTGCCCCAGGTCCCTCATGTCCCTGTGCTGTCCTGCAGCACTGTCGCAGGTCCCTCATGTCCCTGTGCTGTCCTGCAGCCACTCCCAGCCCGGTGGGGAGCAGGACACACCGAACAAGGCTGTGCTGTCCCTGCTGGGGCTGTGCTGGTGACCTCCGTGCCCTGTCCCCGCAGGAGCTGTCGATGGCGATGATGACCATGCAGATGGGAGGGCTGATGATGGCTGCGCTGGGCTGGCTGGGCTCCATCCTCACCTGTGCCCTGCCCATGTGGAAGGTGACAGCCTTCATCGGCTCCAACATCGTGGTGGCCCAGGTGTTCTGGGAGGGGCTGTGGATGAACTGCGTCTACGAGAGCACAGGGCAGATGCAGTGCAAGGCCTACGACTCCCTGCTGGAGCTCACCTCCGACCTGCAGGCTGCTCGTGCCCTGGTGGTCACCTCCATCTTCGTGGCCTTCCTCGCCTTCCTCATGGCCCTCTCGGGGGCCGACTGCACCCGCTGCGTGGACGACAATGGCACCAAGAACAGGATCTCTGCCATGTCAGGTGTCATCTTCATCATGGCCAGCATCATGCTGCTCATCCCCGTCTCCTGGTCTGCCAACAGCATCGTCAGCAACTTCTACAACCCCATGGTGCCCGAGGCCCTCAAGAGAGAGCTGGGGGCTGCCCTCTACATCGGCTGGGCCTCCAGCGCCCTGCAGCTCTTTGGTGGGGGTGTCCTGTGCTGCTCGGGGTCCCAGTCCCAGCAGGACCCCTACCCCAAGAAGTACCGCGCAGTGAAATCCTGTGGCCCGATGGGCTATGCCATGAAGGACTACGTGTGAGCCACGGTGCCCAGGTGCCAGCCCAAGGCAGAGCACCGCTGTCCCTGTCCTGCGTCCCCGTGCCACCCCAACCCCTGCACTGCCTCCTCCCGCCCATCCCCACGCTGGCTGACCCCAGCACGGTCCCCATGTGTGCCCTTCCCCAGGGCAGGGACTATAAACATCCTGGTGCCACCGAGGCTGCCTGGGCTCATTTTGAACGGCGCGGTGCGGGAGAATGGTGACGCGTCGTGGGGTGCTCTGCCCTGCCAGCTGCTGTGTTCCAGCACCTGGGGCATCCTGTGTGCCCATGGGGATCAGCACAAACCTGCCGGGGTGCTCCTGGTGCTCCCTGGGGCAGCAAACAGAGGCAGGGAGAGGATGCTGAGAGCTGAGAGAGGCCTGGGGGGGACGCCAGGGGCTCTGAGCCCCCAGGGACTGGGAGGGGACCCCAGAGAAAGGCTGAACCCCCCCTCCCAGGCTCCTGGCCACCCACCCTGGAGGGTCCACATTCCCATTGCTCTGGAAACAACACACAGCAGGCAGAGAGCAGGGATAGAGGTTTATTGAACAGGCAAGTGCAGGGCTGGGGACAGCCACAGCTCCCAGCTGCCAGGGGACAGTGCTGGAGACAAACGGGGTGGGGGGAGCAGGACAGCTACAGAGGGGAACAGGGACCCCAAAGCAGAAGGGTGACATGGGGAGGGCGAGTGTGGAAGATGTGGGATGCCCTGGGTGAGGGACAGGGACAGACAGCCATTGCCTCACACTGGGGAAGAGCTCCCGAGGGGAAGGATGCAACCTGTTCCCAGGAACACGGGAACAGGATGAGCAGGAACAGGTCTGAGGGAAGGGAAAACTGAAAAAACCCCAAATATTCCAGAAAGAAATTTGGGTAAAAAACTTCCCAAGGGAGCAGTGGAGGAGGAATTGTGGAGGCAGCCCAGCAAGAGGCTGGGGGAACAGGCTGGGCAGGCATTGCTGGGTGGCTCCTGGGTGGGGAGCAGCCACCAGCTCCCCAAATCCCTTCCAAACCCATTTCCCACCCAGACCATTAACTACAGAGCTGTGGGAAAATGAGAGATTCCAGCAGCTGCTGTGGGATGAAAGGTGGACGTGGCGCTCGGAAAGCCTCTCCAGCTGGGAGCTGCCTCGGCACTGCTGCTTGGGCTCTGCACGGCAGGGCTGGGCTCATCCCTGGGGAGGATGAGGATGGGAGGACACAGGACAGGGGGAGCCACCCCCAAGAGTCCCCAGGTAAAGACTCTGGGAGTGGGAGGTGAAGAAGGATCCAGGTTTTGACCATGAGTGCTGAGGTGGGCGAGCCAGGGAGAAGATATCCTGGACGTGCCTGGAACAGCCACGTGGGTCTGTGAGGTGTCATGGGCAGCGTTGAGGTGTTGGGGACAATGCCTGAATGCCAGAGCTAAAGGTGATGCCCAGGAGATCCTGGTGAATCCAGGAGGCCCTCCCCGTGCTGAGGAGAAGACAAGGGCCCCAAGCCCCGACCTCGGGGAGAAAGAGCCAAGGAAGGGAATGGGGAAACTCCCCCAAAATGCTGTCACCCCCCAGCAGCTGCCCTGCTCCAGGAGGGGGTCACTGGGCTCAGTTTTATAAGGGGCCAAGTGCTCACCCCCCCCTCCAGAGCCGTGTGGGCTCTCAGCCCTCCTCGAGGTGGGGCACAGGGCACTTCTGGTAGATGTAGACCACCCCGGAGATGTAGCCGGTGCCCTGGGTGCTCTCCTCCTCGGTGGTGGCCCTCTCCCAGTACTCCACCTCCTGGGCCAGCAGCTTCTGCCAGGCTCCGCTCCGCTCCAGCCGCCCCAGCGCCGCCTCCAGCTCCGCCTTGTACCGCAGGTTCGAGGGGTTGCTCCTCGTCGTCAGGCACAGGAAGCCGCCTGGGGGACAGCAGACAGGTAACACCGACACAGGGTGTCCCTCTCCGGGGGTGGCATCCCCTAGAAAGGGAGGGGACACGGGGAGACACCGAGAGCGGCCAGGAGCCGGCGCGCAGGGGACAGGCAGGGCAGGGCGGGGCACAGACAGGGCACAGACAGGGCAGCGGGCAGGGCACAGACAGGGCAGCAGGCAGAGATGGGCAGGACAGGGGCCCAGTGGGCAGCGGATGGGCGGGATGTCCCCGCTGAGCACAGCTTGTCACCCCCCAGCACTGCCGCTGCCACCTCCTGTGGCCCCGTGCCACGGCCCGTCCCTGGCAGCGGGGACAAGGACACGTCCCAGCTGTGCCACGGGTCCAGCGGGGGACTCACATCCACCGGGGCTCGGTGTCCTCATCCCACCGCCCCGGGGGTCCCTTACCCGGCTTGGTGACCCGCAGCAGCTCCGGCAGCACCGAGATCGGCACCTGCCCCTCGCCCAGGGCCCCCACCACCGTCACGGCGTCGTAGTGCTCTGCGGGGACACGGGGCGTCACCGGGGGGACAGGCGGGTGTCACCGAGGGCTCCCCGGGGCTCCGGCCCCTCCCGTTACCTGCGGGCGCGGGCAGCGGTTCCGTGCCCAGCACGCAGCGCCGCAGCTCCTGGTAGAGCCCCGTGCTCCGTGCCTGCTCCAGCATCCCCGCGCTGCCGTCCACGCCGTGCAGGCAGCGGAACCCGCGCCGGTGGAGCTGCGGGACAGAGCCACCGTCACCCCCGCTCCGTCCCGTCCCGTCCCGTCCCGTCCCGTCCCGTCCCGTCCCGTCCCGTCCNGAAGGAGAGCGAGGCGGCGGCGAGGTGCGGTGCTCGGTACTCCAGAGCCGCCACATCCTGCGGGGACACGGCGGTCAGCGGGGACGGCCGCGGCTCCCCGGCGCTCCCGTCCCCGAGCCGTCCCCGGTACCTGCTCGTAGCGGGCGGCCCAGCCGTCGTAGAGCCGCAGCCGTTCGGGCAGCTCCGAGCCCCGGTGCACCGCGGCCACCCGGTCCCGGACCGCCGCCGGCAGCCCCATCCCGGTACCGGCCGGGCCCCCCCGCGCCCCATGGACTCGCCCCGCGCCCATTGACCGGGACACGCCCCCCGCCGCTCATTGGCTCCGCCTCCCGCCCGCCACACGCCCCCAGCTCCTCATTGGCTTCTCGCCCCGCCCAGGGCACGCCCCATGGACCGCGGGATCCCCGCCCCGGACACGCCCCCCGCACTCCATTGGCTCCGAGCACCCGCCTCGGCCTCGCCCCCGCGCTCCATTGGCTGCCGGAGATGCCCGAGCGGGATCAGGGCGCTGGGAACGCCCAAGTGCGCCGGGCAGAGGAGGGGCAGGGCCAGCGGTCCTGGGGCTCGAGCGAGAGTCCGAGCGGTGACCAGTGGCCAGGGAGGTGTCCGTGCCCTGGGGGGATGACCAAGCCCACACCACCCCTGGGACACCGTGACACCGAATTCCCACGGGGGGTCACCAGGAGCCCCAGGGCTACCACTTCCTCCCAGCAGCGTCCCCCAGCGTCCTGCCTGCTCTGTCACCTGCAGGGGTCAGTTCCCATGGCGTCGCTCATGTCCCAGGCGCGGGGACAGTGCCCCGGACAGGTCACCTCCTGCCGGGCCCCGGCCCCACACGGCCCCGGTGCTGCGCTGGCACCTCCATCCTCCATTCACATCTTCTTCCTCCATCCGCATCTTCTCTCTCCATCCGACCCTCACCCGGCGCAGCCACCACCCGAGCCCGCCCTTTCCCAGCGTGCGGGGGGACAGTGGCAGCCCGGAGTGCCACCGCCGGGGCAGAGGGCAGGAGCGGGGAGTGACCGGGACGGAGGAGGCGCATCCTCCTAACTCCTGCGAGGAGCAGGGAGTTGGAACTGATAGTCCCTGATGGGTCCCTTCCGGCCCCAGGTGTGCCACCATGTACAATCTGCGTGAAATTTGGGCAAGAAACATCCCCGAGAAGCGGCCCGATGCACAGGGAGGGGTGGGATGGGGTGGGATGGGATGTCCCCTCCGGATCAGGATTCTCTGGAATGCCGGATCCAGGTGCCCGACATCTGTGACGTTCCGTATCCAGCCGCCTTACCTCCCGAAGGGCTCTCGCTCGGGGTCACTGCTCGAGTCCCCTGCCAAACCAACCTTCGGTGTCGCAGCGAGGACGAGGGACAAGCTCTGGGACAAGACACAGCTGTGCCCATCGCCTCAGGCTCTTTCCAGCAGCGAAACAAACCCATCCAGCCGCTAATTAGTGACGAATTCGACTGCTAATTAATGACGGGAAGAAAACGCGGTGCCCTGAGGGAGCCAGTGGCTGCCCCGAGGCCGCGTTGGTCACCTCCTCTGCGGTCCCCGTGTCCTGCTGCTTCTCTGCCCGTCCCTCGCTGGGGACCCGCCCGCGACCCCACGCGGGTTCAGCTCAGCCCCGCGGCCGGGCACTGCTGCCCGGGGCCCTCGAGAGGGAGCCCTCGGCCCGCGGGACGGACCCCGCGCCCCGCTCCTGTGTCACACCCGGGGACGGCCCCGGAGAATTCCTGGTGGAGCGACAGAGGACAGCGCGGGGCTGGGGGGCGGCCGGCGTTGGCCCCGGGACAGCAGGGATCGTCCCCTCACCAGAGGGCACCGGGATGGCTCCCAGGCGGCGGCCGGGGTGCCGCAGCCCTGTGACAGCTCCTGCCACTGCTCAGGGGCGTTTTGTCCCCTCTGCTGCCACCAGCGCGGGCCCAATCCTGTCCCTCGTGCTTGGCGTCCCCGGGAGGGTTGTGGCCTCCAACAACAGCTCTCACAGCCTCATCGTGGTTCCCACCGCTAATTGAACCTTCCTTTACAAAGCAGGGCCAGGACGCACTGCCAGCACCTCCTGCCCCTGGCTCTGCTGGCCCCAGCGGCCACCGGGCCTCTCCTTCCGCAGCCTGGACCCGCACGGACCCGGCCCCGAATTAGCAGCTGCTTTCCCAGGCATCCCCTTCCGGGCCCGGCTGCCTCTGCCCCGGCACAGCTGTGCAAACATCTGCACCCCGTGCCACCAACGCGGCTCTGGGCTGGCCTGGACCCAGCTCGGGCCAGCCGGGGGCTGCACTGGAGCCGCTGCCAGCCCTGGATGCCCCGGGCTGTCCCCGCTGATGGAGGGGGCAGAGGCGGCAGCAGGCTGAGGCGGGTTAGAGTGTCCTGTGGCCGGTGCCGGTGTGAGGCTGGACTTTGTCTGACACGTGGCCTGGCGCTGGTGGGGTCCCTCTGGGTCACAGGACATACTGTTCCTAGGGTGCCACTCATTGGGATGCTGTCCTTGTCCCCTGCCTGGGGACAGGGCTCTGTCTGTGCCCTGCTGGGCTGCTGGGACCCTGGAGCCCAGTTCAGCCACCCTGCTGGAGCGTCCCCACCGCCCTCAAAGGGAGCTGGGGGGATGTGTGCCCCCAAGGCAGGGGCTGAGCCCCCCGAACCCACAGACTTCTGGTGGGACCTGGCCTGCCCTCCCTCCCCAAGGAGCTACTGCAGGGGTGGAAGGGCAACTTAGGTGAGTCCCTCATCTTCAAATGTGCCACTGAGCAGGGACAGGAGTTGGGAAAGCCCAAATCTGTGCTGGGTTTGGGCCAGGAAACTCCAGGGTGGGTTATGTCACCTGGCACCACACCTGCCTGCAGGTGCCCTTTCCGAGTCTTCCTGGACCCCCTGGTGAAGAGTGTGGTGGTGTTGGTACCCTAGGCAGGTGGGCTTGCATGGCCCAGGGCCTGTGCTAGGCATCCCTGGCACATCCTTGGCCCTCGGGGTGGGACTGGTGCTGTCCCGCTGGACATCCCTGTGATGGTGGAATGTCCCTGAGCTTCTTCATCATTGAGTGTCCCCAAGCATCCATAGAGTGTCCCCAAGCATCCATGGAGTGTCCCTAAGCATCCATGGAGTGACAGAATGCTTGGTCCCACAGCCTTGTGTGCCTCAGGGACTTTCTGGGAGGCCCACACAGCCCCTGGGCCCAGCTGTGGGGTGGATGTGCTCCCTGGGGCAAGAGGAGAGGTGCTTAGAGGGGGACGACTGCAGACTTGGCAGCTTCTGGCTCAGAGGAGTTTGGGGACAGTCATGGCAGTTGTCACTGGAGGCTGTCAGGGTCATGGGCTGCATTTCTGTGTGCCTGTCCCTGCTGCAGCTTCTTGGTGGTGCAGGAGCACACCAGCACCAGGGAATGTCCTCAGGGCATTCCAAGACATTCACAGCTCTGGGAAAGGGCCCTTCATGGTCCCCTGAGCTCTCTGCTGCATTTCCTGAGCTGTGAGAGCATGGACAGTCACCCCATTGGGCACAATGCTCTGCTGGGTGCAGAACTGGGCAGAGCAGGGAAGAAAAACCCCATGGGGTGACAGCCAAGTGGGATCTGGAGAGCCCCTGTGGGGAGACAGAGGCAGAAGAGAGGTTCATGTTGGATATTACGAAAAATTTATTCACAGAAAGGTCGGTGAGGCCCCGGCACAGCTGCCCAGGGCGGGGTGGAGTGCCCATCCCTGGAGGGGATTAGCAGCCCTGTGGATGTGGCACTTGGGGACACTGGCAGTGCTGGCCCTGGCAGTGCTGGGGGAGTGCTGGTTGGACTCGATGATCTTGAAGGGCCTTTCCAACCCCAGATATTCTGTGATCTTTCCATGCCTCAGGAAGTAACAGACAGCAGGACAAGGCAGGGGTGGCTGGGGGGGTTTCACACCCCCTGGGTGGGATTGCTCTGCAGTCACATCCTTAGGACAGAGCATTTTCCTTTCCCAGCATCCAAACGTGACTGGAATCCATCCACTTGTCCCCCGACCCCCATCCCTCTGGTGTCCAAGGACTGTGGATTTTGCCCCCTGAACCCCACTCAGCCACACGAGCTCGCCTGGCCCGCTGGGCTCCTGCCCGACATCGGCGTCTGTCACTGATGGTGCCCGGGGCTGCTGTCACCAAACCTCCTGCCCCGGTCCCCGCCGCCCAGGGTGACCTGGACAGGGTGACAAGGAGGGGCTGAGCTGTAAATCAGCGCAGCGGGCGCGGAGCCGGGCGGAGATGGGAGCGGTGGGAGCAGCTCACGGGGCTGCCTCGGGAGCCTCACATCGCTGGGGAGGGCTGTGCTGCCTCCAGCACGAGTCCTCCGGGACCTGGGTGTTCCCCGACTGTGGCTGTCACCCCGCAGGGCACTGCCCATGGCCGGTGCCCGGGGCCAGGAGCAGCGAGACTTTCCTGCCGTGCTGAGAACATTCCCTGGGCTCCGTGCTCCTGCATCAGTCCCAGCCTGTGCACGTGTTACCTGCATCCCACCCTACCTGCAGCCCCAGCGTGGGGTGCTCCCCTCACTCCCGCACCCCCAGGCCGTGCTGCTTCCACCCCTCTTGCATCCCCAGTCCTCGGTGCTCCTTTTCCCTGAACGCCCCGCGTGTGGGCTCCAGCCTCCCTTCGTACCCAGAGCTCCCACATCTCCCCTGCCCCCCGGGACACACGCCAGCACATCTCAGGGGCTCTTACGCTGCTGACATTCCCATTTCTCCCTATGCCCATCCCAAATGCCAGTGGCTCCATTCACAGGGCGTGCTCTGGCTGCGGTTCTCATCTGCGGTTCTCTCTTCCTCGCCTCTGAGCAGCCCCACAAACCACATCCACACCCCCAGCTCAGGGACCTCACTCCTGTCCCCGTTCCCCCTCGTTTCCTCTTGTCCCCATTGTCACCTGCTCCTTTCCCCTGACTGGGGACTTCCCACCCCGGCCATATCCAACACTCCCAGAGAGCTCAGGTCACCACAGCCACACGTCCCCCATGTCTCTGTCCCACCCCATCACCTCCCGGGCCCATTCCCCGTCCCTCGCAGCCCTTCCCACAGCGAGGTGAGTTCCCTGGTGCTGCGCCCCTGTTCCCATTCCCACAGGCAGTGCCGTGACATCACCGACACCTTGGCACACCCCAGCCCCTGACTCAGCGTCCCTCCTGGGACAGCACCTCTGCAACTCATCATCCTTCGTGGAACAGCTCCCTCGTGACTCAGGGTCCGCCCCAGGAGCTCCCTGTTCCCTCCCCGGGACACAGAGTGACTCGCGGGTCACATCCCGGCCGCTCCTGGCATTTCAGGTGTGGCTGCACCACAACCCCTGGGCTCGGTGCAACCCCTCCTGCCCATGTCCCCAAATCCCCCCTGGGCAGAGCACCTGCCCTGCCACCAGCCCGGCTGCCCAGATCCCTCTTGTGAGGCTCAGCCCTGCTCCAGATCTCCTTCCCTGGGACTCCCCTGCTCCGTCCCTGCGCCTCGGGAAGTGACTGCCACCTCCTGGGCAGAACAAGGGACGGGCTGGGGGAGATCCAGGAGGTGGAAGTTGAAGTCAATAAAGCCCGGCTCAGTAATAAGGAGCAAACTTTCACCGGAGTAGGAATTAATGAGCGGATTAGTGGCTGTAAATAAACAAAGGATTTCTTGTGACTCGTGAAAGATGACTCAGTGCTTCTGGGAAGGCTGGCTGCTCTCCATGTGGTCCCGGTGATCTGCCGGGCTGGACCTTACCTGTTGAGGTTCATCCTGATGATCCTAAAGCACTTCTGGACATTTGGTGAGGTCCAGACACCTCAAAGCTGTCTGCACAAGGGCTGAGGTGGTATTTGGGTGTCTGAATCCTAAAAAGCAGTTTGTAACTTCCTCCACCAACTCTCAACTCTATGGATATTCAGGAAGGAGGATGGGCTGCTGTGTCCAATTGCTGTTATTTATTTTAGCCACAGGCTCTTGCAGTATTTCTTGGAGCCCAGTCCTTCCTTTCCGGGGGACATTCCTGAATCCCAGCTCTGCTGTGAGCCCAACAGATTGCCATTGGCAGGAGGGATGGAGAATCCCTGTTCTGCTTCATCCCCCACCCCTCCTGCCCAAATGAGGATTTGGGAGGGGTCCCTGTGGGAGTGGAACCAAAAAAGTCAAACATTATCACTTTCTCGAACCAAGCTGAACCTGAGCTGAGCTTTGCCAATTCCAACTGGAACTGAATCACCAGACTCGGACCATGTCACACACTCAGGGAAAGCAAGCAGAGAAGTTGCACAAGTGGTTTGGAGTGAGAGCTGTGGAGCAAAAAGGTGTCAGCAGCTTGGGTGACGATGGCCGTGGGCTGAGAGTTCCCAGAGCCCTGGAAAGGTTTGGGTTGGAAGGGACCTTAAAGACCAACTTGTTCCACGCCCCTGAGTTCATTCCTTCTAGAGCTCGATGACATCTTTGCTTGTTGTTGAAATGATGTCAACCCATGGCTCCTGGCTGTTGAGTCTTGCCCTCCCTTTGCCGAGGATTGCAGCTCTGGAGGACTTTGCCGGGGGATTGTATCCTTGGATTTCCTGGCGGGAGCCGCTCCTCTGAATGCTCTCCAGCCTGCCTTGATCCAAATGACCTGGTTAGGCAGGCAGTGGTGGCTCTCCCAACTCACAGTTGCAGCTGGAAGAGGGTGTGCAATCAGTCTTGGAAAAGGAAGGGAGAGCAGCGCAGCGAGGGCCGGGAGCTGCTCCGTCACAGCTCCCGGGAAGCACGTGTGAGGGAGGATCCCGCGGGGAGCCACCGCTCCTCCACAAACAGATCTAAGGGAGTAAGTTCAGGGAGAGGCCAGGAATCTGGCAAAATGGAAATCTTGGGAATTATCGCAAGAACAAGGAGGAGGAGCCCAGACAGCGGAAACAACTTTAAATCATTCGAGACAGGGCAACAGGAGTGCGTGGGCAGAGGCAGCATGGCCTGCTGGGGGTGGCTGATGGATTTCCCAGGGTCCAGAGGGAAGGTGAAGGTCACCCCTGGTGGTCCTGGTGACCCATGGTGGTCCCTGTGGTCCTGGGGAGGTGTGGCCATGGCTGGGTCTGGAGTGGCTGTTTGGTTACCTTCCTTTTCTACATGGAGTGGGGAGTGCAGGTAAAGTTCTCCCACAGGGCTGAGCTCAGCCTAGGGAGGCACAGGGAGCTGGGATAAATTCCGTATTCCCAAAAGCCTGATGATGGGCTTTGTCTCACGGCACTTTGAACACTGGCTGAAGAAATCTCATCTGTGGATTATCTCAAGTAACAATTAAACTGGGAGCTCACGTGTGTTCAAAGGGTGGGTTCAGCTCAAGTTCATGGAAGAAAAATCCACCGGGGATTATCACAGCCAAAGGCTCAGCTCTGGCTCAGGAGCTCCATGAAAAGCGCTGTAAGCTGGGAAGGTATTTGGGGCTGTGTCACCCCGTGTGGGTGCCGTGTTTCTGCTGTTGGGGTGAAGTGCAGGGGAGTCTCAGAGCAGGGCAAGGCAGGGAACCTCCTCCTCCAGCGCTTGGAAAGGCAGCTGGGAAGGACCCGAGTCCGACCCTTGGCTGCAGGAGGGGGTTTGATGCTGTTTCACAGGACCATGGCTTCCCTGGGACGTTGTAATGTGTGTGCAGGTGTGGTGCCCAAAGCCCTCAGCACCCTGGAACCCACAGACTCCACAGCCATGTAGAAACCTTGAGGGACCAGCTCAAAGTGAGCCTGACTTGCTGAAGAAATAATCTTTTTTAAAAAGGCACCCCACAAGCCAGCTTGGCAAGGGAGATGCCATAAGAGAAAACTCTCAGGCTGACCCTGGTGGAGAGTCGGGGCTGGAGGAGTCCTACAGAGGCTGGAGGGCAGGATCAGGATTAGGGTCAGGATCAGGATTAGGGTCAGGATCAGGATCAGGATCAGGAACAGGATCAAGGTCAGGGTCAGGGTCAGGGTCAGGATCAGGGTCAGGGTCAGGGTCAGGATCAGGATCAGGATCAGGATCAGGATCAGGATCAGGGTCNAGGATCAGGATCAGGGTCAGGATCAGGATCAGGATCAGGAAGAACTGGGTCTGATCAGCCTCAGCGAAGGAAGGACAATTGCTCTGCTGGTAGGACAAGGATTTGGGGGTCAAGGTGGCACAAAGTACCAATGCCAGAGAAGATTTCTGTGCCAGGGCAAGGGGAATGGCTTCCCACTTGCGTCCAAATAACTTCCCAGAGGGCAGGGATGGATGGGATATGGGGAAGGAATTGTTCCCTGGGAGGGTGGGCAGGCCCTGGCACAGGGTGCCCAGAGCAGCTGTGGCTGCCCCTGGATCCCTGGCAGTGCCCAAGGCCAGGCTGGACATTGGGGCTGGGAGCAGCCTGGGACAGTGGGAGGGGTCCCTGCCATGGCAGGGGTGGCACTGGGTGGGCTTTGAGGTCACTTTCAACCCAAACCGTTCCATGATTCTGTGCTTCTAAGCCACCCAGGCCTTGCTGGTCACTCTCCACCAGTTCCTGAAGCCTTGGCCAGTGTGGGGATCGTCGCTGTGACCTCCCACTCCCTGCTCAGGTGTGCAGCCCCCAGCCCTGGGTGCCTGCAGGCTCTGTGTGCAGTACAGATGCTCTGGGCCATGCCAGACCCTCTGTGTTCCTTGGCCCCCAGCTCCTCGGCCCTCTCGCCAGGTATGTAACTATCCCAGCTATTTCCTGCTGTACTGCAAGAAAAAACGAAAAAATTAAATCATCCAACCTTTGGCCCTGTTTGATAGGAATCCAGGCTGCAGCATTGCAGACGGATTGCGTGTGGTGGCAGCGCCGCCAGCACCCCGTGCCCTGCCTGTTCCCTTTGGCAAGGGGAGCACGAGGGGCTGCCATGGCCGTGGCCCCGAGCCAGCTCCCATGGCAGCCCGAGTGATTTATGGCCCGCGTGCCTGCTCCTGACAGGCACATCCTGGGATGCTGCGCTCCTGCAGAGAGGGGCTGTGGCTGTCTGGGGCTGCTGCTGTCCCCTGCAGCTGCCCTGGCCCTGGCAGAGAGGGGCAGCTCCCCCCGGTGCTGCCAGGGGTGGCTGGGCTGAGGAGGGACCCCCTCATTTCCCAGGGACCCCTCTGTGTTTTCTGTCCCGTGATGAGTGCCAGGGGTCCAACATCCCAGGATTACTCTGTAATCCCAAACTGGCAGCCCCTGCTGCCCTGTTCCCAGCAGGGTGTGGTGGGAGCTGCCCTGTGCCAGGCTGTGCCAGGCTGTGCCTGGCTGTACCAGAGTGTGCAGGCTGTTCCAAGCTGTGCCTGGCTGTGCCAGGCAGTGCAGGATGTGCAGGCTGTGCCAGAATGTGCCAGGCAGTGCAGGCTGTGCCAGGCTGTGCCAGAGTGTGCCAGGCAGTGCAGGCTGTGCCAGGCTGTGCCAGGCTGTGCAGGCTGTGCAGGCTGTGCCAGACTGTGCCAGGCAGTGCAGGCTGTGCCAGGCAGTGCCAGAGTGTGCCAGGCTGTGTCAGACTGTGCCAGACTGTGCCAGGCAGTGCAGGCTGTGCCAGGCTGTGCCAGGCTGTGCCAGACTGTGCAGGCTGTTCCAAGCTGTACCAGGCTGTGCCAGCCAGTGCCAGGCTGTGTCAGACTGTGCCAAGCTGTGCCAGACTGTGCCAGACGGTGCCAGGCTATGCCAGGTTGTGCAGGCTGTGCCAGATTGTGCCAGGCAGTGCAGGCTGTGCCAGGCAGTGCCAGACTGTGCCAGGCTGTGCCAGGCTGTGCAGGCTGTGCAGGCTGTGCCAGACGGTGCCAGGCTGTGCCAGGCTATACCAGACGGTGCCAGGCTATGCCAGGTTGTGCAGGCTGTGCCAGACTGTGCCAGGCAGTGCAGGCTGCACCAAGCTGTGCCAGGCTATGCCAGGCTATGCCAGACGGTGCCAGACTGTGCCAGGCAGTGCAGGTTGTGCCAGGCTGTGCCAGGCTGTGCCAGGCTGTGCCAGGCTGGCCATCGCTCAGCTCCTTTGCTGCCTGGGGCTGAGCTGGGGCTGCTGGGCTTGGCTGCAGGGCCCAGAGCATGTCCTGGGAGCCTGAACCCGCCTGAACCCCCCAGGATGTGCAGCTCAGGACAGCACAGCCCAGCAGGTGCTCTGCTCCTGCTCTGGGACCAGGGGCACCGAGGGGATTTGCCAGCCTGGGCTTGTCCCCAGCTGCCCTCGGTGAGCGTGGCTGACATTGGTGGGGAATGGACAGGGCAGTGGGGGCATGGGCAAGCCCTGGAGACCTGATGGCCACTGGGATCACCCAGCCAGACATGCCATGGGAAGACCAGGAGAGGCTGGAGGCAGGGCTGTGTCTCTGGGTGCTTCGAGGCCAAGGCTGGGATGTGGGACAGGGTGCTCCTTTGTGTGCCTCCAGACCCCATCCTGCCAGCCCCTGGTGACAGAGGCTTGGTGTCCCATTCCCTCCTGGCTGGGCCTTCAGCCTCCTGCTCATCCAGGAATTTCTGCACTTATGGGATGCACCCCAAGAGAGGGAATTACCTCCTGTGGCCAGAGCTGGGAAGCACCAGGGATGCATCGTGCCAGGGCCCCATGACTGCAGTAAAATCCCATCCCATCCCATCCCATCCCATCCCATCCCATCCCATCCCATCCCATCCCATGCTGTTCTGGGACATGCTGGGATGTGTGGGATCCCAGACCCCTGTTTCCTCAGTCTGTGGGATCCCCTCCATGCTGGCAGTGCTCTGCAGAGGTGGGGTGCCATAAGGACCCCAAAAAAGCCCCCCGAGTGCCACCAGCCCCCCCAGTTGTAGGCATGACCCCGTGCCCCTGGCTCCTGCCACGGACCAGCTCTCCAGGGCTGTGTCCTGCAGGCAGGGGCTGGTGCCTGTGGAGGTATTTTGTTATTTTTTCAGCTTTTTTCCTCAGCAGAGCAGGCGAGGTCTGGATTCCAGTTTGGCTGTAATTGCGCTGTTATCTCTCCGCCAGGGTCTGGTTTCACTCATGCTTGGGGTCTCTGTGAGTGGATGGATGTCTCCCTTAGGGCTGCTCCAAAGATTGCCTCTGCCCTCTCCCCCTTCCCGTGCTGCCCTCGCTGCCCTCTGCACTTCCCTTGGCCCCGAGCCCTGCAGGACAAAGGAGGCACCTGCAGCCCTGGAGCTGAGTGCCCTGGCAGCCACTGTCCCCTCGGCAGGGCACAGGATGGGGTGATGGAGAGGAGCTGGGCACAGCAGGGAAGGGCCCCTGGAGCAGCTCTGTCACACCCGGGCTTGCTGGTGATGCCTTAAATGGATACCTGGAAACAGAGACCAGACAGGAATAAAGGAATAAAGGAGGGATTGATTTGAAAGGCCTTCAGAGGTCACACTCTGGGCTCCAGAGGCTCCTGCCTCAGTGCATCCCAAAATGGACAAGGACAGCTCCCGAGTTCTTCCCACTTTGATATCAGCACAAATTCCCCAAGTAGAAGCCAGGCAAGGATGGAATTTGCCCAAGCTTGCCCCCCTCTCCCCAAGATGAAGGTTTGCAGTTGTTGGGCCCAGGAGGGTCTGGGTGTCCTTGGAGAGCGAGCTGGAGAGGCTTTGTTATGTCAGTGTGAGCATGAGAGAACAGCACTGAACGAGCTCCAGGGAACTGCAGAGTTCCACTGGGCACTGCAGGGCTGGGAACAGAGAAAAGTTCAAACCTAAGGCATTACTGGGGTGCCTGGAGGTGACAGCTGTGGCCTGTGACAGACACAAAGTCAGCAGTTATCCCTTGCAGGTTTATGTGCTGAACCAATCGAGCCCATGGAGGATCCTGTGGTGGATTTGCCTGATGGAGAGAAAGAACATGCTGGGGCTCCACTCACGGCTGCCCGCAGGCCGAAAAACTCCCTCCTCTATAGGACACTGTCTTTTATCCCCCAAAGGAGGCACCAGCCCTTCTCCCCGGTGTCCTCCCCTTAATTACAGTCTGATTGGCTCGAGGAGATGTCATGTCCAGGGGCTTGGCTCCTGCTATTGGGGTGATTCTCAGCCAGCAGCCTGCCTTGGTCCCTTTGTGATAACGGTTGATGATTGACTGGAGACCCTTTGGTTCCAGAACTTTCCAACCCTTTTACAATTACATAACCCATAAACTTCAACACCCCATACACCCATGCCTAAGGAAATACAGAGGACAATCCTATTACTACCATCCCCCGAACATTATCTAATTAAAAACCTTTATAACGACTGAAATGAACAATTAACTGAACAGGCAACCAGTAGTGAACTGTTTGGACAATTAACATGAGATTTTTAATCACTATGAAAGCCAACTCAAATCAGTCCATTTATAACAGCCTGCAACACAGGGAATTCCCTGGATTTGCCCTGATGGAATTTTTTTCCCCTGTGAGGGTCACAAAATGTGGGAACGGAGCGGTGGGTGGGGCCTTGCTCTCGGTCATGTCCAGGACTTGGATCATCACCTCAGACCTGCTGTGCTGGGGGAAGGGGCTGGGCTGGACCCCTCCCCAAGGCCTCTCCCACCTCAGGTACCCCACAAGGTCCTGGTTGTGCACAGCAATGTCTGTGACAGTCCCTGAGGGGCTGAAGGCCCCCAGAGATGGCAGCAAGCAGGGCTGTAAAGGAAGGCCCCAATCATGAAGGAGTTTTGCAGAAAAGGAGATGCAGGATGGGGCTGCCCTGGGAGCTTGGCCTCCCTGCTGAGCTCTGAGCTGTTCCCTGCAGGCTCTGGTCGAAGCTGGGACATTTCCCTGGGATGTGACCCTCATCTGGCTCTAGCAGCTGACCCAGCACCAGGCTGGTCCTGGCTGGGGAGCTGATGGAGCTGCACATCCTCTCCCAGCTGCCGGAGCAGGCTCTGACAGGCATCCCAGACATGGCCCCAGGGATGCTCCCACTGCCCCATCGAGCTGAAGGCTCCTCTTCCCTCACTGTCCTCTCCTGACCTCAGGGCCAATCCCCTCAGTCTGGTTTCTCAGACCCTTCAGACGTCGCTCCCCAGGGACCAGCCTTGGGATCCCAGGATTCAAGGGCTTCACTTTGCTGCTCGCACATCTGCCTGTTCAACAGCAGCCCAGCCTCGCTGGTCCCAGCATGCCCAGGGCTTGGGAATGTCCCCTGACCCCTCCTAGGATGGCTGGTGGTCACACAAACCAGGACACATCCCTGTGTCCCCGGCAGTTCCCAGGCACTGCTCCACAGGCTGGGCCAGAGCTGGTGTGACACCGCTCGGGACACTGAGATGCGTGTGGGTGCTAATCTGTGGGGCCATCAGGCCAGGCACTGAACCAAAATCCAGCTCTAATTGGCCTCTTCCAGTAATTCTTCCTGACAAAACAATTAAGTTTCTCAGGCAAGAGATGTTCTTTGCAAATAGTCCGTGCCAGATGCTTTTGCTTTTTTTATCTGTGGTATTTAAGGATCTTTTCCTAATACTCACTCATTATTTTATGAGGCACAGACTGGTTCTTCCTGCCCTTTTGAAGCTCAGTATCACACTCATGTTTGTTTGTTGTCTCAGGGCTTCCCTAACTGTATGTGAGAGGGTTTTGTATTTCATTTTAAAAAAAGAAAATTATTTCAAATAAACATTCTTGATTTGCGAAGGGCTGGGCCCTGTGAGACAGGGCAGGGAATGGGATGGGCTCCAGCCCTCCCAGGCCTGCAGAGGCTGCGTGTTCTGCAGTGGGACTGAGGTCAAAGATGGAAAAACTTGCGAGGCAGGATCAGAGAGCAGGGCCCCTGCCAGACGTGTGGAAAACACAGGCTGGGGGTGGCTGCAGTGGGGGCATGGGCTGGCACTGCCCAGTGCCCCCTTCATCCCTGCCCACCCCTGCAAATCCTGTGGCTGCTGGGGTGCTCACACTCTGTCCCCTCACCTGGGAGTTTTGTGACCCCACTTTCCTGCCATCCCCTTTTAGGGGCTCCCATTCCTCCTTTGGGGGAGCCCAGCCCTCGCTTCCCCAGCCTGGGGGGGCTGCACGAGGAGCACTGGCGTTCTGAGGATCTGCTCACCCACAGCCTGTTCTGCCCACACCTGCCCTCCCCGGGTCCTGCTCCCATCCCCAGTCCCCTGCCACCTGAAAGGCTCCCTAGGAACAGAGAGCAGACAGAAATAAAGGAATAAAGGAGGGATTGATTGGAAAGGCCTTCAGAGGTCACACTCTGGGCTCCAGAGGCTCCTGCCTCAGTGCATCCCAAAATGGACAAGGACAGCTCCCGAGTTCTTCCCACTTTGATATCAGCATCAATTCCCCAAGCAGAAGCCAGGCAAGGATGGAATTTGCCCAAGCTTGCCCCCCTCTCCCCAAGATGAAGGTTTGCAGTTGTTGGGCCCAGGAGGGTCTGGGTGTGCTTGGAGAGCGAGCTGGAGAGGCTTTGTTATGTCAGTGTGAGCATGAGAGAACAGCACTGAACGAGCTCCAGGGAACTGCAGAGTTACACTGGGCAGGGCAGGGCTGGGAACAGAGAAAAGTTCTAACCCTAAGGCATCAGGGCAGTCTCGGTGCTCCTGCTCCCAGGAAAGGGAGCAGCCCTGGGAATGGTCCAGCACTGGTTCTGTCGGGAGCAGCTACCCCAGGGAGGCTGGCAGCTCTTGGGAGCAGAGTGTTAGAGGAACAGGAGAGCATCTGGGTGGGGTGTAGGGTGGCACCAGCTGGGTTTGGGGTAACTGGGCACAGTGCTGGGCATATCCTAGTCCTCATGGTCTCTGACATCTCGCCCAGTGACTCCAGCACTGCTGGCTGCTCTGACAGAGGATCTGCGCTGGGCTGGGTGCTGTTTGACCACTGAGATCCCAAGTGTTGCCTTGCCTGGCCTGTCTGGAGCCAGGACGGTCTTTGGGGATGCTGGGGAGGGCAGGGTGGGCTTCTGGGGGACAATGTCAAGGAGCACAGCTGGGCTTCAAGGTGTGGACTCGACACCAGTGGCCCCACAGCAGGTCCCAGCCCTCCTGTGCCACCAAGGCATCCCCATGGGGAGGGGACAAACAGCTCTGGGGAGGGGGTGGGTGCCCCCTCCATCCCTCAGCCCGGGGGCTGCACTGGGCCAAAGCAAAGCCCAGGTGTCCGAGGCTGTGGCCGGTGCTCCCGAGGCTTGCAGTGACCTCTCCCAGTGGGCTCTGGCCCAGCGCTTCGGTCACTCCATAAATCTCCCTGGCTCTGCCGCGCTCAGCACGGCGAGGCAGCCCTGACTCAGGGCTGGGAGTGTCCGGCTGCGGCTGCTATCTCCGCGGAGGAGCCGTGCGGGGAGCTGCCAGCATTTCCAGGCGAGAGACAATCGGGCTTTATTTCCCTGCCACATAGGAAAAATAATAAACATTCCTCGGGTTTGTTTTCAGGCCGCTTTGCGGAATAAATCTCAGACTGTTGTTGTCTCCCTGGGCTGCCTGGTCCCGCAGAACTGCCTGTTCCCACTCCGTGAGTCACCCACCTCCGAAATCCCGTGCGGTGCCTGGGGCTGCTCCACGCCGGGTGTGCCATGGGCACCTGGAGCAGAGCTGCTCCACATCCACGGGGAGCTCAGCCTGGCACCAGGGTCTGTGGTGATCCACAAGCCCCCCGGGCACCTCTGCAGCCTGGACAGCCCTGACCACCTTGGGACCAGGGTGTTCCTCCGAGGGTCAGAGTCCCACAGCATCTCCAGGGGGAAGGGGCTGTCCCACGGGACAAGGGCTCTCTGGGAGGAGACCAGCTGGAGCTGATTCCCATCCCCTCTGCCTCGGTGGGAAGGAGATCCAAGGGATGCTACAGCCTCTGTCCTTCCACCTGTGGGAACAACTGTCAGAGACACCTGTTTGGAGTGGTGGGGTCTGGCCCACTCCCACATGGTGTAGGAAAGCTTGGCCTGATGCAGATCCTCGGTCTGGAGATGGGGCTCCATGGGGAGGGGGTGCTCACACTGTTGCTTTTCCCTGGTCTTAAAATTCAAACCAAAACACAGTTTATGGGGAAAAGGGGTTTTTACCTTGGGATTTATTTCAGGATCCTTCGGTGCAGCATTTGGTCCTGGTGGAATGCCCCGAAAATGCATGCACACTGTCACACTGAAATACACACAATTATAGGCCTTGCTAATTAGCACATCTATCAAAGATTCCCCAGTGAGAGGCTGGAGTGAACCCCTCGTTGTGAGGAACCTTCCTCCTGGCTGGGCCTGTCTGAGGTTCCAAAATGTGTTCTGGAGAGGCCCTTGGTGTCTGGGGCTCCCAGGATGTTTGCTCTCCTGGTTTAACGGTGCCGTGGGGCTGAGCTGAGTTATCAGCCTTGGGAAGTCACAGTGTGTGGGCTAAAAGCACTGAGAGTACATCAAACTATAAAAGAGTGTATGAGAGGGGTATAAAAGAAAAAGCAAAAAATCATTGTGGCATCACCAACACCCCTGCCCTGGCTGGTCCCCTGGAGGCATCCCATTGCTGCAGGAGCTGTGTTGAGAGGGAATGGTCTGTGGAACATGCTGGGAGCCAGGTTCACACCACTGCTGATGCACCAGCTGGGGTGGGAGACAGCCACCTGGACTGGCACCTCCTGGAGCAGCAGATCTTGGTGTGACCTACAAGCAGGGATGACCCACATCACCTCCAAAGCGTGCCAGTGTGGCACCCAAACCTGGTCAGTGCTCCTCCCACAAATGATCCCACTATGGAAGGCCCTGGAGCACGACGTGGGCAGAGGGCTGACCCCAGGCTGGCCTGCTGTGAGTGACCTGTGCTGATGAGCTGAGCCCCTTGGCGCGGGTTTGGGGCACCTGAGTGTCTGAGCACGTCCCACGAGGTGGGATGGAGCAGGTCCAGTGTGTGCACGTGGTGAGATGGTGACCTCAGCCACAGCAGCGCCACGCACGAGTCCCAAAAATAGATGAGTTTAGAAGCACGAAGTCTGCTTGTGCTGCTGCCCAACACTCATTGCAAATGTAGTGGCAGCTCAGGCCAGCGAAAGTATGGCCAGGAAGAGAGCGAGTTTCGGCAAACAAACCAGCTCCAGGCATGAAGGTGGCTGGGAGGGACTGAGGCCCAAGGCTGCCAAAAATGTGGCAGAGGATTCCGAGGTGAATAATGAATAAAAAACCCCAGCCCCAAAGGTAAAGTTTTTAAGTGTCTCACAAGGAGGGAAAATGGGATGAGGAATGAATGAACTGCTGTTGCCAGGAGGGGCTGTTCAAGCCCTGGAACAGCTCAGAGTGGCTGGATGAGCACTGTGACCCTGGGCAGATGAGCTGGCTCAGCCCAGGGGCAGGACAGGAGCTGACCCCTCACTGATGGCCCTGGATTCCAAAGGCAGCCCTGCAGGCAGCCGGGCTCCTCTCCTTAGCCAGGGTCGTTCAGGTGATTGCAGCTTGCAGGAGAGGCTCTGGGAGGGAAAGCCATTCCCTGGAGATGCTGGGTAGAGGCTTAAGGGCTGTGCTGTGCTGTCAGCAGCACAACTGCTCCAGAGATTCTAAAAATCAGACAAGAACTGCCAGACAGAGCTCTGGGCACTGTCAGGCTAAGGAGTGAGGGGTGCTGATGACAAGTGGATTCCTGGGCTTGGGATGGGGGATCCGTAGGCACCCAAGAGCAGCACGGCTCTGCTCGCCCTGGCCATCAATGAACAGAGTGTTTATTTGGACATCTGAAAGGTCAATTTGCTAAAATTCAAAACAATTGCTGGCGTGACTGACTGGGACTGTAAATTTAGAGTGGGAGGTGTTAGCAAAAACTGGGATTCGTTCAAGGACATCTCAACAGTGCCCCAAAAGCCATGATTTCATAGCCCAAAATAATTCTCCCAGGGAAGAAGCTGTCAGAGGCGGTTTGGACGTGTGAGTGTGGTGGCCTGCAGCTGCAGGGGGAGGACCACGCTGCCCGAGCAGGTGGGAACCAGGCGGGGGCCTGGCCAGCATCTGGGGCAGAGGCAAGGAACTGAACGAAGGCCAAAGTGTTGGCTTTGTTTTGCTGCCTTGGAGAGGGCAGCATGCCTTCCCCTCTTCCTCATCGTTCTGCCTCGGCCGTGGTTTCTGGAGGGGTGACTCACGCTGCTGGGCTGTGTCACACGGTGGGGAGGCTGCTGGTGCGGAGCTGAGTGGCCACTGGGTGGGGAAAGGGACCTTGGTGGCACGAACTGGGACAGTGGGGTGATGGCAGCTGGTGAAGACCTCAGGAGGGACCTGCCTTGGACCCAGCAGAGCACCCAGGGTCCTGGCACCTGGGAGCAGCTCCAGCAGGTTGTCTGTGGACAGAGACAGGAGAGTGTAAGAGTGGTGGTGGGACTGATGCCTTAAGTTTTAACTTTTCTATGTTCCCAGCCCTGCAGTGCCCAGTGTGACTCTGCAGCTCCCTGGAGCTCGTTCAGTGCTGTTCTCTCATGCTCACACTGACATAACAAAGCCTCTCCAGCTCGCTCTCCAAGGACACCCAGACCCTCCTGGGCCCAACAACTGCAAACCTTCATCTTGGGGAGAGGGGGGCAAGCTTGGGCAAATTCCATCCTTGCCTGGCTTCTGCTTGGGCAATTGATGCTGATATCAAAGTGGGAAGAACTCGGGAGCTGTCATTGTCCATGTTGGGATGCACTGAGGCAGGAGCCTCTGGAGCCCAGAGTGTGACCTCTGAAGGCCTTTCCAATCAATCCCTCCTTTATTCCTTTATTCCTTTATTCCTGTCTGCTCTCTGTTTCTAGGGAGTCATTTAAGGCATCAGAACACCCAGGGTTGGCAATTCAAGCAGAGCCCATCTGGCCCGTGGGACGCTCCCATCTGTCCTGGAGGAGACATCTCCAACACAGAGAAGGTTTCTGCTGAGAGCCTGGTGTGTGTCAAAGCCCAGGGTCCAGTGCACAGGCTGCAGGAGGAGGAGCACCCCAGGGAGGATGAGGAGGAACAGGGAGGCCTCCAGTGATGTACAGAACTGCTGGTGGTAGGAGGGGAAGCCAAAGAAATCAATGAGCTGTCACTGGCTGAAGGCAGTGAGAAGCCTTTTGAGAACACACATTTAGGACAACCAAGGGGAGCCAACCCCAAATCCCAGCTCTACGTAAAACAAATGAGGCCTAATCCTAACAAGGGAACCCGTCAGTGTTCAACAGACGACTCCACCCTGTGCTGGGCCAAGGCAGAGAGACACGTTTGATCCTGGCAGGGTAAAGTAATTAAATCTGTAATGAGGGAGACCGGGGTAAAGCGATTACATCTGTAACGAGGGAGGCTGTGCAACCGCAGACCAGGCCTGGTCACTGATACCCCAGAGCTGGGAATGAGCTGCTGGAAGAGTCCCTGAAATGCTGACACTGACATTGAACAAGGCTTGGAAAGACAGGACAACGCCGAGGGCTTGGACACTTGCCACGAGCCAGGGCTTGACGGCCCAGGAGGGGCTGTGCAGCCGGACGTGGCTGTCCACTTGTCACGGCCCCTGGTCCCAGGGGCTGGCAATGCACGGCAGGATGCAGGGCGTGGTTTGTCCCACTTGCTCGGAGGAGCCTGGGCAGTGATGTCACCGTTTTTATAGGTACTTGCACATAAAGATATTTCCTGGTGGGGGACACTTCAGGGAGTGTTGACAAATGCACGCCACGGCCCACTGGCTGCAAATCTAATTTAGACAAGCTCAGCCTTGAAACAAGCAGCAGTTTCCCACTCTTTGGGGGTCACCAGGCACTGGAGGAGATTCTGGATCCTGGGAGGGTTCACCATTGCCTGGAGCTTGGGCGGACAAGGTTTTTCTGTGAGTCAGGCTGCGGGCCAGCTTGTAGGGGAAATTCTCCAGGTAAGCTTTGCTGGCGAGGACCAAATCAAGGTGTTCATTCCGTTCCTTTGTGGCCCTTGTGGGAAGAAGCTGGTGTGTGTAGGGCTCCTTAGAATCTCAGAATCACTGAATCATTGAGGTTGGAAAAGCCCTCTGAGGTCATCGAGTCCAGCCCTTCCCCCAGCACTGCCAAGGCCACCACTGCCCCACGTCCCTGAGTGCCACATCCACACATCTGTTAAAACCCTTCAGGGGTGGGGACTCCACCACTGCCCTGGGCAGTTCCAGTGCCCGATCACCGTTTCTGTGAAGTTTTCCCCAAAATCCAGCCTGACCCTCCAGTGGCACAGCTTGAGGCTCTTTCCTCTTGTCCAGTCCCTGTTCCCTGGGAGCAGAACCTGACCCTCATGCCCTGACTGCCCCATCCTGTCAGGGCTTTAGCCTTTGGCAGGGGGCACCCAGCTAAGAAAGGAGCAGAGTGCTCACAGCAGAGTGAGTCCAGTTCCACATCCAGCAGCAGAGAGCTGCTCAGACCCCAGGCCACCAACAGAGGACCACGAAACCAGGAGGGTGGTGGACATTGGATAGGATACAGGAGATGGACAAGGCAGTGAAGAGGGATGGAGGTTGTTTTGGGATTCAGGTCTCAGCCACCAATGGTGACGATACAGGCAGGCAGCAGACGATGCTGGGGATGAGGGCACAGCTGGTGGCACCGACAGCACCTGTGTGTCTGCAGAGGGAGCTCACTTTGTGTGAGAGAAGAGCTCTCCCACCTGCCTGGAACCACCCAGAGGATGGCACGGGCAGGATCAAGATCTTTTCCCAGGACACCCAGGATAAATCTGGATGCTTGCTGTGCTTCTGCCTGGGGGCACCCTTGCAGTGTCACCACTGCCCACTCCCTCTGCTCCATCCTCCCCGAACCCAAGGGAGAACGTGCTGATTCTGTACAGCCCTGTGGCTGGGGCACATTCCATCTCCACCTCGTGGGTGCCCCTTCCTGCAGGAGCTCTGGGGAAGGGGAGGGCTCTGAAGAGGCCATTTCCATGCCAGAATAATGCTGGGCATTTTGCCTGGTGCCATTTGCACAGCTCGTGCTTTGGCCGGTCCCCAGAGCCATCCAGAGCTTTGTTTCAGTGGCGCTTGTTCAACAGGCAGGAGGGAGCGAGGGACGAAAACAGATCCTCAGGGGAGAGCAGATGAGAAACCACGTCCTGGAGGGGAGGGGATGTGTCAGAGCAGTACACCTGAGCCCCAGGGCACACTGTGTGGGAAGCGTCGGATCACAGGCTGGACCAGTTGGATCACGGGCTGGCATTGAACCACCCCAGCAGTGGGTCATGGACCGATTCCTCATTCCCTATTGCCTGTTCCCTGTTCTCTATTCCTTATTGCCTTTTCTCTATTCCCAGTTCCCTATTCCCTATTCCCTGTTCCCTGTTCCCTATTGCCTTTTCTCTATTCCCAGTTCCCAGTTCCCTGTTCCCAATTCCCAGTTCCCTGTTCCCTATTCCCTATTCCCAGTTCCCAGTTCCCAGTTCCCAGTTCCCAGTTCCCAGTTCCTTGCTCTCTACTCCCAATTCCCTATTCCCTATTTCCTATTCCCTATTCCCTATTCCCTATTCCCTGTTCCCTATTCCCTGTTCCCTGTTCCCTATTCCCTATTCCCTATTCCCGGTTCCTAATTCCCTACTCCCGATTCCCTGTTCCCGATTCCCTTTTCTCTTTTCCGATGGGACCAGACGAGCCCCACCTGCCAGAGACGGCACCAGCTGCTCTGAAGCTCTGCCCAGCTCCCGGGAAGATGTCCTNCCCTATTCCCTATTCCCTATTCCCGGTTCCTAATTCCCTACTCCCGATTCCCTGTTCCCGATTCCCTTTTCTCTTTTCCGATGGGACCAGACGAGCCCCACCTGCCAGAGACGGCACCAGCTGCTCTGAAGCTCTGCCCAGCTCCCGGGAAGATGTCCTGGCAGTGTAGGAAGGGACTGTGCCTCTGAAGAGCTCCAAACCAGGTGGTGGCCCCAGGGGACAAGTGTTGGGGGAGATTCCTTTTCTCCCAGCACTTCCCAGGTCAGTGGAAGGGTTCCTGGGATGCTGGGCTGGTGGTGGCATCCATGCTGGCTCACCCACGTGGAGACACCTTCCCACCGTGCCCACGTCCCTGGATGAGGGAGCTGAGCTTGGGACAGGAGCTGGGGTGGTCTCGGTGGCACCCACCAAAACTGAGCTCCCCAAGGACCCACCGAGGCTGAGCTCCCCAGGGACCTCCTCTCTTGGTGGCACCCACCGAGGCTGAGCTCCCCAGGGACCCACCGAGGCTGAGCTCTCCAGGGACCCACCGAGGCTGAGCTCCCCAGGGACCCCTCTCTCGGTGGCACCCACCGAGGCTGAGCTCTCCAGGGACCCACCGAGGCTGAGCTCCCCAGGGACCTCCTCTCTCGGTGGCACCCACCGAGGCTGAGCTCTCCAGGGACCCACCGAGGCTGAGCTCCCCAGGGATCCCTCTCTCGGTGGCACCCACCGAGGCTGAGCTCCCTGGGTGGCAGTGCTGGGCCCCTGCCCAGCTGGGGCTCTCAGCTCTGTCCTCTGCTCCTCCCCAGGGAGCTGCTCCACAGCTCCTGTCCATCCCCTTCCAGCCTCGGGAGAGGTGTCCACTGCCCACTCTATCTCACTGTCTGGGAATTTCTCCCGAGACTTTGTCTGCATTTTGTTGTCCTTATTTGCACCTCTTTAGGCTCATTTATACCCTTACATCGTCTCCTCTTCCCCTTGGTGCATCCCCTTCCCTCTGCCAGCTGTGCTCAAGGCCCCTCCTGGACCTCTTTTGGTGGTCTTGAGGCCATTGTCCAGCGTGGTGAGAAGGGCCATCCACCACCCGGCCCCCCTCCCTGCTGACCTCCATCCCCGGGGCTGATCTCTGACCCCACCTCCACCCCCAGCCAGGTCCCCCACCCTGTGGGCTTGTCCCTGACCTGTCCCCAGGTGCAGCCCTCGGTTCTGAGCCTGCTTTTGGCTTTCCATCTGTTCCTGAGCCAGCGCCAGGGCCAGCTGGGTACCTGCACTCCCAGAGTAGGTGCAGCCTCTATGTGGTTGCATGTTTCTCAGCCCTGCCTGCAGCTCTGGGGTCACATCTGGATTCCTTGCATCCAGCTCCATCTGATGTGCCACATCTGGATTCCTTGCATACAATCGCTGTCTAACAGGCTGTGTCTGACTTCCCAGCATGTGATTCCTAGATAACAAGTCACTCCTGGATTTCCTACATGTGATTCTTGGATAACATGGCATATCTGGATTCCTTACATTCAATTCCTGGACAATATGGCACATATGCTCTCTGGCCAAGGCTGAGCTGGAACAAGACTTTCTCTTTACAGTTTAAAGGATTTTTTTTTTTTTTTCTGGAGAAAATGAAGCTTTGACCTGAATTCCTGGCTGCCTCACAAAATCTCTCTTCTACCTCGGCTTTGGCTGCTCTTGGCTGGGAGCCTGGCTGGAAAACAAAGATCCTATCTCCCCCCCACCCCCTGGGCTTTGGGACTGCTGGCGGTGGACACACCGCCCCTCGCCAATCAGTGCTTACAATAATATTTTTCTCTAGGATTGAGCTTGGAATAACTTTGTTTTGACATAATCTGAACTAATGTCTCCCCGGCAATGACAGTAAACACTCGACAATAAGTGTCAGCGCAGCCCTGGAGCTCTGCACAAGGGGCTCCAGCAGCTGGACACGAGGGAGAGGGGACAGGGTACAGCCTCAGGGAAGGGCCTGGTGATGGCAGGGTGGACCAAAGCCCCAGAGGTCCCCTTCTCACCCTCCTCCCCCCAAGCCAAATCCCTCACTCGCTCTGCAGAGGGTGATGGAAAATGCAGCCCGGGGCCGTTGCTAATCAGTTCCTCGGGCACCAGGAGTTATTGTGTCTGCACTGGTGGCAGCTCCAATTTAAACACTGTCACCACACTATTAATGGTCCTGGCCCTCGCTGACTCCAGAGCTCAGCCTGGGACCCAGCAGAGAGAATGTTTGTGGAGCCCAGCAAGAGCCCCTGAGCCTCAGTCCCTGTCCTGTGCTGGCCATGCCCTGGTTCCTGCCAGGGCTGGTGTGCTCCGAGTGCCCTGTGCTGGCACAGCCCACCCAGGCAGGATTCCTCTGCATGCCCTCCCTCCCAGGAAAGGGCCCTGGGTGGTCTCACCTTCATGAGGTCAAAGTAGCTGTACATGGGCACGGAGCTGGACACAGGGAGCTGGGCATGGACCTGGACGTGGGCCTGGATCTGAACCAGGACATGGCATTAGTCCTGGGGTGGTGCATGGGCATCTGAGCTCTCCACATGTCCCAGAGCCTCTGGTGCTGCTCCCTTCCTGTTTTAACTCCTGCGCTGTGCTGGTCCTGTGATCCCCTCTGCCACAGGATCTCTGATCCCAAACGGACACTTCCCAGGCCCCTTGGGATTTGTTTCACTAGCCATCCAAGTCTGTTCAAAGGCTGAAGCTACTGGCAGGGTCTGTCTCTGTCCCTTGCCTGCAGAGCTCTGTTTCCTCGCTGGCTTCCATCCACCCCAACTGCACCTCCTTGTCTCAGCACACCCAGTCCCCAGAGCTTCCTGCTGGTTCAGTCTCGGGGACCAGAGAGATCATCCTCCCTCATCCTCTCTCCTGTGAGCCTGACATCCCTCACAGCAGCAAACAGCAGTGACTTCAAACCCCAGGGACACCTGAGGGCAGCTGACACCACTCGACCGATCCCTCCCTCAGCAGGGTTTGTGCTCCCTGGAAAGGCAGAGCTGCAGTGGGAGATCCACCAGGGCGAGCAGGACTTCAGGCTTTCCTGGGGAGCTGCAGGTCCATCCCTGCTCCTTCCTGGGGACCATGGGGGCTCCCGCAGCTCAGGAACTGGATGTCATCCCTGCCTGGCCACTCGGTGCTACAGCGTGGCGTGTGTGCACCAGTTCTGAACATCTCCCAAGGGCTCTGAACTGGTCTCAGCATCCTCTCCTTGGGTAGTGAGAACTGCAGCTCCTCTGGTTATTCTGGAAGATGACAAGTTGCCCACATTACTTGTCATCTTCCAGAATAACCAGAGGTTTTTTTGATGGATGAAAGCATGTGCTGGATATTGGGGCAGGGGAAAGGAGCTCAGGAATAATATGTGGAAGACTTCTGAGCATCGGTGGAGTGAGCCCTGGAGGACTGGAAGATGGATGGATGTGCCTGATGTGACTGGTGCCTAGGACAGTAGGAAGAGCCTGCCCTGGGCTGTGTTTCATGCAAAGAAAGCAAAGGGGAATTGCTCAGGCAGGAAGCAAAAGGGGCACATTTTGTAACTGCAGATCCATGAGCTGCTCCAAGTGGTCAGGACAGAGGCTGGGAGTTAAGGAGCCATGTCCATGCTTTGCAGAAAGGAGCCCTTCCCTGGTGATGCCCCTGGATCCCTGGCAGTGCCCAAGGCCAGGCTGGACATTGGGGCTTGGAGCAGCCTGGGACAGTGGGAGGTGTCCCTGCCATGGCAGGGGTGGAATGGGGTGACCTTTGTGCTCCTTCCCACCAAAACCATTCCATGATTCTGTGAAGTTGCACCATGTGTCTTGTCCCAGTGCATGTTCCCAGCAGGAGGAACAAGGCAGACAGGCAGGCAGGGACAGTTTGAGCTGAGGTCCCTCTCATCAAGGGAATGGTGGGCTCCCAAAAAAGCCTGGGACCTGTCTGGGTGGCCTTATTCATCCCTGTCTCCTTTTCTTTCCTCTTTGTCATGTTCTAGGAATCCTTTTATCCGTGTGTTTGTTTTTCTTTCCCTCTCCTTGCAGATGCTCAGTAATTCTTTGAACATATCAGATGGGTTTGTGTATCCCTGTTCTGTGGATTCCCCACAGAGGAAAACAGGCACCTCTGGAGCAAGTTGCACATTGGCCTGAGGTCATGTCTAAGGCAGCCTGGCACAGTCCCTCTGGAATGCTCACTCTGAGCGTGGGGCAGGCGAAGAAGGGCGATGCTGCACATGGGAGCACTTTCCCAAGCCAGGAGGGACGGTGGGTGCTGACAGGAACAAACACTGAGGCACAGAAAGGATGAGGCAGCGCTGGCTTGGGACTGCAAAAGCCTGGGGCCATGGTGGAGCCATGGACGAGTCTGGCAGCTCCTTTGGAAAAGTGTGTTCGAAGATCTTCCTGCCCTGGATGCCTGGTGGAGCATCAGATGCTGGCTGTGGGCTGTGGGCTCTCCTGCAGGCTCAGCTCCCCTCTGAGCCTGGCCCAGGAGCGTTGGAGCATTCTCTACCTGGGGTGAGCCTCACGCACCAAGCCCTGAGGGTGCCTCTCACCTGGGGTCTTGCCCATGATGCCAGGATGATATTTTGCTTTTTCTTTTATACCCCTCTTACATATATACAGTTTGATGTACTCTCAGTGCTTCTAGCCCACACACTGTAACTTCCCAAGGCTGATAACTCAGCTCAGCTCCACGGCACCGTTAAACCAGGAGAGCAAACATCCTGGGAGCCCCAGACACCAAGGGCCTCTCCAGAACACATTTTGGAAGCTCAGACAGGCCCAGCCAGGGGGAAGGTTCCTCACAACGAGGGCTTCACTCCAGCCTCTCACTGGGGGATCTTTGATAGATGTGCTAATTAGCAAGGCCTATAATTGTGTGCATTTCGGTGTGTGGGGGCAGTGTGTGCATTTCGGGGCATTGCACCTGGAGCACCTGCTGCACCCAAGGATCTTGAAATAAATGCTGAGGTAAAAACCACTTTTCCCCGTCAACTGTGTTTTGGTTTGAATTTTAAGACCAGGGAAAGGCAACACTCATCCAATGTTCCCCTTCATCAATGAATGAAGATGTGCCCCAAAGCCAGACGGGTCCCTCCGAAAGCCATGGACACACAGGCTCTCCAAACGGTGTCCCTTCTGTGCCCGAACCCAGCCAGTCCACACCTTGGGGGTGCTGTGTCATGTCCCAAACCTGAGGGATAAGTTTGTGATGGAACAGGCAAGGATCCTTTCCAAGTTCCTGATCCTGGGGCAGGGGGAATCTCCTCTGGGACATGGGTAGCCTCGCTGTGCTGCTCTGCCACCCAGCCCATCTCTCACACCCTGACCCTTCTTCTCTCTGATGCCTTAGGGTTGAACTTTTCTATGTTCCCAGCCCTGCAGTGCCCAGTGTAACTCTGCAGGTCCCTGGAGCTCGTTCAGTGCTGTTCTCTCATGCTCACACTGACATAACAAAGCCTCTCCAGCTCGCTCTCCAAGGACACCCAGACCCTCCTGGGCCCAACAACTGCAAACCTTCATCTTGGGGAGAGGGGGGCAAGCTTGGGCAAATTCCATCCTTGCCTGGCTTCTGCTTGGGCAATTGATGCTGCTATCAAAGTGGGAAGAACTCGGGAGCTGTCATTGTCCATTTTGGGATGCACTGAGGCAGGAGCCTCTGGAGGCCAGAGTGTGACCTCTGAAGGCCTTTCCAATCAATCCCTCCTTTATTCCTTTATTCCTGTCTGGTCTCTGTTTCTAGGGAGCCATTTAAGGCATCTCCTCCTTCCCAACACCCAATTTTTCTCCCTGCCAAGAGTCCCTTCCAAGGCCTCCCCTTCCAGGCTGGTCCTACCTCGCTCAGGGCAGGGAAGTGGGGGACATGGTGGTCACTGTCACACGGAAGAGTAACCCCGAGGTCTCTCCCAGGAGATTTTGGTGAAGCAGGGAGGACCCAGGGCTGTGCTGGGGCTGTGGAGATGTGAGAGCATCGCTGTGTGTGCAGAGCCAGGAGGGTGAGCATGGTCCTGGGGGACAATAGCAGCTGTGGCCACAGCATTGCTGAGGTGGCTGCAGGAGGGGCCTGCGGATGGGCCTGGAGAGAAGAGTCCAGAGATGCAGCGGGGCAGCAGAGGGAAGTGTGCGAAATGTAAAAGGTGATAAGGCTTTTAGATTGAGTGAGAAAAGTGGGTTTCAGAAAGAAAGCAAAGATTTTAGATTTAGCTAAAAACTAGAATATAGAAGAAGATACAATAATTTAGACTGCAAAGACATTAAAATAAGGGTTAGTGTTTTTAGGTTTGGCTCAGAGAAGTCTTGAAGCTACAGAAACTGTTGACATTACATTATAAATGGATGGGGGCTCAGGCAGATATTCCAGGAGCTTTTTTATTATTTCATTCAGGCATCAGCCTCATGTACACAAGAGAAGGTACACGGCTCACGCTTGTGCTGTCAACCTAAAATTGCAAACGCTGGTGCAAAAGATGTGTTTGGATAAATATTTACTCTGAAGTCTTCCATCTTCAAGGACTTCCTTTTGGTGGCAAAATACAGAGGTGCTCCTGCCTGCCACGCTGAGCCCAAACTGCCTGCTCACTGTCCCAAACGGGTGACCAAGGAGGAAAAGGACAGAGCTGCCATCCCTGACACCCCATCCTGGGATGGCACAGGCCTGGGGCTGGCCAGAGGCCTCCAGGAGCAGCTCTGTGGCACCTTCCTTGGCGAACCCCCGGCAGCAAGCAGGGCCCCCCAGCACCCACGGCCCCACTGCAGGGCCCTTCCCCTCCTGCCTCCCCTGGGGAACAGCGGGAGCAGCACCAGGAGCTGCCTCTGCCCCGGCGCAAAGGAGGCCTGAGGACCTGGATGGAGGCGGGGGGGGAGCAGAGGGAGGCAGCGCAGGGGAACAATTGAAAAGAGGAAAAAGGAAATCCTCCTGGAGCTGTGAAAGTGTTTTCCCAGACTGTCTGGCCGCTCCAATGACCTCACTCTCCGAGGTGCCTGGGCTGCAGAACCAGCCCGGCCCTGCCAGCCCCTCTGCCCGGCTGCCAGCCCCTCTGCCTGGTCACAGGTGCCCAGCTGCCCTCCCCAGACCCACCGTGTCCCTGAGGGGGTTCCCAGTGCCCGGGCTCGTGCCAGGGGGTGTTAATCAGAGTTAACGAGCCCCAGATTTCCATGAGTTCATCCCAACTGTTTATCCTGGAAAGCCCCTCTGCAAAAGCAGTGATGCATGCACAGATCTGGAGCAGGGGCTGGCACCAGAGCCTCGGGAAGGGGAGAGAGTCCAGCCCTGAGTTCTGGGATCGTCCCTGGGGTACAAGGGACTGGCTCCTGTGATGGACAAGGCACGAGGGACAGTGCACAGAGGACAGGAGCCAGCAGCTGGAGCTCGGGTGGGAGAAGCAGGATGGGGCATCCATGGTATTCCTTATCCATCAGATAAGGAACTCACAGGGCTGTCCTGTTCCATGCACAAAGTTCCAAGGGGATGTCTCCTGCTGGATCAGTATTTTAACTGAGATCATGGAGGTCTGAGTAATGGATCCCCTCCAGGATCATCTCTTCTATAAAGCTGTGGGCACCAATGAAAGCTTTTTTCACATCCTTCCATGGAGAAATTGTATGGGTAGGAAGAGAAAACAGTAGGGTCTGTCCTGCCACACATTTGCCCAATTAAAAAAAAAATTCAAAGTCACAGAATCACAGAATGGTTTGGGTTGGAAGGGACCTTAAAGGTGAACTTGTTACAACCCCTGCCATGGGCAGGGACATCTTCCTCTAGTCCAGGTTGCTCCAAGCCCTGTCTAACCTGGCCTAAGTCCTTAAAAGCTCCCTCATAAAGCTACTAGCTGTCGTTCAAATCTGCCTGCTTCACACATCAGAAAGAGATGAGGGACAGACACAAGATTGCATCAGCCTTGCAAAATCCAAACACCAAGTAAGTACTTGGGAGCTCTTTTATTTAGCAGAGAAATTAAAATAACGAGACCCAAAGGCTGGGAATTAAAGCTAGGCCTGCTCAAGTGTGGATTAGCACATATTTTAACACTGACCGTGACTGGAACTAATTGCAGGGAGCAGAGGTGGAATTCTGCTCCGTAGGAAGCCTGGCTGCCTTTCCAGCAGAGGGGCTTGAGCCAAGAGATCATTCCTTGTCTCGATGGTCATAGGACAGCGCTGTCAGGCTCTGGGTGTCCAAGCCATGTTTAGGTCTCACAGCCTCGAGTTTGGTGCATCTGGACAATGCCAAGCACAGGTCAGTGCCCTGCAGCTGCCCAGTGCCCCCATGGTGATCCCTTAGGTTTGAACTTTTCTATGTTCCCAGCCCTGCAGTGCCCAGTGTAACTCTGCAGGTCCCTGGAGCTCGTTCAGTGCTGTTCTCTCATGCTCACACTGACATAACAAAGCCTCTCCAGCTCGCTCTCCAAGGACACCCAGACCCTCCTGGGCCCAACAACTGCAAACCTTCATCTTGGGTACAGGGGGGCAAGCTTGGGCAAATTCCATCCTTGCCTGGCTTCTGCTTGGGCAATTGATGCTGATATCAAAGTGGGAAGAACTCGGGAGCTGTCCTTGTCCATTTTGGGATGCACTGAGGCAGGAGCCTCTGGAGCCCAGAGTGTGACCTCTGAAAGCCTGTCCAATCAATCCCTCCTTTATTCCTTTATTCCTGTCTGCTCTCTGTTTTTAGGGAGCCATTTAAGGCATCAAGACCAGTGGTCACCTCCCATCTTCTGTGCTCTCCTTCTCTCCCCAGGCAAAGTGGGAGCAGTTTTAAAGTGGGAAAAAGATTCTGTGGGTTTTATGTTCCTATTGGAGAGGCCATGGTCAGAGCCAGGCCCCTAGCACAGGGCTGGAGTGGGAGAGCTGAAATGTTAAACATGACTGGAAGTACAAAGTGTCCGAATCAGGAGGTTTTTTATACTTTTGTCCTTCAATAGTTAAAGGAGCTTCTATTTGCCATCAGCATTGCTGATAAACACTCTCCAAAATGCCAAATGCCATGTACTTGTAGCTTTCTTTAAAGATAAGAGAGGGTTTCCCATGGCATTGGCCACTCTGTTCCCACTCCCACTGGGAGCCTTTATCATGGTTTTAGTGCTGTATTTGTCCATTCCAAACTCCAGAAAGTCTTGGTATCTTGGTACTTGGCGTGTTGCTCTGGGATCTCGAGGGCCAGGGACTGATAATGGCATTTTTTTGTGGTGGAATCTCATCAGCTTTTCCTCCAGGACAGACAACAACCCACAAAGCCAAGGACTCCTCGTGGGAGATGTTCTGTTAGCCACAAGCTGTGTCCTGACCGTGTTTTTGGGTTGGAACTGCAGTTTTGGGTTGAAGCAAACTGCAGCACCGCTGACAGCGCTCGCAGGCTGCTCACGTCCCTCGGGATCATCCAGACTTATCTCTGTCACATCCCTGCTCTCCATGGAGTCTCCTTTCCCTGTCTCCATTTTCATTCCCAAGTGTCACTTTGCAGCCTCGCCTTGTACGACTTCTTGGAATGTTTTGCAATGAAATGCAAAACACTTGGGGTTTGCACACAAACGGGGGCAACGAAGACAAGATTTTCAGACAAATCACAGATACCAGCTGGTCCCAGTGCCCCTGTGCTTGGGTGTTTATTTCTGTGACAGTCTTCGTGCTTTATTTTTTGAGTATCTTCTTTCAATCATAGAATCAGAGTTGCTAAGGTTGGAAAAGCCCTCTGAGATCACTGAGTCCAGCCTTTCCCTGAGCACTGCCAAGGCCACCACTGCCCCACATCCCCAGGGCCACATCCTCGTGTTTTTGGAGCATTTGCAGGGATGGCAACTCCACCAGGGCTTCACTGGTTGCTGTTCCAACAACATTGTTGTCATGCCCACATTATTCTCTGGAGCTGGGTAATATCTTCCAAACCTGGAAAGCTGAGCTCTGCTCCTGCTGACCTTCAGGACATCTTTTCCTTGGTTGGTAGTGAGAGTGGTTTCTCCACAGGACTTGATTTTGCTGCAAGTTTTATTTTTTTGACATTTGTCTTATCTCTACCTGCTTTGTTTCCTACTAGTTTTGCCATTATTCCCCTTGGAAATGCTTTAGGTTGAGACTTCAAGCCTCCTTTTTTTCAGAATACTGCTGGTTTTTCTTATGTGATGGCTTTAGCTGATGAGTTATGACTTCATCTCCATTTTTCAAACTACTTGGGAAGCAGCTGATGTTAATTGTTGAGTCTTCGTGATGTCATGGGATTGTATTTGGAACAGAGCTTCCATTATGCTCTGTCTCAATTTGAACTGCAGATTCTAAGAGTGAAATCTTGTTGTTTTGCTCTCCAAATTTGTTTTAAAAGTCTCTTGCAATGCTGATGAGTCCATCTCTTCCTGAAGGATGTCACTGAAAGCATTGTTATTAGGCAGGAGAGTATTGACCTCTGCATCTGGTTTTGTGTTGTTTTGAGACATAACTTGAGATTCAGATTCTTTGCTAATAAAATCATCATCTCAGGCAGAATTTAGAGCTGGCATATTTTGTCCTAGTACTTATGTTTTAATTTTCTCTATTTCTGAATAAACAAACCAGACCTGAATATGGTATTTCTTCTCTTTCCTTTTTTTTTTTTTTTTTCCTTTTTCCAGTTTATTTTTCAGTTTAGTTGAGCCAAGAACTTTACATGGGTCCAGCCCACGCTGTTACTCACCTCTCTTGCCTAATCTAGATCTGGACTAATTGGGAACAGCCTTGCTTTCTCCTGATGAGCTACTGATGCTTCATTAGTGATGTTTTAGACTCCAGCCCCGGGACACCACTCCCTCTCTGTGTTGGTGGGCAGTGGTGGTCGCCCCTGGCTGGGGAGGGGATGGTGCTCAGCAGATGCCCTGGAGATGCTCCAGCTGTGAGCAGCACAAACTCCAACATGTGCACAGGCAGGAGCCTCCCTGGGCTGGGGCTGGATGGGAATCGCCCAGAGTGGCTCGGGGAAAGCACCTGGATGGAGAACCTTTGCTTGAAAGCAGACAGACATTCCTTGGAGAGAGAAATGCAGGGGCAGGGCAGGGCAGGACAGGGGCTGGGTTTCACCTTGGGGTCTGTGCCTCCTTTCTGGTACTTCCCCCTGCCTGACACAGAAGTGCTGCTCATGGCACTGACAGCAGCTGCTGACAGACCCTCCAGGCTCCAGGAGAGCATCCAGGTGTCACCTGCTCCGTCCCCTGATGGAGGCTGCTGTGGGAAGACCCTGCCTGGTCGGGGGTCTTGGCCAGGGGAAGAGGCTGGGTGCCTAAAGAGGGGTGGTGGAGAGAAGGACTGTGCTGGGGCTCTCTACTGGGCTGCTGGTGGATTTGCTGGGCAGGAGTGGGGATGGGATGTTTTCCTTCTGCTGGTGGCCCCACTCACCCAAGTGCCACTCATTCTGTGGTCACCATCTCCAGGAGATGCTCCAAAGCCTGCCTGGGATCTTCCTGGCTCCTCGCTTGGGACCAGGAAGGAATGCCATAAAGAGTGCACTGGCTGCAGGAGAGGTGGATCCTGGGGTCCAGAGGGGTGGCTGATACAAACATCCAGGTCCAACAAGGGTCGGGCTGCTCAGGCTGGCTGTGCCCATGCCTTGCTTCCTCCCTACTCAGTCTGCTTGTGTCCCTTGTTCCTGCCCACCCCTCCCGTCTGTCCCTCCAGGAGACCCCTGTGGGCAGTGAGGGGGTGCTGGCAGCCTGCTCCCCCTGTCCTGGGTGGCTGCCACGGCATCCCTGTGGCACCCTGCCTGGCTCTGCTGCTCAGCCAGTCTCTGCAGCCCTGGGGAAAAGGGATGAGATCCTGTGGGTCTGGAGCAAGAGTCACAGAGCCAAAGATTCAGAGAGTCACAGAATATCCCGAGTTGGAAGGGACCCACAAAAATCAGAGTCCAACCCTGGTCCAGCACAGATACCCCAACAATCCCACCCTGGGTGCTGCCCAAAGGCTCCTGGAGCTCTGGCAGCCTCGGGGCCGGGACCATTCCCTGGGGAGCCTGGGCAGTGCCCAGCACCCTCTGCGGGAAGAACCTTTCCTCATCTCCAGCCTGACTCTCCCTGGCCCAGCTCCAGCTCTTCCCTCGGGTCCTGTCCCGGCTCACAGAGCGCAGAGATCGGAGCTGCACCTTGGGAGGAAGCTGCAGCACCCGGTGAGGTCTGACCTCAATCTCCTTTTCTCCAGCTGAACATTCCGAGTGACCTCAGCCACTCCCGGTGTGGGGGACTCTCCGAGAGGGTGGGTGGGCACGGCAGCGTGTCCTGGGCTGGCTCTAGTGGGGTGCGGTGACACCCACACTGCCCCCAGCCTGCCCTGCCCTGGCCGAGGGACAGCCCTGCCTCTGCTGCCCCGCGCCCCGTGGGCAGCTCCCGGACCCGCCTGAGCGCTTCCAGATGTGCCGGGGGCCGTGAGCAGCTGCGTGCCGCTGCCGGGGGTCCTCGGGGCTGCCGTGTCCTCGGGACGCTGCCAGCACGGCCCTGGCACCCCTGACCCCCAAGCGCTGCCTGTCCGTGGGGAGCCCCTCGGGCGCGGGATGGGCTGCGCCTCCCTCCAGATGTTCCCGTGGCCCCTGACCCCCTGTTCCCTCGCAGCAGGGCCCGTCTGGGTCACAGCAGGGGCCGGGCAGGCTCTGAGGCTGTTGCGGCTGCCGGAGCGGAGCTGAGGTGATGCCGGGCAGCCACGGACACGGCCCGGCGGGCAGCGGGCTCCGGGCAGCCCCGGGGCACGGCAGCCCTCCGGGATGTGCTGGGGGAAACACGAGGTGCTGGGACACAGCAGCCATGGTCCGAGCAGGAATGGAGTGTGGAGAGCACAACAGAGCGAGAGAGGCTTTAACACAAGCGGAGAGAAACAGGGCAAGGGGGACAAAGAGGAGAGGTTTGGATTGGATGTTAGGAAGAAATCTTTCCTGGGAGGGTGGACAGGCCCTGGCACAGGGTGCCCAGAGCAGCTGTGGCTGCCCCTGGATCCCTGGCAGTGCCCAAGGCCAGGCTGGACACTGGGGTTTGGAGTAGCCTGGGACAGTGGGAGGTGTCCCTGCCCGTGGCAGGGGTGGCATTGGATGAGTTTCTGTTCTAATCCAAACCATTCCATGATTCCCTGATTCTCTGGTGCCAGTCCATCCCCATGCCCATGAAGGGCTGAGCATTCCCAGCTGCTGCTGAGCTGCTTGGCCAAATATTGCCCATGGGCAGTGTGGCACCGGGGGGGGGAGTCAATCTTGGGGACACTTTCAGAGGGGCTCAGGAGGAAGCTCTGGTGTCTGAGACAGCTCAAGGACCATCAGGCTCTATCTACCTTGTAGCTCCAAACCATGGGGTCCTGGGAGCAGGAGGACACAGAAGTGTGCAGGTGGTGCCTGGGCAGAGCACAACCCCTCTGCTCTGGCTCTTTCACATCTCTTGAGCACAGGCTGCTCTCAGGGCACAGGTGCAGGTGCTGCAGGGACCCTTCTCTGCTCGACAAGGACACCATGGATCCTCCCTGCCAGAGCCAGCCTTGTGCCTATCCCCAGCCTTCACCCCTCCAGCCCAGCACCCCTCAGCTGCTGCCAGCCCTGGGACCCCGATGTGAGCAGGGCTGTCCTCGGGCAGCCTGGAGCCAGCCCCGTGTCCCCACCCTCCACACCCTTATCGAGTTCCTGCAGCCTTCCCCCCTGCCCGCCGGGCCCGCTGCCAGCTTGGCCGGGATGGAGGCGCTGGAAGGTTCCACAGCGGGGGCACCCCTGTGCCAGGGCTGATCCTGCAGACCTCTGGCAAGCAGGACCAGGACCTCAACCCTCCCAACAAGCTTCTGGTGCTCTTGGGGCAGGGCTGGGACACAGGGTGAGGAGGCTGCTACCTGCATGAGGGGACCTTGGGGCCCAGCAGCCTTGGAAACACAACTGCCCCTGGAGGAGTACAGGTCTTCCCAGACTTTCTGCCTCCCCACGGCCCCTGGCTGGCTCTGCAGGAAGCTCTCCCTGCCCAGGAGTCACCCCGACTATCAGGAGTTGTTTGTGGATGGGAAACTGTCCAGCAGTGGATGGGACAGGATGGAGAGTGTCCAGAGGAAGTGAAGATGATGGGATGGGATGGGATGGGATGGGATGGGATGGGATGGGATGGGATGGGACAGGATACCCAAATTGTGCCAGAAGGGCCAAGCACTGCTGGGCCACCTCCAGAAGCTCCTGGCAGTGCAGAGATGTTGGGCTGAGACAAGAGTGGTTGCTAAAGGACACATTGCTGATGCTGGAGAGGGATGTAGGGAAGGGGTGGATGGGAATTCCACAAAATACTTGGTAAAGGCACTGTGGGGTGTGTCTGGTCCAGCTCTCTGGGGATGGGGCAGCATAGGGTTTGGATCTCAGGGTTTGGATCTCAGGGTTGGCATCCCAGAGTTTGGATCCCAGAGTTAGATTCCCTCAGAACCAATCAGAGAATCATTTAGTTTGGAAAAGCCCTCTGAGATCATCGAGTCCAACCACCCCCAGCACTGCCAGGGCCAGCACTGCCCCGTGTCCCCAAGTGCCACATCCACAGGGCTGCTAAACCCCTCCGGGATGGTGACTTCCCCCCTGCCCTGGGCAGCTGTGCTGGGGCTGCACAGCCCTTTGGGAAGCTGAGGAGCTGCTGCTGCCCTTGGGCTTCTGCTCAAGGTCACAGAAAATCCCAGTGGGAGACCCAGAGTGATTTCTACCAAAACCTTGTCCCATGGAGGGAGTGACAGGCTGAGGGCCCAGGTGCTCAGCCATAACGAGTCATGCAAAATAAGCAGTTTTCAATGAAATAGTTTTCAGTAACTTTTTTTTCCCAGCTGCTGATCGAAATCCAAAGTAACCTCAGAAAACGCACAAGGCGTGATGAGAAAACAAACCTGGAGCCCACAAGTCACTTTTTCCATGAGTTGTGCCTCTAAACACAGGGGATGTGGTCTCTGCTGGCTGGATTTGCTGCACCTGGGCTGTGCTTATGGCTCCCATGGCTGGAGAGGACTCAGCCCATCCAGTGCTTCCTCCCTCCTCCAAACTCAACCCCCGTGGTGCTGGGGGCTGCCCTACAGCCTTGCACCCGGTGTCCTTGCTCCCCTGGGGATGGCATCGTGGCTCATGCCAGGGGCTGAGGTCCAGGCAGCCTCATGGCACAGGATGCTCCCATCCAGCTGCTCAAATATCAGACTGCTCCAGGTCACTTCTAGAAGGAGCTGGGAGAGGTGGCCAAGCCTCGGGCTCTGTGCCACAAGCTGGGAAGCAGAGACCAGCAGGATCAGGGCAGTGACTGTCCCCCTGTGCTGGCACTGCTGGGGCACCTCCAACCCTGGGGGCAGTTTTGGGCCTTCCACTATGGAAAGAACACTGAGGGGCTGGATCCAGGCAAGGGAACGGAGCTGGGAAGGGGCTGGAGGAGCCCCAGGAGGGGCTGAGGGAGCTGGGAAAGGAGCTCAGCCTGGAGAAAAGGAGGCTCAGGGGGGACCTTGTGGCTCTGCACAACTCCCTGACAGNTCCAACCCTGGGGGCAGTTTTGGGCCTTCCACTATGGAAAGAACACTGAGGGGCTGGATCCAGGCAAGGGAACGGAGCTGGGAAGGGGCTGGAGGAGCCCCAGGAGGGGCTGAGGGAGCTGGGAAAGGAGCTCAGCCTGGAGAAAAGGAGGCTCAGGGGGGACCTTGTGGCTCTGCACAACTCCCTGACAGGAGGGGGCAGCTGGGGAGGGTCGTGCTTGGAACAAGAAATAAGAAGAGAAAACCTCAAGTTGTGCCAGCGGAGGCTGGAAGAAAATTTCTTCCTGGAAAGGGTGGTCAGGCCCTGGCACAGCTGCCCAGGGCAGTGGTGCAGTCACCATCCCTGGAGCGATTTATGCAGGTGGAACCTGGGGCCTCGGCAGAGCTGGGGAAGGGTTGGATTTAATGATCCTACAGGGCTTTTCCAACCTCAGTGATTCCATGACTCCATGAACAGCTCCTCCCTGCTCCTCAGCTCCACCATCTTGTGCCACCCCTGCCCTGCCGTGCAGCCCTGTGGCACCAGTGGGACACAGGGCCACTGTCCCTTTGTCTCCAACAGCCCAGGGAGCTGCGAGGATTTCTGTGGCCCTGACCTCCCTGTGAGGACAAGGTGTCCCTTTGGAAGGTGCTGAACTCTCCCGTGTGCCTTGGCAGCCTTGGCTTTGCTGGTTTTTGTGTCTGGACCCCTTATCTCTGTGCCCCACCTCGCTCAGTGCTGGCTCTGGTGTCCCCGCTGCCAAGGCTACCCTGTGCCCAGCCCGGTGGCTGGGGAACAATTGGAGGAAGCCATGTCCCACAGCAAACCCCGGGATTTCTGCTGGAAGTGACAACAGGCACATGGTAGACCAGCAGCAGCACAGAGGGCTGGCAGGGGATGAGGCCACACGTGAGGGCTGGCACTCGGGCAGCTCGGCAGGTCTGTGCCCTGCCTGCCCCAAACCCAGCCCCAAACCCAGCCCCGCGGCTGCTGGAGGGCTTGGGCGCGGTGGGGAGCTGGCAGTGCGCACTGCAGGGTGCGAGTGACCCTGGCCAGCGTCCCACGGGAGAGTGACCAACTTCTTGTGGCCACGGCGGAGCCCCACGAGGGAGGGGAGCAGCATGTCCCCCCTCACAGCCCTGGCCAGCATCGGCCGCCGCTGCAGCGCACACAGAGCCAGAGGCACACGGAGCTGTGCTGCCCTGCCTCAGGACACGCACACACCCCGGGGCTGGGCACAAGAGCACCCAGACATGCACCAGAGGCACTGTGTGCACCCGCGTGGGCAGAGTAGAAGGTGGTCACACACACCCACGGGTGCCCTCCTGCTCTGAGCCCCAACCCAGCAGTCCTGAGGCTCCACGGTGCTCCAAGCATCACCTCGATGCACCTCGACTCCTTCTCCATGTGCTCAGGACTGGAAATCCTAAAATTCCCACCCGAACTCTGTCCCCCTGCTCTCTCTGACTCCCAGGTGCCTCAGGCTCGCCCTGGTTGTGCCAGCGGAGTGGGCAGCCCGTGCCCGTGGGGTCCCGGAGCGCTGCCGGCCATGCCCGCGCCGCACAGGGCGCTCGGGGAAGGCAGAGGGAGTTCAGCTAGGGAGGAAAAACTCCTTAAAAGGCTGGACATGCAGGCAGCCGAGGCTTTCCCAGGCAGCCAGGAGTTCCTGGAAGTTGGCTCCTTGTGCCAGAGAACAAGTCCTGGAGAGCTGCACGGGTGAACCTTCCTGAAAGGAGCTGGCCCGTGCCAGCTCTTGCCCCGCCATGGGCTATCCTGGGGTGGCTGCTGTCCCTGCGTGTCCCTCGCTGGCTCCCACGATCCCTGCCACAAGCTCAGCTCCCAAAGGAGGCTCAGCTCTCGCCCAGGCTTTGCTGTTGCAGATGTGTGGCCCAGAACCTCGTTATCACTGTCCCAGTGCCTCTCTGGCCCCGTTCCCTGCTCGGAGCCGTCCCAGGCGCAGGCTCGGGTACCTGCCAGCCAGGATGTCCCGTGGCTGATAATGTCACAGAGCTTGGAGCCCTGTAGCTCCTTCTCGTGCCTCTGGGTCTCCAAGCAGCAAGGTGGGATCTCACACCCTTCCTTCCCAGTGGGATAAAAGTGGGTGTCTCCTGTTTCAGCCTCCCATGACCCGGGAGCAGTCCAGCTTGTCTCAGCCCTGCCATATGCTTGGGATGCCCAGTGTGAATCCTCCAGGAACCCAGGCCATGGGCCAGAGACACCTCCAGGCCCACAGGGGCACTTAAAGGCACCTACTCCCCACCTGAGACCTCCCACGGCAGTGGCCAAAGTCTTGTTCCTTTGGAAACTGTGATGAATCCCCAACTACCATGTCCCTCCAGTGACCTGAGGCCATGCAGAACTTCTGTCCCCTCCTCTGAGTGCTCCAGAGCCTCCCACCCAACATCAGCAGCCACTCCAGCACAGAGCTGGACAGAAGATGAGGCAGTGGGCAGCCTCCAGGACCTCGAGGGATTCCACAGAGGCCTGTGGACAGCCCCACCCTGGCTCTGTGCTTTCCAGGAGAGGGAGAGCACAAAGGCACATGGTAGACCAGCAGCAGCACAGAGATGGCAAATCCCATTCCCCAGGATCCCAGGAGCCCAGCCTTGGTCCCCCCAGCGTCCTCTTGACACAGCCACGTCTCATTGTGGCTTGGGGGTGACACCTGCAGCCTCAAAGTCCCCTCTTCCTGCACAGCCCCGTGGACCTCTTGAAGTGCAAAACCTTCTTGCAGCATCGCCCTGTGCCTGATTCATGACTCTAGCTCTCTGTATCACCCATGCCTGGCTCTCCTGAAGCCTCTTGACCACAGTATTCCTTGTGCCTCTTGTTCATCAGGGATGCCGATGACCTGGCTCCCACACACACCCTGTAGGGAGCTCTGCTGGCTGTTGTGCTGGCCCTCCAGCTGTGCTGTCCTGTCCCTTACAGCCCAAATGGTCCCGAGTCACCTCCTTCTCCTTCAGCCTTCCTCGCAGTTGCCTTGTCCAAAAAACCCCCACCTACTCCCCAAAAAGAGCTTTGTTTTTTTTCAGAGATGCCAAGTCCATCTGGTACAGTCTATCCCTGATAAACAGCCCTCCCTCGGGGCCTCTCGGGACCAGAAATAGCGCCGGGGCTGGACCTGCCCGAGCAAACATTCCTCCCCGCACACGCACGTCTGCTCCCCGCTGGCAGCGCGGCCGGAGCCTCGGGGGCAGTGCCACCACGGCTCCCCGCACCTCCCGGGGACGGGGAGCCTTCCCCAGCCGGGCAGCGGCTCATCCCTCCGGACACTGTCCCCACCAGCCTTCCCCGGGGCACGGCCCTGCCGAGCTCGCTGCTGCTGCCGGGAGGAATCCCGATTTCTGACAGCGCGTCCCCGGTAATCCCCGAGGGGCAGCGGCAAAGCCTCGCTGATCCACGCCGGGCTGACCCTGCCGTCGCTCTGCTGGAATGTGCTGCTAATCCCCTCGGCCGTCCCCGGGACCGGGCACCGCTGGCCCGCGGGGACCCGAGCAGGTGCCACCCGCTCCCCGGGGAGGTGACACCGGCGCTCGGGTGTGTCCCTGCCCCGCGGGAGGAGGGTGGCCGTCCCTCCGCAGGGCTCTGCGCTCCAAGGACAGCCGCAGGGCCCCTCCCGGAGCTCGCTGCCAGCCCAGCTCCCCTGGGCTGCTCACCTCCGGGGATCTATCAGTGCTCCAGGGAGCAGCTGTGTGTTTCCAGCCCTTGCACCGCTGCTGGCAGAAAAGCTGTTGCATTTCACGTGACAGATGTTGGTCTCTGAATCCTTGTCCTGCTGGTCCTTCAAAGGATTTCCCGTGACCTCTTGAGCCCTTTGTCTCGTGGGGGGTTCCAGCACTGACATCTGACCACAGTGGGCTGTCTCTTCCCATATTCCTGCTGGGACACATGTTCCTGTCCACCCTGCTGTACCTGTGACCTTCCCTCCCTGTCACTCCCCAAGGACCGAGTTTTTCCTCTGCTGAGAGGCTGCCCAGTGCAGTGAGTCCCTTAAAGGATTGCAAACACCCCTCTGCACATAAAGGCATGGAACCTTCAAGTACTGCCCACCAAAACACCTTTGTGGACATCACCAAGTGTCTCCCGCAGCTCCTGACGCTCTCTGCTTCCCTCTGTGATCGATTCTGTGGCTCTTCCCAGACCTTCTATCCAGCCCTCCCCGTGATGGGTGGGAGCTGAGCCCAGTCCCCTGTGGGGGCACACCAGGACACTCACAGCCTTTCTGCTTCTGCCCCAGCTCCTCTGTGTCGCTGTTTTGGGGGCTGTGATCACCTGCCAGACCCCCAAGCTGCCTCCTGGCATGGAGTCCCAGCCTGTGGGAAAGAGAATCTTGACCCTCAGTCTGCAAATACGGGGCCAGAGCCCCTGGTCTGTACCCTGCTCCTGCCAAAGTGGCTTCACACACAGCTAGAGAAATGCTGCTGCTCCCAGGGCACTGTGGCTGCTCTCTCCCACTGCAGCCCGTGCCATCTGCAGCCAACATTAATCATGTTTTTAAGCCATTAATCATTTCTAACATTAATCATGTTGTCTCCGTGTTGAACAGTGGAGGACTGGGACTGCGGGAACTCTCTCGCAAGTGATGGGCCTCAGCTCAGCTGCTCCTGAGAGCTGTCAGCCTGCCAGAGCTCCATTCCTCTCCGCGTGTGCCATGTGGCTTTTGTATTGTTTAGTCTCTGATCGAAATCTGGGGCCGGATTGAATTACCTGTCCCACAACAGCCGCGTGCATTGACACAGCCACTGCCTCTCCAGTGACATCACGGAGCCCTCGCCTTCGCTGGAGCCCATCCCGCGCTGTCATCGCGCTCGGCCCTCGGACATCCACCCTGTGCCACGGAACACCGTCCCTCTGAGAGGGAACACCGTCCCTTCCCCTGCCCTGGGGCTGCCCCTGGCCGAAGTCGAGCTGGCAGGACTGTGCCTGTGGAGAAACAGATGCCTGAGATGTGATCCTCACGCCGCCTGCAGAGCACCTGCAGCTCCTGGCAAGGAAGGTCCAGCTTTGAAGGCATCCCCTTGGATCTCCAGAACCCCTCAAGATTTGGTGGGAGGAGATCTCCGGAGGGCTCCAGGCTGATTCCCAGCAGAGTTGTTGCCAGTGCTCTGTCAGGGTGGCTGTGGCTTTGTCTACCTGAGGTTTGAAAGCCTCCAAAACCGGAGCTCCCTCGCCTCTCGTGCTTGTCCCCACGCTGGGGCCCTTCCAGAGTCAACACTTCATCTTGGAACAAACACCCCAAATCTTGGCCACAAACTGCGTTCTCTGTTTTCCTACCAAGGGCAGGGGAAGCTTTCTCCTGTGCTGCAAAGTACTTTCAGAGGGGGATCCAGTCCCTGTTTCCCTGCCACAGACACATATGGACCTCTCCTTTCATATCAGAAGGAAGGATTTCTGCACATAGTGATGCTTAGCGCAGCTTCTCCACACCTTTTACTCAAAGCCTGTCTGGGGAAGACTGTCATTCCTTCAGCAGAGGGCCAGGGGCACAGCTTTCTCCTGCCAGGTCCCTCCAGCTCTCCCTGGGGATGGAGCTGCTGGAGCTGCTGGAGTTGCTGGAGCCTGGTACCAACAGAGCACTCAGCAGCTGGGTCAAGGGAGACCCTCTCAGGGCCTGGTGCACAAACCAAGTCTGTTTTCCCCCAGATATCTGACATTTGGAGCCTTGGTTTTGTTGGGACATAGAATGAACCCAATACACGGTTTATCCTGTCCACAGATTTTTTGGGGAGGGCGGGGGCGCCTGGATCCAAAGGCGGCTGCCCTGACGCCCAGGTCCAGGGAATTCCTGGGAACGCTGACTTCACGCTACTCCTCTTGCTGCTCTGTCCTCCAGCCAAAAGCCAGGCCAGCCATGGGAGCTGAGCTTCTCCTGGAGTGGTGAGCGGAGACCTGGGGCTCGCAGACTCCGCGGGCTCTTGGGCGGCTGCCCGTGCCCCAGGCAGCTGCTCCAGAGGCGGAGCATTGCCAGGCAGCAGGTCTGGCAGTTTCTTGGCAGTGTTCGACTGCAATCGAAACGTCTCCACAAAACATCTCGATGAGCCAGCACATTCCAATGGAGAAATGTCTTGTCTAAATGTTTCTGACCAACTCTCGTGCGGCGGCTTTCTCACTTTCCCTCTTGGCTGTGTTTCTGAAGGAAAAAAACACTTCAAAGGCACAGCCCTGGCTTGGGATGCTGTAGGTGTGACTGTGCTGTCTCAGCCCAGGTCCAGACTCTTCCCCTGGGCTCTGATGAGGCAGAGTAATGAAGTACTGGAACGGTCTGCCCAGGGAGGTGGTGGAGTCACCATCCCTGGATGTGTTTAATAAAAGACTGGACACAGCACTCGGTGCCACAGCCCAGTTGAGGTGTTAGGGCATGGGTTGGACTCAATGGTCTTGGAGGTCTCTTCCAACCTGCTCATCCTGTGATTCTGTGATGACCAGTGCTGGGTGCCCCAAGGAGCCCTAACCGGGCACGAGAGGAGCATGGGGTGCTCTCAGGAGTCAAACAGCCCCACCAGCCCTTCCTGCAGAGGGGTGAAGCCTGAGGAGCCCCGAGGTTGGGCTCTGTGTGTGCACAAGGCCCAAGAGCTGAGGCAACGCTCGGCAGGTGAGAGCCAGCCTTGAGCTGTGCTGGACGTGTGGAGGACAAGGCGCCCTGTCCGCAGCAAGGCCAGTCCCAGCTCTCGGTGCCAGGGTCTGCTCTGGTGGGGAGTGTTTGTTCCCAGCCTCCCAATGCAGCCGCAGCTCCTCTGCATCCACATCAGAGGGACTTGGGGTTTATTCCTCTGCTGAGAGCTCCTAATGGTCTTCAAACTCCTGCAGCTTCTTCAGAGATGTCCCTCAGCCCTGTTGTCACTCCTGGCATGGGCAGCAGAGAAGGACAGGGTGTCTGGATGCCTGGAGGCTGTCAGAAGGGGTGTCCCTCACCTCAGGGAGGGAGGTGCCCACAGCAACCACACCAGGGAGCAGGAGACAGCCAGGGCCCTCCAAGGGCATGTCCCAGCCCTTTGGCAGTGCCAGTGGGGGGTGCCTAGACAGGAGGGGAGATGTCCCCACATGGAAGGCAGCTCCACCATCATCATGGTGCTGATCAGAGGGGCACGTGGTCCTGCGGGGTGGCAAGGCTCGCCAGGAACATGGCAAGGCTCACCAGGAACGTGGTGAGGCTCACTGGGAACACGAGGCTCACCAGGAGCACAGTGAGGCTCACTGGGAATTCTGTGAGCTTCACCAAGAGTGTGAGTCCTCACCGGGAACATGAGGCTCACTGTGAGCACGGGGCTCGCGGGGAACGTGTCAAAGCTCACTGGGAACGCAGAGAGACTCACTGGGAACACAGTGAGGATCACCAGGAACACGAGGCTCCTTGGGAACATGAACCTGCCCATGAACTCAGCGAGGCTCCCCAGGCACTCGAGGCTCCTTGTGAACTCAGCGAGGTTCCCTGGGAACACGAAGCTTCCCAGGAACACAGTAAGGATCACCAGGAACACGAGGCTCCCCAGGCACTTGAGGCTCCCTGGGAACTCTGCAGGGCTCCCCAGGCACATGAGGCTCCCCAGGAACTCTCTGAGGCTCCCCAGGCACACGAGGCTCCCCATGAACTCTCTGAGGCTCCCCAGGCCCACGAGGCTCCCCAGTCACTCGAGGCTCCCTGGGAACTCTGTGGGGCTCCCCAGGCCCACGAGGCTCCCCAGTCACTCGAGGCTCCCTGGGAACTCTGTGGGGCTCCCCAGGCCCACGAGGCTCCCCAGAACACGGCCTGTGCTCTCAGGGGCCGCACGTGGCTGGCGGGGCGCAGGCGCAGGGCGCGGAGCAGGCGAGCGCCGGCCAACATGTGGTTTGTGTTTAGAGTGTGTGTCTGCTGGTGCTTTGTAAATGAGGTGCACTCGGCGCTGTGTGTGTTCACTCTGGCACGCCAGGGCCGCCGCGTTCCTTGGCCGGCTGTGGTTCCATGCACCGGGGCCTGCGCTGGGCTCCGCGGGAGGCTCTCGCTCACGTGCGTGTGCTCCCCGTCGTGTGGCCAGCCCGGAGCCCTGCTCCTCCTGGACACCCACTCGTGGCTGAAAACCATCTTCCCCACCTGACTGCCACTCCTCGGAAAGCGGTGCCTGCTCCCTCGCTGCACGGGCTGACCCCGGCCGGGATGTGCGAAGGAGGAGAGGCACTCCCCCGGTGCTTCCCGGGGAGATGATGAAGTGTGAGGGTTTGGGTGCTGGTGAGCAGCTGAGCCCGGCAGGCAGTCCGGCCCTCCCCAGCACCCTTTCTGCAGGCGAGACCTGAGCAAAACCACCTGGAGCCAATTCCCAGCCCAGCGGATAAGCAAGGCACCCGAGGCCTGGTGTGGTGGCTGAGACGGTCACTTTCCCCAGGAGGGAAGGGTGGTCCTGTGGGAGGGCTGCTGCTTGGAGCTGGATAAGGTGCAGGGAGGCTCTGCTGGGGCATCTCAGCACCACACCTGGGTCTTGGACAGAAAGGGCCAGGCTGGGAACTGAGCTCCCAGCTCGTGGCTTTGCAGTGCTCTGCAGAGGCGGAAACGCCGTCTCTGTGGTGGTGAAGTCGCTTTCCAGCACTGGCGAAAGTTCAGCCATGCTGAGCCCAGGCTGAGGGATAAGGGGAGAGAGAGTGGGAGAGGAGGTGGAGATGCACTGCAGTAACCCTGGAACAGGCCCCCAGCTCGCCCACAGCTGCACGGAGAGGGCAGCTGGGCCAAAGCCCCTGCAGCTCCCTCGGCTCGGGGCATGGAAAGGCAGCCCCGAGGCATCAGCCAGGGATGTGGCACAGGGACCACCTGCTTCTCCAGGGCCAGGACAGGAGGACAGTGAGAGGACACAGCACGTGCTGGTCCTGGTGTACATGAGCATGATGCCTTAAATGGCTACTTAGAGACTAAAGAGGAGTAAGGGAATAAAGGAGGGATTGATTGGAAAGGCCTTCAGAGGTCACACTCTGGCCTCCAGAGGCTCCTGCCTCAGTGCATCCCAAAATGGACAATGACAGCTCCCGAGTTCTTCCCACTTTGATATCAGCATCAATTGCCCAAGCAGAAGCCAGGCAAGGATGGAATTTGCCCAAGCTTGCCCCCCTCTCCCCAAGATGAAGGTTTGCAGTTGTTGGGCCCAGGAGGGTCTGGGTGTCCTTGGAGAGCGAGCTGGAGAGGCTTTGTTATGTCAGTGTGAGCATGAGAGAACAGCACTGAACGAGCTCCAGGGAACTGCAGAGTTCCACTGGGCACTGCAGGGCTGGGAACACAGAAAAGTTAAACCCTAAGGCATCAAGCAGGGGTGTCAGGAGGAGCAAACCCTGCTCTGGCAGGAACAGCCAGAGCACCCTCCAGCTCCTCATGCCTGGCTCAGCAGGGCCAACAGGGCTTTTGCACAGCATGACATCTTCTGGGCTTCCTGGCCACGTGCAGGTGGTGTGGGAGGTGTTCTCCCCCTGACCCGGAGAGCAGGCAGGCTGGGTGGACAAAGCACCCCAGCACAGCTCAGTGAGCCCAGGGACTGGCTCTGGAGGAGCACAGAGCGTGCCCGAGGAGCCAACTGCTGCACTTGTATAAAAACATGAGCAATGGTGAAAGCAGCAGGACGTGGGAGGGACGGTGGTGCAGAGCACTTCAGAAAGAGAAGGATGGGGAGAGTCTGGCAGTCAACATCCGATTTTTATTCCTAGTTAAATAACAGAGCACGTCGGATGAGAGAAAGTCATTAAGTGTCAAGAGTCAGGTTTCGAGGAGCTCAGTGCCAGGTTTCCCAGCACTCAGCACCACAGCCGGGGCCAGGCTTTGCAAAAAGCCAGATCCCACTCGGAGCTTGCAGCAGGGCTGGCTGGGGCTCCCCGGGGCCGTGTCTGGATGGACTCGTGAAGGAGATGAGTGCCCGACCTTTGTGGCTCTTGTCTGAAGTGTCTGGTGGTGCTGGTCACCGAGGGGATGCTTCCTGCACCGACCCTGCAAGGTGCATCACCTGGTCCTGCTGGGTGACAGCGCTCCTGTCACCTGCAGGGCTGCGGTGCTTTCAGCCCCTCATCTCACAGGCTTTTCAAGGAGGAGACTGACAGATTGTGGGTTTTCAGCTTCCTGTGGGAATTTCTAAGTGCATAATCATTGTGAACATCATGAAAAGCATTTTAATAGTCAGAGAATACCATCTGGATGTTCACAAACAAAGGCGATATAAATCCACCACTGACAGTGCTGAACTCAGTGCTTTTATAAGTATTTCCAAATTGTTTCCCAAATTATTTAAGCAAGCCTTTCCTCTAATGAAACTCAGAAAAGATCCTAACATAGGCAAACAGTACAGACTGAGCGCAACAGAGACTTTATACAGAGGGATTAGAGCTTGGGTCAGATGTAATCAAATGACATCCCCTGCATACGAATGCAGTCTGTGCTCGGAGATAGGAGGAATCCCAAACACTTCTGCAATGGGAGGAATAAATCTGGAAGTGCCAAAAGGGAAACGGGGGAAGAGGAGGGGAATAACTCAAAGCAGTTTTTGTGGGTGTGAAGGCCTTGCAGGACGGCGCTGTGGGGATTATTTGAGGGTGCACAAGAGGGATGTGCTGGGTCTGGTGGCAGCTGCCGCTGATGTCCTCGCAGTGGGGGACACTGGGAGGGGCATGGGAGGGACGCTGGAAGGGAAGATAGGAAAAGCAGGAGGCAGCCAGGCACAGGGCTGCTTTGCAGGGAGGAGAGAGGTGCTAACAGCCCGGCTGGCTGCTGGCTCCGAGGGGACGTGCCAGGAGGAGAAGCTGGCAGGGCTGGGCACGGAGCTGTCTCCAACAGCAGGGATGGACCTCCCGTTCCACAGGCTTTGGGTCAGAGCTGCATAGACAGCACGAGCTGGGCTGAATGGGGACTCCCAGGTTCTCCTGACAGTGACATTCACAAGGCTGCTGCTTTCCTGGACAAAACCTCTGGAAATCAGGCAGCAGTGCAGATCCTGACCTCGCAGGCCTGACGTCCTGGAGTGCCCCTCTCGACAGCCCAAGGCAGTCACGGAGCCAAGGGCTTTGTTCAGCACGGGCCTCTGTGGAGAGGAACTGGGAATGGAAGCAGCGATCCCGAGCCAGTGGAGGCCACACTGACAGCAGAGCAACCCCAGACATGTTGGGGGCAGTCCAAAGCAGGTTGTGAGGTGGCCACCAGCGGGCAAGAGTGGCCACCAGAGAGGAGATTTCACCAGCAGCACCTGGGCAGCTGCAGCTGGCACATGGCTGTACCCTGAGCACAACAGTGCCTCTGTCACTCTCAGGCCCCTGGCCAGACTTTAGGTCCTGGCAGAGGATCCAGAAACATCTGCTTTTGCTGCCTTTTCCTGATCCAGCTCTTGCAGCAATGGTTGAGGGCCCTCCAGCCAACTGAAATCTTTGGGCTGTGGGTGAGGGGTCCAAAAGCAGACCATGGCATGTGCCCAGAGATGTGCTCTTGTAAACATGGCAAAAACCTGTCTTGCCCTCCATGCAGGAAGATCACCTTTCTGCTGGCTGAAGAAGCCTTGGCTGGAAAGTAGGCAGACCTCATCTCCACCTCCTCCTCATGGCCTCAGAGCAGAGGACACCCTGCTGTCCCAGTTCCTGGATTTCATCTCAATTCACCTTGCCCTGTGGTGCTGGGCAGTCTTTTGAGTGAAAAAATGTCATGTTTATCTATCACTGTGTCAGGCCAAGTTCTCAATGGAAATGGGTTTGGAAGCAAAGGAGTTGCTCTCAGAAGGAAACAGGAGACAAAATCTGATCTCTCCTCCGTGATGGGATGCCTGGTTGTGACAGGACACCTGCTGACAGCTGGATGCCTCTTCCACCAGGCCCTCTCTGCTGGGATGAGCCTTTCCTGCTCTGCCAGGACAGCAGGGCTCAGGACAGGAGCACAGGGGGAGGACACGGCCTGGGGTCACTTGATTGTGCTGCCTCTTGGCTCCTGCTCCTCCCCACCTCCCCACCTCCTGCCAGGGTTTGCCGCCTCCGTGGGGCTTGGAGGCAGCTCCAGGAGCTTTGCACTTTTCCAGTGCTGTGCCTCAAGTTTCTGCTTGGAGTCAGGAATAGAACGTGCCTTGTGCTCAGCCCGCGGCCCCAGCGCCATCTCAGCATTGGACTGAGACCACGTTCGGTCTCTTTGGACGTATCAGAGAGATCCCAGACACGGAACAAAGTGTTTGCCCAGACATGCTGCTGAGGGCAGGCTGCCCCACAGCCAGCCTGGGGGTGCCATGTCCTCGTGTAGCCCCTGAAGCACCACTTGTGCAGGTCCCAGCCAGCAGCCCGACGGCCGGAGCTCTCCTGCCTGGATACACGGCACGAGTGGTGCTGCTGCCAGCCACGGGGTATGGGAGAAGCTGCCTCTTTCCTTCCACTCACTTTGTTAACGTGCCCCTAAACCCTCTGGCAGCCAGAAAAAGCATTAGTCACCCTCACAAAGTCAGGATGAGCCGACAGGAATAACAAGCGCCTTCGTCTAGAGCACGTCCATGCCAGGCAAAATATTGTGGCCGGGACTGCTCTGTGCTTGTTCTGGGGAAGGGACAGAGGAACCTGCTCAGCCTGTGCACAGGGCAGTGGCTGTGTCTAACACCCCAACACCCGGCCAGCTGCGGGAGGTGCTGGTGGCCACTGGCGCTGGCCCTCCCCAGGGCCTTCACGGGGCTGCAGAGAGGGACTGAGCTGGCAGAGGGGCTGGTGAAGGGGTTCGGCTCCTGGGGGTGCAGCGAGATGAAGAAGGACTTGGGGAGGCAGCAGTGGGACCTCCCTGCTCATCAGGGGCTCTCTGGGTCAGCTTGTGGCTGACCATGAGCTGGTGGACGTTTCAGAGGGGACCACAGCTTGGGACCTCCTCCATCCCACCTCAAACCCGTCCATGATGCCAACAGCCTCTCCCAGGAGACAGAAGAGGCACCAGGCTGGCTACAAGGACCCAGGCAGCCCATCCCTCTGGGAGACTCCTGCCCTGTAACACGGCCCGTCCGCCCGCTTCAGCATCACCTCCAGGAACCAGAGAAGGGCAGGGCAAGCCAGGACCTGGATGGCGGCCGACGAGGGGAGAGATGAAGGGAGATGTGAAGCCGATGAGTGGAAAAGGAGAGCCGCGAGGATGTGGCCGGGCGCGGCTGACGGGGGTGGCTGCAGACGGTATCGCAGCAACGTGCTGGCACGGAGCGGGGGCCGGGCCGGAGTCAAACATTGGGAACATTTCTACCAGACGGGACAATTACACACTGGAGCTGCTTGCCAGTGAGGCCCCATCACGAGTGGAACGGATCCCATAAGATACTTCTAAGTTTAGAGTAAAGGAGCCCTCTCCAACAGGGGAGGATGCGAGACTGCCGAGCCCCGTCCCGCCCGCCGCCGCCAAACCGCACTCCCCGGAGGAGCGCTCACGAACTGCTCTTGCAACACTTGAGCTACGGCTGAGACACACATTCCAGCCGAAACCCCTGTTTGCAGTTGTTTATACATCGCTCAAAAAATATCCTTTTGGATTGAATTCGTTCATGCTTGATCTCAGCCCAGAAAAACGAAGAATTATTTGGGGATGGTTTGAGCAAAATCTGTTTGACTGTTTCTGTGTTATGTAAGCATCAGGATAAATATGTTTTCCTATTTTCAAACATTTTTTCTCATCCTTACTAGCTGTCAGATAGCTCAAAATCAGCTTCATGATTTGGAGGAGTTGTACTTAGCCCATGCCTGGCTCTCGGCGAGGGACCAGCCTGTTCCTCAGCCAGACAAGCTCTCCTCAGGAGTGAGAAAACCAGGAGGGACTACAGCTCTTACAAGTGGTGCTTGACATCCTTAAAGGTGATCTCCAGGGGCATTGGATCACAGCTGGGCATTTTCCAAGAGTGTTTGACAAGAAGGGATTGGCCAGTGCCAGAAGAGAGTTAAATAAACAGGTATTGAACAAGGCTGTGGAAAAGAGCCGTAAGTTTTTGTGTGAAGGGGAGGTGAGTGCTGTGCACAGACCACGCAGCAAGAGGAGGGCTCAGCTCATCCCCCCACCCACCTCCCAGATCCAGGGGAGCTCACACCCCTCAGGTTGTGCTGGAGCTGCTCCTGCCGTGGCTTTGTGCTGTGCCTGTGCTCGTTGGTTTTCGTGGGTCTTGTTTTCGGAGAAGTGAAGGAGAAGAGCTCGCAGCCTTGGAGACACTCTTTGACTCCAAGATTGCGCCCAGATGCAGAGAGGCGATGGGTGATGGGTACTGCAGAAGGAAGGCCAGGCCTTGGTGAGGTGGATGAGTCAGAGGTTGGGAAGACTTTGTGCCAGCATCGCTGGGGTGGGGCAGAGCTGTTGGAGGTGAATACAGAAATATCCTTGAAATGCAACTGCAGGGCTGGAGAAGATCACTGTCCAAGTTTCTGGAGTTCACTCTAAGCTGATGGCGAGGTGGCCTTGACCCAGGCTCTTGGGACTTTGTCTCTGGAGGAAAGGAAGAGGCAACATTCACCCCACGATGTGTCCCAAGGAACGAGGGCCTCCAAGAACGTTTGGGCCTCGCTACTTCCCAGTGCGAAGAGGAGTTAAACACCTGAATGCCTGGCAGGGGCTGGGGTGTCATTCCTCACCCAGCACCTACAGAAACCCAAGGAAGTCTGTCCAAGTGCTGGTTCCTAACTCAGGGCAGCTGTTCAAGGAATGGCACTGAAGCAGCTACAGAACCCTGAGTGCCAGGAGCAGGCACTCCAATGTCCTGTCAGTGTTCCGTGGAGAAACCGCAGGAAAAATGAGAGGGATCCTTGTGAGCTGGAGATGGAGAATTTTGGAGAGGATCAGGAAGCTGATAAAAATGCCTGAAGCACAAAAGGAATTAAATTAAAATCCTCCAGCTGAATGTAGAGGCTGCTTCAGCATCTGTACAAGTCACAAAGGGCTCACAAAATTTGAAAGAAGGAAGAGGGCAGGAACAGGAATCACTTTAGGCCTGTCAGCAGAGAAAGGGTTTTGAAACCATGAGCAGGGAAAAAATTTTATCAAGGGAATTCCAAAAACATCTTGATTTTGACAAGTCCCCAGCCTGGGTTCTGGAGAAGCAGGGAAAGGCCAAGGGGAGATCTCAGTGCCTCCAGGGAAGACCACGAGTATCCTGGAGCTGCTATGAGCCCGAGATGGCTCCTTGGAGCAGTGGCATCACTTGGATCCACAAGGTCCCCCCCAAACTTCCAGTGTTGCCTTTCCCTGGTCTTAAAATTCAAACCAAAACACAGTTGATGGGGAAAAGGGGTTTTTACCTCAGTATTTATTTCAGGATCCTTGGATGCAGCACTTGGTCCAGGTGCAATGCCCCAAAAATGCATGTACACCATCACACCGAAATACACACAATTATAGGCCTTTCAAAATTAACATATTTATCAAAGATTCCCCAATGAGAGGCTGGAGTGAAGCCCTCGTTGTGAGGAACCTTCCCCCTGGCTGGGCCTGTCTGAGGTTCCAAAATGTGTTCTGGAGAGGCCCTTGGTGTCTGGGGCTCCCAGGATGTTTGCTCTCCTGGTTTAACGGTGCCGTGGGGCTGAGCTGAGCTATCAGCCTTGGGAAGTCACAGTGTGTGGGCTAAAAGCACTTTTATACACTGTATAAAAGAGTATGTAAGAGGGGTATAAAAGAAAAAGCAAAAAAATCATTCTGGCATCACCAGCACCTCTAGTTTAGCTTCCCTGGTGAGAAACCAGCATCTCCAGGGCCCCAGGGCAGGGGAAATGATTTTAACCAGAGAGGGAGTGCTGAACGCTGGCCTGGGCTGAAATGGAATCATAACCTCTGCCTCCTTCCTCATTCCACTGGAAGATCCTGTCAACAGCTTCAGGGATAGAAAACTATGTGTGAGCACCCCCAGATTTGCTTTAGGGCAGCACCTGGAAACCCAACTGTGTCCCTTTGACAGCTCAGCTCAAGCAGGGTGAATTTGCTGCAGAGGAGCAGTGCTTCCACGATCCATCCCACGAGCAGGCAGAAATCCGTCCTTAAGCCATCCCAGATGTTTGCAAAGCAGACGTGGGTCTCAGTCCTGAGGTAGCAGAAGGAAAAGCGCTGGAACAAAATGAGACGTTAAAAAAGAAACTGCCAGATCCACGTGGTGGAGCTGAGACAGCTCGGGGAGACCAGGAATGCAGCAGCTGCTCTGTCTGCTGGAGCAGACGATTTAACATGGAAGCTACCGCTTTCCAGAAGTCTGGAGCAAAGCAAAAGTTGTCCTGGTCTGCAGAAACAGCAGCAGCAACCATCCTGGGAATAGCCCGGCAGCTTTGTGCAGGAGCAATCGTCCAGGGTCAGGTTGAGCCACTCAAAGGGACCTCAAGGTGCCACTGCCTGTGGCAGGCTCGATGGGTGGGACAGTGGGAAACTCAGGAGAGTCAACAGAGAGAGAAAGAGACCAAGTCCTGAGTCTGGGGCGGAGCAATCCATGTGCCAGGAGTGCCTGGAGAGCAACCAGCACAGGTGTGTGAGCTCTGCAGCACAGGGCATGGACACAGCCAAGGGAGGCTGAACATCAGTCGGCAGTGAGCTCCTCCCGTGAGGAAAGCCAACTGGTGTGCTGTGGTAGCCAACTGGCATGCTGTGGTAGCCAACTGGCGTGCTGTGGTAGCCAAAGCACAGCCAGCATCTGCAGGGAATATGTGTGAGAAGAGACAGAGAGGTGAGGTTGTTCAGCTTGGAGGAGAGAGGTGGAAAGGGGGATTTGAGTGTATTTTCCCCTGCCTAAAGGGAAGCTGTAGAGGAGACAGAGCCAGACTTTGCTCAGGAGTGAAGAGCAAGGGGAAAATGGGCACCAAGCTGGAGTTGCAGGTAAGGAAGGACACAAAAAATGTCATGCAGCCCTGGCACAGGGGCCAGTTCAGGTTGCTCATGGGCAAGGCCTTGAGCCAATGGATTCAGCTTTAGAATTAGACCTGCCCTGAGCATGGCTGACTGGAGGCTTTGGATGTTTCTGAAAAAATCAGTTATTCCAAGAGGATCAAGGAAAATCACTTTTCCCTGCCTGCAACACAGGTTGAGCAGGTTGGCAGAACCGCTTGGGGAAACACTGCAGCGAGTTGCCTCTGCTTCAGGGTGGGATTGTGCCACCACTGGAGAGCACCTGGAATCCCTCTCCAGCTCTGGAGAAATGTGTCTCTGTTCGGTGAAGGTGGGACAGCAAATGATCTGCTGCCCCTGCAGCATGGTGGGCTCCTGATGGTGAGGAACAGCAGAGCCCCAGGTGCTGGGATCCCCACAGGGGTGCTGCCGTCTCATTGTTAATTCCCCAAAGCCTGCAGCCGCAGATAGAGGTTCAGGAGGTGCTCCACTGATGCCTTAAATGGCTCCCTAGAAACAGAGACCAGACAGGAATAAAGGAATAAAGGAGGGATTGATTGGAAAGGCCTTCAGAGGTCACACTCTGGCCTCCAGAGGCTCCTGCCTCAGTGCATCCCAAAATGGACAATGACAGCTCCCGAGTTCTTCCCACTTTGATATCAGCATCAATTGCCCAAGCAGAAGCCAGGCAAGGATGGAATTTGCCCAAGCTTGCCCCCCTCTCGCCAAGATGAAGGTTTGCAGTTGTTGGGCCCAGGAGGGTCTGGGTGTCCTTGGAGAGCGAGCTGGAGAGGCTTTGTTATGTCAGTGTGAGCATGAGAGAACAGCACTGAACGAGCTCCAGGGAACTGCAGAGTTCCACTGGGCACTGCAGGGCTGGGAACAGAGAAAAGTTCAAACCTAAGGCATCACCATCCCGGGAAGGAGAAGGAAGGATACAGTCCCCAGGCTTGCTCTGCTTGGTGTGTGCTCAGCATGCAGAGGCTCTGGGAGAGCTCTGGCGGGGCCTGAGGAGCTCTTGACACCTCTGGGCAGCACAGAACACCCTCTCCACTGAAGGACACCTCCAGGCCTCTTTCCCCATGCTCAAATTTCTCACTTCTTGGACAAGGTTTCCACCCCATCACCTTTCCCTTGCAGCCCCAGACAGAGGCAGACATGTCCCTGGGCACCCAGCACAGCACAGCACCCAGCTCACCCACACAGCTTGTGCTGGGGACATCCTCGCTCCCCTTCAGACACCAGGATGGCCCCAAATCCTCACAGACACTCACATCTTAACTGTTGCTGGCCTTATCTCCAGGATCAAGACCATATTTTTCTTCTCATTCCAGGAAGGACGAGTTTTAATAGGCCTGGAATTGGAAACAGCTCCCTGTGCTTTCCATGCTTCCCACCCGGTTTTCATGTGGGGAGTTGTTTACCACAGTTATGCAAGAGGAGGCAGAGGGCTGGGGTGACAGTCCTGGCCTGGGGACACAGAGGAGGAGGGCTGGGGTGACAGTCCTGGCCTGGGGACACAGAGAAGGAGGAGGGCTGAGGTGACAGTCCTGGCCTGGGGACACAGAGGAGGAGGAGGGCTGAGGTGGCAGTCCTGGGGGAGCACAGCGAGGCTCCTNGGCTGGGGTGACAGTCCTGGCCTGGGAGCACAGAGGAGGAGGAGGGCTGGGGTGGCAGTCCTGGCCTGGGAGCACAGCGAGGCTCCTGCTGCCCTGCACATCCACCCTGTGGATCCATCCTGATGCTCCCAGGGATGCACAAGTGAGCAGAGGGAGAAGGAAATGTTCTGCCTCCCTGTCCGGAGGGGACAACTCTTGGGGCTGGAAAGGACTGAATCTTCAAGAAAAAGTGTGGGACACCTTCAGGTCTCTGTGGAGGGGACACCCACAGGCAGCTGAGCTCCCCAGTGTGGAGGGGACATGACTACTGTCCCGTGTGGGCACTGGTGAAGGACTGGCTGGAGGCTGGGCACAGGCGATGGAAATGGGCCAGGGATGGGGTGGTGGCAATGGTGGCACTCTGGGGTGTCCCCTCTCTGCACAGAGTCCCTTGGCCATGCTGGGGTGAAGGTGGGGCTGATGCCTTAAATGGCTCCCTAGAAACAGAGACCAGACAGGAATAAAGGAATAAAGGAGGGATTGATTGGAAAGGCCTTCAGAGGTCACACTCTGGGCTCCAGAGGCTCCTGCCTCAGTGCATCCCAACATGGACAATGACAGCTCCCGAGTTCTTCCCACTTTGATCTCAGCATCAATTGCCCAAGCAGAAGCCAGGCAAGGATGGAATTTGCCCAAGCTTGCCCCCCTGTACCCAAGATGAAGGTTTGCAGTTGTTGGGCCCAGGAGGGTCTGGGTGTCCTTGGAGAGCGAGCTGGAGAGGCTTTGTTATGTCAGTGTGAGCATGAGAGAACAGCACTGAACGAGCTCCAGGGAACTGCAGAGTGACACTGGGCACTGCAGGGCTAGGAACAGAGAAAAATTAAAACCTAAGGCATCAGAGGGAGCAAGAGGCACAGGGAGGACCCTCAGTGCCATGAGGGAACACAGCCTGGTCGAGGATGCCCAGAGCTGGTGGTGCTGGGAGAGGCTGCTGGGGTGAGACAGGAGAAAGAGGCAATGGAGACAAACTGTGAGCAGCTGTGACAAAACCCAGCTCTGACTGGACTGAGGATGGTGGTTCTCACCCGGAGAGTGATGCAGGAGCACAGGGACCCTGTGGCAGCAGGTGGAGGTGAAGTTGGTGACTGTCACTGTAGAGTTCTGGGGACAGAAAGGAATGCAGCAAGGACTTCAGATGAAGAGAAGCCATTTATCAAGAAAACCTTGCCTTTTTTATAACCAGGATCGCTAGAGCAGGACACAAGTATTAGTTCTTAGGTGAACACCTCTTTAACATCATTAGGTAGTTAAAACAACACTCCAGAACAACACTTTAAAATAACAAAGTTAAACAAACAACACCTGCAACATATAGTTTATAAAACACATAGAATAGTTTACACAAAACTTCTTTTGGTTCCCAGCTCCGCTTGTGAGAAAGTGACTTCTTCTCATGAACAAGACTGAAAACTGGAGAATTTCTCCCTGACCAACTTGTCAGCATCCACAGGTGACAGCCACGGAAAACTGTGGTGGCTTTAGAGAGATATGTCCATGGGCGAGAGCTGCCTGAGCGCTCGGCTGGGCTCGGGGCAGGAACAAATCAGCATTAACGGCTCATGGATAATGATGTGGAGAAGCAAGTCCATGATTTCTTGGTGTCAGGGAGCTTTTCTTTAGGGAAACATCCAGGCAGGAGGGAGACATTGTGGCCACTACGGAGAGGTGAAGCGGAGGGGGGCTCAGGACCAGCCTGGTCGCATGTGCCCGTGAGCACAGGGCAGGATGGGATGTGGTCAAGGGATACACTGACCCCTGCCCAGGGAAGATTGGGATGTGGTCAAGGGATACACTGACCCCTGCCCCAGCCGTGGGGTAGGCTCTGAAGCACCCACGGGTGACAGGTCCCACTGGTGACAAGGACAGCCTCTGCTGGCATACTGCCCAGCCCCCCTCGTGCCACCCAGCCTGTCTCACTCGCCAGAGGAGCCCAGCCCTGACCCCTGTACATGGCACCAGCCCGGCCTGTCTGGTGACATCTGCTCCATGGATGTGCCCAGCCCTGCCCAGGGGGTGGTACAGTGTCTCAGCTGTGCAGGGACATTGTCCTTTCAGACACATTTTCCATCCATCCCTCACCTTGAGGAGCTCCCCGTAGTTCTTCCCTTCCCTTCCCTTC
>VZRF01011117.1:43990-316010 GCA_013396875.1 Vireo altiloquus | reverse complement strand
AAAAAAAATGCTTTTGAGTCCATCTGAGAGGAAATATACTAACTATCCCCTTGTTATCCTGCTCCTGCACACTACTAAGAAACTTCTCAAAAATCCCCTGAATGCTAAATAACTATTTGTCAGCTTACAGTAAAGCTTTCTCTCAGATCTATTGCACTGTACTGCACATTCACACACCATAAGAGAATCAGGACCAATGAGGCAACTGTTGTCCAGCAGAACTAGATTGTTTCTTCTAGTTGTGGTCTTCCAGTCGTGAGGAAATATTGCCTCTAGACATGAGTGCTGCAGATGCCTGACAGCCTCAGGCAGAGAGCAGCCAGAGCCTCATCCTGTTTCATTTCCTAAAAGCTTTGGAGAGTCAAGATGGCAGTGGCTGCTGAAAGTGGGTATGAAACATGAGGCAATTGCTTGATGAGTCTGCTGACTCGAGACAAAACACTTTAGAAGATGTACAATATACAAGAACAATATTTGTTCATCCAGAGGTGTATCCTTGGTAAAATAAAGAATTCATCTCTCTTAGCTTCCTCCATGGATTTCTAATCCTCTTCATTGTTTCCCTTTTGCCCCACAGAATTTGAAAGAGGTTAATGAATTTTCCTTAACATTTTATTGACTGTTCCTGCATTACTTAGAAACCTGCAGGCAGAAGGGCTGGGGAGTAAATGGGTTGAAATTAATGAGATACTTTTGTAGCCCTTCAAGAGATCCTGGGAGAAGAAGATGGACCAGAGATAAAGAGAAGGGAATATTTCACAAAATTAAGTGCAATAGAAGCAGGAGGTTACCAGAGTGCAGTATGCTTTATGAAGCATAAAATAGCACAATTGCTATTGATGCCTGAGATGGCCACCTGGAAACAGACTAGGCAGGAATAAGGCAATAAAGGTAGGTATTTATTTGAAGAGCCTTCAAAGGTACACCCTGGGCAGGCCAAAGTCTACACCCAAGATGGACTCCGGGACACAAGTTCTTCACACTTTTTGTAAGTTTGGTTCATTTGCCTGTCAGGATTAATTGTCCAATTATAACCTCAGTTCATGATGTAATTACCCCAGATTTTCCCCTCTTCAGAGGCTTTTTAGTTTACACATTTTGAACCTAGAACCATCTGGGTATCTTTGGAGAGCAAGCTTGCAGAGGCTTGTTATGTCTAACTAGCATGAGAGAACAGCAGCTAACAGGCTACAAGGAACTTCAGAGTTACACACTAGGCAGTACCAGATTTGAAAAATATAAAAGTTAAAACCTAAGGCATCACTATTAGACTTGGTTCAAAAACATAGAGCTAAATATTCTACACTGTGAGGTACATTAATCAGGTGTAGTTTTCTCTGGGGATTGTATTCCACAAAGAATGGTGAGATGATTTGTTTTCCTGGAGTCCAGGATATTTTTCTGTCTGTGATGTTGTGGCTTTAGTACATTCAGGAATTCTGATTGGACTTCCTCATTCTTCACTTCTTCATTCTTCACACACTCTCTGACATGTTGGCCCCCTGTGTAGGGAAGTCATTCCTACGAATCCTGCATTCACACTACTCTGAATTCTCTCCAGAAGGAGAAGACTGAAATTCACCTTTGTTTTTGTCTCAGGTCACACGACGCTAGGAAAAAAAAATCAATACATAATGCAATTGAGAATTTCGGTTTTATCAGCCACTTCCACCCCCTTAGAGAGGCCAGAAGGAATAATGTTAGTCATAATCATAACAAAAGTTCAATTTTTTAAAAGAACAAATATCATGCAGAAGGCTTTTTTCTATGACAAAACAAATCTGAATGCTTCTTTGAACTAAAGTTATATTAAAATCTACACTCTCATATAATATTTTTAATTGATACAAATGAAAGAATGTGTCCAGTATCAATGCCATAGAAGCCAAAAAAAGTCCCTTCTATCCCTAAATATCATCCTGCATATTCACAGTTCTGACTATCGAAAGAAGTTCTTTTCAAACCAGGCACTGAATTTTTTGACTCATCAGAAGGCTTTTGTTTAACCTCTCGTGGGAAAAAGGTGTATTTCTTTCCTGAAGTTGAGAAGACAGCAGTGGTTCATTGAGGCACAGAGCCCTCCTCTGCCCTCAGCACCTCTGTGCTGTCAGCATCCCACAGGATATGGGCTCGTGGCACAGGAGAGTGTTGCTGCCCTGCTCTGAGGAGAAGAGCACAGGGGTTTGCAGAGCTCCCTGGGGGCAGGGGCACAGGGATAGCAGCCACAGCTGGGGCTCAGAGAGTGAGCTCCAATCCCATCCCAAACTGCATCATCCTGGAGGCTTCGTGTTCCTCTCTCATCCTTTAAGTATTCTTCAGTTCTGTGAAAATGATCAGTGGTACACACACAGTCTAGTTAGATTATTGTTTAAGATTAGCCACCACAGGAGCCTTATTTTTAAAAAATGAACAGCAAGTTTTGTTTACTTGACTAATAAGTAAACAAAATTAGGCAAGCAAAAACAAGCAAAGAGGCAATGAATGTAGTCAGAAATATCCACAGTTCTTCCTGAGTGACTCTTTGAAACTGGAAACAAGCAGAGATTAAGGAAAATTCTAAAGTTTCTTCTGGTTCTGTAAATAAGGAGTATTTTGCTTGAGTCATTACTAGAGAAGTCCAGAATATAAATGACTACTTATTACAATTATTAATAATATTACAATTATTGGTATGGACATACTAAAGAGCTAAATGAATAAGGAAAAGACTTCCTATAAACAGCCAAAATAATTAATTCATCAAGGATTTAAACAATTAAAAAATAAAACCACTTCTCATAGAAAGACCAGTAGTAACTAATCTCACTAGAAAAGATGGATTTTCAATTTCCTTCTGCTAGGAATATTCTACAGATTGTGTGCTTCACTGTTTCCATTAAAAATTTCTTCCCCTTATATTTAAGCTCTTTCCTATTTGGGCATTGTTTGAGCAAGGTTCTTTCTCTCTCGTTGGACTACCAAAACATAGAAAACTTCCATTCTACTGAGGAACTAATTTGCTCCTTTGGGGAAAAAAATTGCTCAGAAGACCCAAAATAATAAACATGATAAATCTAAGCCACTTCTGTCGAGAAGATATCAGGAAATCACTAAGGACTCAGACTGGTCAAGAATGAAACATTCATCCTATCAAGCCTGAAAATACTGCTAGTACTCAGAGTAACTTGGACCACATTTGGAAAGACTATCTTTTAAAAGGGCTAAAACCACAATCCTTAATTAAACAATTTAGAAGCAGTCAGCAAGGAGATCATTAGAGAAATTTCTTAATTAAATGGTCCTAGTCCAAAGGACCGGGAAAATATTGCCATTCTGAGGATACTAAGGATTCAAGATAAAGACATTATTAAAAATCACGTACAAATTCAGAGAAATTGCAATTGTCCAGAGAAAGTTTGCTCTAAAACTACAGTAACAAATGTATAGGCTAAAATAATTCCCTCCATTTATTCCTTATTTATGAGCTGCACTTGGTAGTAAAATAAAAACATTTTCATGAATATGTGACATAAAGCAATATGATTACTTATAATATTAANACTCAGACTGGTCAAGAATGAAACCTTCAGCCTATCAAGCCTGAAAATATTGCTAGTATTCAGGGTAACTTGGACCAGATTTGGAAAGACTATCTTCTTAAAGGGCTAAAACCAGAATCCTTAATTAATNAACAACTAGAACAAAAAAACAGAGTTAACTTTTAACTTGGGTTTTAGTTCAACATTATTTTTCTCTATACATTTATGCATATCTTTAGAGTTAAAAGTCCTTTTAGAGCACTTCTACGTAATTTAAAGACTTAATAGAGATTGTACAAATCTAAGAACATCAATCACTTCTTTGGAAATTTAATTCATATTAGCTGTATGTATTTTAATGACTAAAAGAGGCTATTTGTATAGAAACCAGGTTCTGGATAGTCTGACTGTGAAAAATNTTGCAATTGTCCAGAGAAAGTTTGGTCTAAAACTACATTAACAAATATATAGGCTAAAATAATTGCCTCCATTTATTCCTTATTTATAAGCTGACTTGGTAGGAAAATAAAAACTTTTCCAAGAATACGTGACATAAAGCAGTATGATTATTTATAATATTAGTACAAGCACATTTTCAGTTTACAACAACTAGAACAAAAAAACAGAGCAAAATTTTAACTTGGGTTTTAGTTCAGCATTATTTTTCTATATACATATAAGCATATCTTTAGAGTTAAAATCCTTTTAGAGCACCTCTACGTAATTTAAAGACTTAATAGAGATTGCACAAATTTAAGAACATCAATCACTTCTTTGGAAATTTAATTTATATTAGCTGTGTGTATTTTAATGACTAAAAGGGGCTGTTTGTATAGATACCAGGTTCTGGATAATCTGACTGTGAAAAATAACTTTAGGATGTAACTTAATGAATAGTCAAAAACTGTTTACTGTGAAAAACAAAAACCCCAAACCTAGATTTTCATTTTTGTCACTCAAAGGACTTCCCAAATTTGCTGGTGGTGCAGTCCTGCTGCCCCTGTGGTCTGACAAAAGGGCTTCTGGTAAAGGACCTCTCAAAACTTTTCCACCAGCCACCCTGACTCCTGCAAGGTTTCCAGCTGGTTTGATGACCTTGGTCATAAGGTGTCAGTGGCTGAGGTCAGATCTGTGCTTACAGGCATCACTGCCCAGCCAAAACAGACAGATGGTCATGTGGGGTCAGGTAGTGCAGATGGATTTCACTGTCAATGACAAACACGGTCAACGCAAAACAAGAAATACATATTTTCTAATGCAGAAATTAATTCAGGATAAAGTGCTGAAAACTGCTAAACATATCTTTCAGGCTCCTGGCTTTATCCTCCAGTTTTGTGAAATTAGTATATTATCCTGTTTATAAGAAAACAGTTTTATGGGGGAAGCAATGTTTTCTCAGACAAAAAAAACCCAATCTACCTTGACAGAGTCAGATTTTTTATCCAGACATGACTGTGTATCAGCTCCTTCTAACAATTTACCATCTTTTGAATTCCCTAACAAGAAAGAACATGTGCATTAAGACCTTCAGTCTCAACACCTTCATAAATACAAATGCAATCTAGGATTAATTAAGGATGAAGAACCTGACTGGCTTAGGTCTCCTAGTTTGCCATATCAGAGAGGGAAGTCACTTCAGAGTGGCAGAAACATAACACAGAGAAGCACATAGATGAACAGCCCTATTGTTGCTGATATACCAAAACATATTATGTCAAAGTCCTGTGACAACTTGAAACATAATTAATTGGTCATATTTTCAAAAAGAAAATACTTCATACCTTCTAGATGGCCTAAAAATTCACTAGTAATTTTGTTCCTTCCAGACTTCTCTGTAACAATTTGTTGTATGCAGAGTATTCATCTCTACACAACAATTATTTCCTATAGCTTGTCTTCCAATAACATCAGAGAGAGGGATAAGTTATTAACTGCCTGCTCCTACTCCTCTTTCCTCCAGTAATTTTTCTGCTAGTAAGTAAGCCTTCTCTAGCACTATTGTAAATGCAAAAGAATTTTTCCCTTTTAAATATAAACCAAAAAATAAAAAAAAAAATCATTATATCAGTACAGTTCTCTCTCCTGTTTGCCTGGAGACAGAATTTTGACCAAGTCTTAGTTATTGACATATCAGCATCGACAGTGATATCAGCTTCAACAGAGAATTACAGAGTAAATGCTTGCTTTTTGTGTTAAATCAAAATCAGTTTTTCACACTGTTCTCCAATTTTTCAATAAGACTGCGGAGGAAAGGTCCTTACTGCCTTAAAGTCACTTCTTCTCTTAAGAAAACACCTTGACTATTTTTAATTCCTGAATAATTTTCACTTTTGTAAGTGCTTTTTTTAATGAATAAACCATTTAATGAGTTGGTGAATACTACTTTATTTGTTTTAAAAATAGAAAACTCTTGCACTAAAAAATTACCAGCTAGCCAAAAGTCTTGCACCAAAATTGAGACCCACAATATTCTCAGTCCCAGGGCAGTGTTTGAACATCTCTGCTTCAGCTCACTGCCTGCTTTTCAGAGCAGTTTAAATCAGAGATCAAGTCATACATCTGTTGATATGAAAGAAGAATTATACATTAAATATTTTGGTACTGGCCAAGTACTATCTTCTCTCAAAAATATGAAGTTTAGGTTTAAAAAAGGAGATTTATTAGACATCCTGAAGCTTCTTTTCCATATAGCCCAGAATACAAAATTTTTGATGAGAAAAGCAGTGTATTTTACATTTTTAAAAAATATTTAAAATGTAAACTGTTTCCTTTTAAAAATGAAGAACTAATTGTATTAAGCTATCTTTAAAAAGTTCAATAATTGAACAGTCTTTGGCCATTTTTACTGTATACCAGATAAGCCTTCGTCTTGGTCTTTACAGGATTTGAAAAATTCTGGCATCTAGTATCTAATAGTAATTGGATGTTACTTCTAGATGAACTACTGCATCTAAAAATATGCTACATTTTATCAATGTTCAAATGAAAAGCTGTACAATAGAAATAAAATGTCTTAAAATAAGATGTTACATGGGTGTACTTTCCTAGATCCTGGAGCAGTTGAAATACTACATTTCAAAATTTAATCCTCAAATTCTTATTAGACAGTATAACTAGTTACAAGATAGATCAAATATGAACAGTTTCAATTGACACTCTATCATCTCCACTGCGACAAGTCACTTAGAGGAGAATTTCTGACTACAGGTAAAGTATTTCAGTGACTGCTGAGTGTGCCTAATCTGTTTGCAAAAAAAACCCCAAGAACAAAACAAGCCCCATCCTAGCAGAATCGAAGTACATAAAAAATTTAATCCATTTATCTATAGAAATTCAATATCAAGTTTGATTGACAGTAGTAAAAAAAGACTCCAAATGATATTGAAAAATATAAAATTTAAGGTTTGGGAATAAACACCTTTTAGAAAGACCTACAGACTCCTTTGAGGTAAATATTCACTGACAGTTCCTTTCAGTGCCAAATGACAGCGGAAGTACTACAGATTCATAGCCTAATGTGCAATTTTTAGATTAGTCAGCAGGAGAGGTTTGCACTAAACAGCACTCCTCCCATTTCTTCATATGTTGTGAGAATGGGGTGAGAGAAGACAATTGGGGCTGGGGGCAGTTTGAGGGCGGCAGGAAGCCGAGCAGCAGTTTTGGGGCAGTGCCAGCTCCGGCACTCGAGCATCGCTGCTCTCTCCCCCGGCCCCGGGAGCCACAGCCCAGCCCCTCTGATCCATCCCCGCACTAAGGCCTGGCAAGGCACCCAGCGTGGCACAACTCACCCCTTGTGAAATACGGCCTCAAGGACAAAGTAACACATTCTGTTCAGAGCGAACACGCTTGCACATAACTAATGGAGGCTCGCAAGACTTATCGGAGGGCAGGAAACTGTTCCTTTCTGCGCTGATCTCACTGGATATAAAACTTTCTGTGAGTCCTGTATCATGTATAACATCTTTCTATTAGGTAAAGAAGCAGCTTGACTGTAATAAAGATACATTTTTAACAGTGCTGTGAGAATGGTAGGTTCAGGAATTTTGAAATAATTAAATAAATCAATCAACATATTAATTGAATTAAAAATTACATACCCTCTTTTTGCAATTGGTGTTTACTTAGTGTCTCATCTTCAGGATTAGGAGCAAAATGCGCTTGACTCTCAGAGTAACTGTTTAATTGTCCCATTTTTTGATTCAGTGAGCTGACAGAAAACATGCACTCTGTGGACGAGAGGGAAAAATCATGCAACGAAAGAATTAAGAAGATAAATCCTTCTGGGAAGGATTGAAACAAAAATAGTAGAGGTGGATCTGGGAAAAGGCACCAATCAAGCAAGAAAGAATTCAGCAAGACATTCTGGCTGAAAGCAGTTACCATGGACAAGAGCTCTCGTATGAGCTCCAGGGGGTTTTGTATCTGCTCCACTTTGGGAGATGCTGTATTTTGAGTGAAAAGAGATTACACCACATAAGAGGCATGAAGCCAATTTTCTCTCCTTTTCCTCAGGGTAAATCCAGACCAGCTCATGAAAGATTTACAGTGATAGGCTGGCAAACAACATTTGATCCATAAATTAGAAGATATAAACCTGAGACGAAGAAAGGAGGAAGGAGAGATATAGAACTAAAGTGTGTTCTAAATGACAAAAATTAGTGATAAAAGAAAAATCTATCAACTTTCAATGAAATATAAATGTTAACTATCCCTAAATATAAAAACAAACCATGCAGTACAGTTTTGTGAAATTTGACAACACAGAGTAACAGGTTATATGAATAGATCTACAAGGCTAAGACAAAAAAAAAAAAGCTTAAAATGAATATTTCAGGAGTTGCACTGAAGAAAATAATTCTGTAGTCTACTTTGCAATTTTGCACCTCTTTTTCTAGTGAATATTTCTTGATCTGTTTCTTCTTAACTTTCAGTGGTACCTCACTTTTTTCTCTCTCTCAAAGGGAAAAAAAGAAGAGGGGTAAATAATATTATAAGGGATAACTGTATATTATGTTGACTGTACAGAAATTCTATGGTTGTATTCCATCAGAAAGTGTTCAAGAGCCCGTTTAAGACATACAGGTGGGAACTGGAATCTTGTTTCTTAGCAAAAAAGACAGAGCCAGGTTGCTGAGTAGCCCAAAGCATAAATTAAAATATGTAATAGATGCAGAAAATTAACATTTGCACTTTCTAAAATAAGCTGGTTTATCTCTCCTTATTACCCATCTATAAATTATAGTAACCTACAATCATATGATTGGTCAAAAAAAAAGCAGCCACATATGGTCTATACTGGATTACTAGAAGAGTCAAACCCTTTAAATGGAGAGGCTGAGATTTATAGAAAAATATCTACTCTGAAATTTGGTCTAGGAACATTTTCTTGGTAGGAGATATCTCCATGGCTTATCATAGTTTCCTGGCAATTCAATATTCATCTTAATATTCAGATAAAGGAAATATTTAGCATTATCAGAAAATCTCATTGACCTTTTCTTATGATGAAAGAAGGGTCATTTTTGCTGTAGAACGTAAATTAAGTTTATTTAAGTGTTGTTACATAAAAAAGGACATGGAAAGGCAAAAATGTCCATTGGGTACTGCACTTTAAGCTGATTTACAGTTAAAGTGGTGTTTTCCTGACCATCTTTATTCTTGTATTGTCTTGGTTATATACTTCCTTTTTAACTCACAGAACATTTAGTCTCACAGGGTTCTGGCCTATAACTGAGGTTTTGGTAATACTACTACTACTATTACTAATAAAAATAATATTAATACTATCTTGAGTATTAATACTATTATTAATACTATCTTCAGTGATGTTGTTTTTAAATAAAAATATTTTTGTGAATAAGTATGAGAACAATAGAAATAATCAAATAAATTATTTGGTTTCATTCAATCAACCATTCAATTATAGTAGGGAAAAATCACCTATTATAATAATATTGTGGTATAAATTTTTTAGTACAGAATCTTAAAAATCAGTGTGCTAAATGAAAATGGCACAGTTTCTATTAGAGCCATAATACCATTCATCATCTATCCAGAAATAAAAACAAAAAAAAAAGAAAAAATATCAGTGACTGTGAATTTTATATTATGTTTCTCTGCAAAGTACACTATTAATTATGAATATTTAGATTCAAAACTGTTCACCACTGGATGTTTCGACAAGATGTTTTGACACCTGGCTATGCTTTGAGACGTGGCCCTGACTCTACTGCTCACGGCTCCAGTAATTTTAGGGAAATTATCAAATGATTTTGCCACAAAATTAAGATTTCTACATACTGTATCTGTTCCTACATATGTTTTCTGTTGCTCATGAGGTTTTCCAGATCCGCACTGCAGGCACTACAAGCAAGAGCTAGGACTTGAGTGAAACCCTTTTGACAGAGAACAAGCTAGTGATGACGCATGAATAATGTTTAAAAGTAATGACAGTCTGGATATTTTCTTGGTGCACATGCCAGTCTTCTAAGTATTCAAACTGACTCACTTTTTAAACTGTCCTGGAAATACAAATGCAAACCCTCCATATTTATGCTACTCAGTATTGTATAACTCTGCTTACCCAGCTTGAGCTATGAATTTTTCACTTTATAGAAAGCCATAAATAGTCAAAAATCAAAAGGCCCTAATATCACAAAATTGTTTTGAAAAAATTCTTTCCATTCTTTACTGCAGCCATGAAATCTCACTTTTTCAAACTTCTGTCTCTAACTTGAGGAATTAAATCTTCCAGAGGGGGGAGATCACGTTGTGTAAAAATGACCAAAGTGAGGCTCACATCTTGGTCATCCTATTTTAAAAGCTGGATATCAAGGTAAAGCATAAAACACCACAGCGAAAACCACACAGGTTGGTATAATAGACTTCCCTTGTAACAGCTACTCTTTCAAATTATTAAATTAATTCACTTTTATGAGTTAAACTGCAGATTCCTCACTGCATGGCAAAATCCTTTTTCAATAGAACATTAATACAGGAGAGGCCCACTTCTAATTGGAATTCTTCAGCTCTTCTGTAATATAAATAAAAATCATAATTAGAAATGTACTAAGATAAAAAGAAACAAAAGGTCTTGCAAATACCACTGACTGTTTCTATTATCCTTGTGGCATTAAAAGTTCGCTGCTTATTTTGTTACAGAGCAATTAAAGGCAGGTAACTTTCAAGGTACAAAGAAAAAGGAGTGAAGACTTTCGGTGTGCACGTTCTCTTTCATGAAGCCAAGGACAAAACCAGATAGCAGACCTGAACAGAAATTGAGAGAAACACATTAAAATCAGTCTGAAGGATTGTCTTGAAGTATTGTGAAACTTCACAGAGCATAAAGGTAAGAGGAATTTTATTCATATAGTGTACTAATTTTATTGAGGGAAATAATTCCTATGGAAACAGTAACTCATTTTTCAAAGACCAGTGTTTAACCAGTCAGTGCCTGAGGAAGTAGGCACCTGTCAGACAGAAATGTTGGGATTAATATTTACAGACTGGAAGACAGGACAACATATTAGCTACTTCCCTATGAGAAGTGAATAAAAAAAGTCTTTTTCATTCTACACTCACTACAAATAAGACAAATCTATCCATCAGAGGGTAGATTCATTGAACATGTTTCTATTAGCTCTTTCCATCTAACAGAGCTCTGAAATTCATACTACAGGCAACAGAAGGCATAGAAGGCATTTATTTATTTCCTAAACATAAGGCTATAAAAGTGGCAGTTTAGAAGCTGAAAAAAATATGCAAAGGAATGTTCTATCTCACTAATGTTAATGCATAACCAGCATTTACTTTATATACATAATGCAGTGAAAGATAAATTAGATGACAGATGTCTTCTCCCTCCCCCTTGTCAGTTGTAGCATGAGTAGACAAACAATCTATATTACTGGCAGATATTTGCTGTGGAAACACTGTGCAGAAGTAGTTAATTATTCCTGTCAGAGAACAAAATGCAAGTACATTATTTATTTTGAAATTACAAACACAGTAAACCATAAAATAATCATTATTGACATAAAAGTAACACAGTGTTGATATCAAGAAATAATCAATAAATCCATGGGTTCAGTAACTGATATTTCTTTATAAGTGAAAGGGAAATGTCTAAGTAAAAAATATTTTCATATACCGTATTGAAAAGGTATATGAATGCTGCTGTCATAAACCTCCAAAATTAAGAATTATCTTCTATTTAACTAGACCCTTATGCAGGTATACAAAATACAAAAATATATTATGTTTTGCTATAGCTCACTTAGAAGTAGAGCTACCAGTTACAATTAATGCATTTGTTTCCTAGTCATAAAAGGAAAAGCACCACCTTTGGAACTGATGTTAAAAAAAGTATTTTACACTCACATCTATTTGATTTTCTAGTCCAGTACTAATTCTTCTCTTTTGTCAGAGCAGTAGGTTCTCTTGGAGGCACTTGTATTTCAAGATAGTGATGCACCCTATCAGAGCATAGCCTCCTTTCCACCATGATATTCAGATGATGTGATGTGGTGGCAAACATGGTACAGACCCTAACTGGGAGGGATGAAGAAGGTAAGAGACTTGAAGGGTTTTAACTTCCAAGGAAACTCATACTCTGATAAAAATCAAGGTGAGAGAGGATGCAGCAAAAAGCATTTTTCCAGTTACGCTGTGTATTGGTCACTCTCTTGAGAAAAGCTGCTTATCCTATACCTTACAGTCTGTGTCATGCCTTACTGCCAGAACACTGATTGATGTACAGTACTGGACAAGAAAGAACTAGCCTCTTCTGTTGCTTCATAAGTATTTTCATAAAGATATAAGTGGATGTTGGAAAGTGAAATAGAAGTGCTGAAGAAATATATGATTAATACATATTTCTTGTGGATCCTTAGTTGACAATCATCCGTGCATAAATGTACCCTAAAGCATATGTTTTTACCAAGCAATAAAAGGAATGTGTTTTTACAATGGAGTGAATAGTATTCTAACCAATATTTTTATGATTACAACAGTAGGAGGTTATAAATGGAAAAAAAGAATATATTACAGGCAGACAGATTTTACACATTGCTATTAGTGCATAACACAAGCCACATTTGCATCAGCTACTATGGTTTAAAATGCCAGAAGATCAGAGGAAGAAATTCTTTAGTAAGTAATTTACCTCAGCTTTGTCAGACACCCATTTCTCAGCAGAGATTGCTGTATGTAAAGCAGAGGCCAGAATGATGTAAACAGAAGCGTGAATCATTCCTGACTCTGAGTTTTGCTGGCGGGAGAGGGCTGTTGTCTCCTACATGCAGCCTCCTCACACATGAGCTTACACAGTCTGGGACTCAAAGTCCATCTCACTCCTTGCTACCCAAAGAAATGCACTCTCTGGTTTATGAAGCAACAGGAGCAGGATTCTATTGACCAAAATCATCATATCTATTAACTCCATGGTACTTACTACAGCTGTAATTCAAACTCCCTGGGCTGCAGTGAAAGCCTTCTGATGAATTATCTCAAGATACTAAAGCAGCTGTCTCTGTAAAGACAGCAGTAATGTTCCCCTGGGCCCACGAAACTGCTGAGTATTGGAGGAAATTGAAAAATAGAATTAAACTTGAAATGACTATCAGATTTATTTAATTCTTATTTGGTTTGGTATTATGGAGAGTTCTCTGGAAGAGATATGCATGTGGACATGATGGTGATTCTTTTCTTTAAACACACCTAAAAACTAACTGCACTTTGAATAGTCATAATTTTTCAGGTTGTGTTCATTTACTAGCAATTAATCAATGTTTTCTGGTAATCAGAATATGGATTATTATTTTACACTTTTAAAAATGAGCATTTTTTTAACCTTTGATAATGGACCACTTGAAATTAATTTATTCATCTTTGCGGTGACAGAAACCCTGCTACATTTGTGATTATAAGAATACTTACAAGGGAGATAATGATGAAGATGTGGGTTTCAATATAGATTTTACAGAATCCTGCAGCTCTCAGTAGGTAAATACATCATCCAAAATGCACCCCACCAAGAAAAAAGAAAAGAGAAAAAAGTAATGAAAAAGAAAAGAAATAGCCATTTTTGATTTGTAATCCAAGTGTTAGTCTCTGCACAGGATGACACAAGACAGCATTGCTAGTATTGCTCTATTAGAAAAGACAATAGAAAAAAATGAAAGTAAAAAGAGTTCATAAGGTTTTCAGAAAGTAAGTACCATAATCTCATGGCAGTTTAACAAGAATTGGTCTTCAACTCTCATTTTAGAACAAATCTCTGAATAAACATCTAAGAACTAAATGTCTTGATAAGGCAAGGGACAATTACAAACATATACAGCATTTCTATGATATAACAGTTTTACAATGTCAAGCTTGAGACTGTCTAATATTTAGTTTCATTATACCACAAAATCAATTTCCATGGGATTGGTCACAGCCTGCTGTCATTCATATAAAATATTAGTTATCACTAAATAAAATTTCATGTTATTGTCTTATCTATTTGATACCTTTTAATGAAAATGCTGGTATAGTTTCATGGACTCCCTAGTTGACCTATCCTCATTTCTTATACATCTGTATTCAAAGAAAATCAATTCCTTAAAAAACAAACTGACCAACCCAACAAAACCAAAAATAAACACAACTAAACCAGACCCAAAACAGGCTAATTCATTAAGGCACATCTAACCAAAAGTTAACATAAAGCTTTTACTTGTGTTTCTATAAAGTTAACCAGAAAGGTGAATGTTTAGGAGAGATCATAGAAAGCTTTTTTTGAAGTTTACTTGCAACTCACTGCAGTCTAGAGAGTGGACTTGAACAAAATAATAACTGGCTAAGGGTAAAGCCTCAGCATTTTCACTCTCTGAAGTCTTTTCTAAAATCTAATTCCAAGGAACATGACTTATTGTAGCTGCTGTAATTAAGTTTTCTAGCCATGATTATGAAGGACCTTGGAGAGTTGAGAACAGTCTGAAATTCAGCAAAGGCAAGTGCAGGGTCCTGCACCTGGGGAGGAATAGTCCCTCGCAGCAGCACAGGCTGGGGGTTGACCTGCTGTGGAGAATGGTGGTCCTGGTGGACAACAAGCTGTCCATGAGCCAGCAGAGTGCCCTGGTGGCCAGGAAGGCCAGTGGTGTCCTGGGCTGCATTAGGAAGGGCATTGCCAGCAGGTTGAGGAAGGTGATCCTGCCCTCTGCTCAGCCCTGGTGAGGCCACATCTGGAGTGCTGTGTCCAGCTCTGGGCTCCTCAGGACAAGAGAGACATGGAGCTCCTGGAGCAGGTCCAGTGGAGGGCAGCAAAGATGATTAAGGGACTTGAGTATTTCTCTTATGAGAAAAGGCTGATGGAGCTGGATCTGTACAGCCTGGAGACAAGTGGGAGGAGACCTCATCAAGAGAATGGAGTGAGCCTCTTCTGAGTGGTGGCAAGAGGCAATGGGCAGAAACTGATGCACAGGAAGTACCACTTGAACCTGAGGAAGAACTTCTTTACTGCGTGGATGACCCTGCACAGGAACAGATTGCCCAGAGAGGTTGTGGAGTCTCCCTCTCTGGAGATACTCAGGGACAGTCGGGACACAATCCTGTGCCATGGGCTCTAGGATGACCCTGACTGAGCAGGGAGGCTGGATCAGATGACCATGGTCCCTTCAAACATCACCCATTCTGTGATTCTGTGAAATACATCTGAATCTATGTAAGATCCTTCACAGACCTCATCTGTACATATGTTGGAGAGTAATGTATTCTACCAGAAACCCTGGATGTAGCACAAAAACTGCACATGCATTACAGAAAACAATTTTGAGAGTTTGGTGGCATATTTTAATACAGAATATAAGAGGGGACTAAGTAACGACTTAATAATCTGAAAAAAAGGAAAGTAAATACAACGCATAAGGGTAGTAGGAAATGAATTATTTCATACAGAAAATAATAAATACACTGAATAAACTGTCAAAATTGAAAGCCTGGATTTTACCAGAAGATAGATGAATTTCACACACTAAGCAGCAAAGCTTTGAAGTGAATATATCAAAAAATTGGAAAGGGCAGCACAGCAGTTAAAAAAAAATATGTACACTACAGAGAAAAAGTCTTCAAATCCAGGCTGAAAAAAAAAAGAAATAAAAAAAATAATAACAGCCTGTAATCCTGCTATGCTGTTCTTTGCTGGAAGGGAAAGGCCCAGGGAATTTCCCATTTGAAAATGAGCAAATGAACAAAATCTGTTTTGATCATAGTGTTTGAATTCTGAGTCCTAAGAAAAAATATCTTTAATGGAACTCATGTTCCATATGTTCAAAAAGGAAGAAGATGGGATATTTTATTAATTTACAAAAGAGTTTCAGTGGTATTCAAAATCTATGAGTATGAACATTTTGAAGGTATTCATTAAGAGATTTAGGAATTTTTCACAAATATTGACTGTAAGAAAAGAAACTCCCATGTTACAAAGAAATGCATGAAAATACCTGTATAAAGGTTACCACAAAAAAGCAAGTCAATGAGAACTAAGCTCAATCAAGAAAAAAAAACTATATGTAAGAATAGAAAATTTAGCAAGTTACCATGATCACTGAAACAAATAATAGAACTCTTAAGATTAAATAAGGAAGAAAAAGAAAAAAAGTTAGACAACTCCATCTTAAGGCTAGTTAGAGACTTAAAATTCCAAAAATTAAATTAAAACTATAGGTTTAATTCCCATAGTGTGGAGCCACAGTCAGTAGTGGTCAATCTCATTATTTAATGCACTCAAGGAAATATTTGAATTGTATAGGAGTAAGTGTCTCAAAACCTCCCCAATTAAATATCAATAGAATGGAACTTGAGACATATTGTATACAATATTAGGCATACACTAACCCTCAGAATACACATCTCACTAACTGGAGTAGCTGGTAAGACAACATAGTTAGAAGATCTGGTTTTACATAAATGACAGTTCTGTCATTTAAAACACCTCCTTTATGAACACTGTAAATCACTTTCCAGTTATATTTAGGAGTTATATTCTGAAAAAGTAGCTATTATTTCATGGAAAATAATCAGGAGTGCTGCTAAGAATGGCATACTGATGCTCAGCACGAGCTCCTGAAGAGTGAATGGTTGTGACAGCTTGCAGGGACATCAAAAGCCTGCAACCAGCCCCCTCTTCCACATCTAAAAGGGAACAGCTGCAGAGAAGGGCATGGTGATCCCAAGTCACTGCAGCAGCAACACAGGGAAATAAAAGAGGGTAGACACCTGATCTAGGATCTGGATGGGGTCTTTCAAGTTTAGCAGACTGGCAGCATCCCAGAAAGAAGGAACCCTTTTTTTTTTTTTTTTTGTCAGATTTTCATCTTTTTTTTCTTTTTTTGTGTCCCAAAATTCACTGAAAAAGGTGTGAGGATGTAGGATTGTATCCAGTACTGAGATTTGCGCTATATCATATGAAGAAACTGTAAATAAATGCAAGTGTTACGAAGATTAATTGGGAATATATGGCATATAGTGGGATAAAAAAGAAGTCTTGCCATAGGGACCATTTGCAAAAGTATAGAGCAGTAAATAAATAAATGAGAGTGTAGCATTACTGGCAGGGAGAATAAAAATGAAGGACTCCATCCTAGGACTGCAAAGCAGGGAAATTTGCATGATTTCTTTCATACTAATCTAGTGCTTGCAGAAAATATAAATAAATTAAAACAGTCACAGGGCACAATGTTTTCTTCTGAATAAAAAAGAAATTAAAGCAATTCAGGACAAAACAGAACTAATCTGTGAACTAAGAAATTATGTCCTTCCATCTTTTGTTTCACTAGCAGGTCCCAAACTCCTACATACTGAAGGTGACAACAAAGTGAATCCATATTTTATTATCTCAATTCCTTCTGTCTCTCCATTTTCCAGTCCTTTCCTTGTTTTGAAGATAGGTTAGTTGCTATTCAGTAAGGGTTTGTAATTGTATAGTTACACAAATATAATGCTTTTCATGGCTGCATGGTTTTAACACAACAATAGAACATAAAATCAGAGAGAAATAGAACACTACAATCCTTGTGGTCCCATGTACGGTGTGAGAAATATATTTGTGTCCCCACTCCCTCTTATAATGTAGAATGAAATCAGAATGAGCCATTACCAGAGGCAAATAATGGGTTTGTAAAAATTAAAGTGGATGGATGAATTTTTCTTCATTTTGTAGTAAGTTATATCTATCAGAGGCACAAACATTTGCATTTTTATGAATATAGCCCATAACATTTTATGAAAAATTAGGTTCAGATTTCACCCATGTGATGATTTGAGCCTGTTAGCATCTCCAGAGTAATATTTCCATTATGGCACACCTATATTCTCATCTTCCTGGGACACAGATGGAAGGGCAAACAAGGAGGAAGCTAACAAGGAAAAAAAGAGGCAAAAAAGAGGCGCTAGAAACATTTACCAACCAGCAGAATGTGCATTTTCAAATCAGCCACAGCACCTATATTAGAGGTAATGTTCCAAAAACACACTCCAGGCAGAGCAAACTATTGAATCATCTTTTCCAGAGCATTACATCATACAGTATCTTGTGACTTGAAGATCACATGTATCTCCATATTTTTTGGTTCATTAAATCAATCAATCTGATGCAGTAAACACCTTAATAGAGACTGAGCTCACACAGTTAAAAATGGTACAGTGGAAACCCCTTGCTGTGACATAAGGATAAACGCAATTATCTTTTTGAAGAAACTTGTATGAGGACACATAAACTTTCATGCCAACATTTCACTCTCCCACACACTCTGTTTCTAAGACATAATCACTCTAATGTTTTATCTTGTAACACATTCAAAGACAAATCTTTGAAAATTCTTCATGTCATCTAGAAGATGTAAAGAGGAATTCCAAGATGGTGTTTGAACGTTATTGTAATTTATTTCTAATTACCCTACTCTGATTTGATTGGTAATAAATTCAGTTAATTTCCCCAAGCCAATTCTGTTGCCCATGACAGTAACTGGTGAGTGATCCTTATCTCAATTCACAAGTCCTTCATTCTGTTTTCTCTCCTTGTCCAGCTGAGGAGGCAAGTGACAGAGCAGCTATGGTAGGCACTTGGCATCCAGCCAGAGTTAAACCACCACGGGTACAACGAAATATAACTGTGATAAATGAATTTTCATAATACAAATAGAATGAAAATTACATTGAAAATTGAAGATAATGGTCAGAGCAGATAAAAAGCAAATAACTAAATATAAAACAAATAGAAAAGGCAGCTTAATTTCTCAGTAACACAACAGCTTTTCCCAGATGTCTCCTGAGTTTTTGTTGTTTTTCTTCTTAATGAGATTCTTTCTATAGGGTATTCCTGGTTGAATGACATATACTGCACTTGAATGCTAAAAAGAAATCTTAGCCAACCAAATACAAACAAGAAAACAAATTCACAATCTGCATCATTAATTAATTCTCTAGTTGCTCAACTTGAAGGTATGTCTTCCTGTTTATTGACAAAACAAGTTTCCCAGTTATCTCAGTTTCCTTACTTCACAGATTTTTAAAAGATTGTAGAGTCATAGAATGGCTGGCCTGGAATGAACCTTACAAACCATCTAGTTCCAACCCTCCCTGCCGTGGACAGGGACAAGTTCCACTAGACCAGCTTGCACTGAGCCCATCCAGCCTGGCCTTGAACAACTCAGGAGTTGGAGTCTCTGGGCACTCTGTTCCACTCTGTCTCACCCCTCTTAAAGAATTTCTTCCTGATAGCTAATCTAAATCTACCCTCCTTCAGATTAAAGGCACTCCCCCTTGTACTAGCACTGCATGCCCCACTAGATCCTTCTGAAATGTTATGTTATTGTCTTATCTACTATTATATTCATTGTCTATCTATTATATATATTGTCTATCTATTATTATCTATGTAATGTTTTCTTGATTAATCATCAAAAGATACTTTATATCAACTTACTTGCAGCTGAAATCTTTCTTTTGGCTTTTAACCTTTTAAAATGAATTAAAAATTGTGTTGCTATAATCTCTCTGGATAATAAAGCTGGGATGCTATTTTCAAGCATGAGTTAAAAGTGCTCAAAGAAACCTCTCTTATTTAACATCCATATAAAAATAATTATTTTATTAAAGAGTTCAGAAAAAAACCAAAACATGGAAAAGTATGTGTTACTTTCAGTGAGAAAAAGAACAGTGAGAGGAAATGCTGCACTCCTATGGTATTACAGCATGAATTATTGCCAAAAGGTCTCCGTGAGATTTTGTAGGAGCAAAAAGTGACATCATGTAAAAAGTTATTATGATTCATAGTCCTCTTAAACCATAGTCTTCTTAAACCTTCTTAAATTTACTGAAAACAGGGGACAATAAAATGAATAAATTCAGGCATATGTGAGAGTTCATTAGTGACTTTCCTTTAGTAAAAGGAAGTATAAATGTAGATATTTTATATCTTTAATGTTAAAAACTTCATTGACCAAAGAAAAAGTCACCTTTGAGATAAAAGAACTCTAATGCTACACAACCAAAAGAACCCTAATAGTACACAACTAATAAAATGAAACAGGAATACTAAGAAGCTTTTTGAAATCAATGGCTTTTGCATGTAGTATCCCCAGGGAAAAAAAAAAATTAATATTCACAAAACATTGCCAAAGATCAAAGAGGATCAGAGAGGAAAATTAATGTTTCTTATTTTAGTCTTTTTTACTGTTTTTTCTCAATTCTGCTGTAGGTTTTTTTTTCAATTTTTATATGATGTAAATTATCCATATATGTGTCACTTTATGACCCTCGAGTAATAGAAAGGATTGAACCAGGTAGTTAGACTTGAATTAAAATATGTGTTATCTATGGCCTGAAAATCAGCAAGAAGTAAATATATATGTATTTTCTAACATAGTTTTTGTATTGCCACATAATAACACTTTGTTCTTCCACTTCATTAAATAGTACCAGCAGTGGTAGTTCCATGTAATTGACACTGCTGTCTGTTTGATCTGGAGTAAAATCGATTATTAACATATCTAGTTTGAGTATTTTTTACATCTCTATTTTATGGTACATTCTACAAGCTCTACAATAAGAGTAGTAACTTTCTGTAACTAACTGTAGTAGTTACAGAAACAGAAATGAAAGCATTTGGAATGCTGCTTGACGCTGCAGAGATGGGGTGGTCACAGATATGACTTGTGTCAAAAGGAGAACAAAAAAATCAGGTAATATTTTAAATGGCTTGAAATTAAAATTTTGTTGAAAAGTGTGTGAATTGATGACAGTGTGGTTCCTTTTTTCTACTGTTTCTCAGGATCTAGGCATGCTTGTACATTCCTGAATATTCCACACAAGAGAAAACAAAATCCTGTGTTTAGAAAAGGTGAAGAATAACCTTTTTTTGATTCGTTACATTATGCACCAATTGTAAACATTTTGCAGAAAACACAAAGTATCTATAAGCTTTTAAATACATTGCACTGAAAAAGTACTTAACAGTGATACAAGAGTTAAAAATGATAATGCAAGAAATTTGAAAAGATAAAGACTGACAAACTTCCAGTAGAACTCACTGGACCAGAACAGAAAATATTCTAAAATCAAAAACAAGTAATTTTCTTAGAGTGGAGATATTTCATCTCCATTTTCTGCAGTTGCTGCTAAGATAAAATGAAAAGCTTTTAAATTTATGTAGTCCAAAAATGTATAGATACCACAGCCTCAGATGCAGGTACAAGTTCTGTGCCTTTTAGGAAAGGGAATGGAAGACTAGCCTTAACCTGATTTTCCAGTTTTCTAATGCTTGCTATGACAGAAACCATTATAAACTAAGTACAAATTTAACCCACCATAGAAGGCACTTTAAACTTAAACTTGTTTCAGAAATCCCACAGAGCCCTGGGGCAGCTGGGTCTGAGGAGGACATGGTGTCCAAACATGTAGCTTTGAGGAAAAAACATGATTCCTAGAGAACCAAGCTGTTAGGGAAAAGCTCAATTTATGAAGAGCCTAAAATTCTTTGCAACACTCCAAAGCTAAACAACACATAGCCTGGCAGCTGTCATTCTGCTACCTGGGTATCACACATCCGTTTGGAAACTGGGATAGCTACAGAGCACATGGAAATGCTCACAGCAGGAACAGCTGTAACTGAGATGATGGATAGCACAGGTCTTTGCCACAGGATCTGAACATTTCAGCTGCTACAGACCATTAGTACAAACACAGCTCTGGATGCTCACTGACTAAAGTTGCGGTACGTGGAAAAGGCTCATGCACAGCTCAGCCTTCTTCCTTAGGTACCGCCTCTGGGGGCACTGGGAAACAGAAATAAAGGGAAGAAAAGAATACTCTGGTTTTTGGTTACATTGCAATTCTCTTGTTGTGTATGTTTGCATTATATACCTCCCATAGTATAATAACCCCCTAGCCTGTGTTTAGCTGTCTGCCTTCAAGAGAGGATGAAGAGCAGGATTAGAAACCTCCTTGTCACAATTTTATTACCTCTCCATTACCTCTTTCTTAGCACTGAATTTTTTTTTTCTTTTGTACAGGATAATAAAAAAATAGAATACCTTTCCTGTTATCCAGCTATTCAGCTGCAAATAAGAGGATAATGAAAGAATGGTTCAATGTCTATTTGGAAAGTCAATCAAAGTGAATTTTGATCTATTCTCAAATGCTTACAAATGAGCTGAAAAAAATCATTACATAAATCCCGATTCAGAGTCCCTTTCAGTAATATGGATAGGCATTAAGTATACATGACTAGATTTGTAAGGGAACTTCCAGCTCTTAACAGTCATCAAATGAAATTTTCAAAGGTACCTAAGTATCTGATTCTCACTGGTGCTTATCTGCATCTTCATGAGCCTAAGTACCATAAAAAAATCCATCCTTTGATCATCATCAAGTGCATAAGGAAACTCTCAAAAGCATGTAAATAGCTGCCAGATATTCATTTAGAGGACAGGAGGCAGCAGATAAAACAGAAAAATCACAGAATCACAGAATCACAGAATCACAGAATCAATCACAGAATCACAGAATTACAGAATTATAGAATCACAGAGTCAACTAGTTTGGAAAAGACCTTTGAGGTCATTGAGTCCAACCTATGACCTAACACCACCTTGTCAACCAGACCATGGCACTAAGGTCAAAAATGGCTCAGATAAGAAGTCATATAATATACATTTCCCCCTCCTCACAAAGACTTTGCTCTTATTTAGGCATAGTTCCTAAATCATAGTATACTGTAGCTTATATATTCGTCTTACCCTAAAGACGAAGAAGAAAACAGAAAAAACGTGTTTCCTGGTTCCATTCAGTCTTTTGCAGTAAATTTTCTCCTTTGTATGTCCTTTATGTTATATTTTTGAGAACATGTTTATCTTCTTCTGCTTTCCCACAGCAGAAATATAGTTTCTTTTCAGAAGAGAAGAAATTGGCCTTTCCAAAAGTTCAATAGCTTACTTTCTGCACAGAATTCAGCTAACTTTGTTTAAACTTCATTTTTTCTGGAAAATGGATGTGTATCAGTCTTCCAGATATCATTTGAAAATGAAAAGCAAATTCCTCCATATTCTTTAAATTTAGAGAAATGAAATTCTGTTTGCCAACGTGCTGGTTTGGGCTGGGATAGGGTTAATTTTTTCACAGTGGCTGGTTTTGTGTTAAACAAGGTGTTGATAAAATAGAGATGTTTTTGTTATTGTTGAGCAGGGCTTACATAGAGCCAAGACCTTTTCTGCTTTTCATACTGCCACACTGGTGAGGAACTTGGGGCATGTGGGAGACTAGGAGGAGACACAGCCAGGACAGGTGACCCCAACAGATCAAAGGGATATTCCAGACCATGTGAAATCTTGTCAGTATATAAACTGGGGGAAAGAAGGAGCAAGGTGGAGACATTTGACTTTGCAAGTCACCATTGCACGTGATGGGGCTTTCTTGGAGATGGCAGAACAGCTGCCTGCCCATAGGAAACAGAGAATTAATTTCTTGTTTCCTTTGCTTGTGTGTGTGGCTTTTGCTTTCCCTATTAAACTCTCTTTGTCTCAATCCGTGAGTTTTCTACCTTTTACACCTCTGGCTCTCTCCCTGATCCTGCTGGTTGGGGAGAGAGTGAGTGGCTTTTTGTGGCTTTGTTGTTGGCTGAGGTTAAAACCAGTCTACCAAAATTCAATATCATTCAAGGAAAAACTAAATTAAAGTCAGTGTGCTAGGAAAAAAAGAGAAGAAAATAAAAACTATATTTGATTGCATCAAAAAAGTTCCAATTTAATCTCTTTTCATGCAGCTATAATGCTTTGTTTCATCACATCTGGATGCTGTTTCTTCTTGGATAAAATCTTCTGTCTGTGTAAGCGAAAGAAATTCCTTTTTACAGTTAGTGTGAGAAATTATGGTTATGGTGATAGATAACAGAAAATAGAAAGTGTCTGAAGTCATCACTGAAGAGACACAGAAACCTTTTAATTGCTCAGACTCACAACACAGCTATCATCATGGGTGTCAGATTTTGCCTTCCTGGCACTTAAATCAAAACAAAAGCTGACTTCAGCTGCTCATCTATAAGCACCAAGTGCCACATGGGACCTGCTGAAACATCAGCATGAGGTTGGCAGACCAGTACAGAGCCTGTGGGAAGCTCACTCCCTCCTGGATATCTATCTGGAGACTCAGCAGTAGACCCCACAGCACCTAAGTGGGACTAGATAGATACGCTCAGGCAGTGGAAGAAAGTCTCAGGAGTCTTCAGTGCTGGCAAACTCTGCAGATTTTCCTTCTGACAGGAAACTATAGCAACTCAAATTGGGATGAAACCTGAGAGTTATACCAAAGACTTAGTGATTTCAGAGGAGGCAGAAGACACATAGATGTGTAGGATTTTTCTGAAACTAAATAAAATCTTCAAAAAACTGACTCAAAAAAAAGAATTTTTAATGAAAATTTGAAGTGTTTGTGATATTGTCTATAGCAACTTATAGAATCAATTTGGGTTTTGTGAACAAGGCAGAAAAAGAAAAATGAGAATAAACTAAACCTCAGATAAATAAGGTTAGACTTAGAGAATTAATAAAATGCTTTTCTTGGACAGATAGTAGAACAGAAATTCTGCTTTTTCCTGTAATTAATTCTGTGTTGAGAAGCATAGCATTTTACATACAAAAAAAACCCATCAGTAATGAGATGCAGAATATTCAGCTTCATCTGTAAACTGTCTCTTTTTTATGAGATCATCCATGCCTAAGGTTACACATTAATAACAAAGACACTAAACCATTTGGACTTATAATGGGATGATAGATTCACTATTGTAGGATTAGTAGACTTAGTAATGGATTAGTAATAGTAGAATTAGTAATGAATTTGCAACTGAAGAATGTTTTTAAAACATCTCTGGCTGTATTTAAATAACTGATTCTCTGAAGATGCTGTCTCTCTATTGGCTGCACAAAGCTTCTGTTCGGGCTACAGAAAAGAGTCAAATCAAAGGCCAGGGATTTATTTCATTTTACGTAAAGCTTATTCAGTATCTACTTTACTTTGCATGTTTTACAATCCAAAATTAACAGTTTCTCTAATCCTCTAGTGTTTGAGAAGTACAAAATACAATTAAATTATTATTTCCCATTTTTTTATAAAACTGTTTGTATTACTTCAGATTATTTCTATCTAAAATACTATTCTAAATACAAATTAAAGTTAACCTTCTGCCTAAATCATCATTGCTATGGACTTACTGTCAAGATGACTACCGCAAACTTTCAAAATTTTGCACTGGAAAACAACTTACTACAAGCTGGCAAAAAACCTGGGGGCAAAGAAAAATTCTAGATATGAACTACTATCAGAGGATAAATGATCATATCTACATGAAATTTTAAAAGTGGAGGTGAAAATAACAAGGAAAATAACTTCAGAATACATGACACTTTTCACCTATAGTATACCTAAAACAATGTGACAGATAAGTTTTACTAGCACTACCACAATCTGAAACTATATTTTTTTCTTTACAGATGAATCAAAAAAGATGTTAAGAAACCAAAATATCTCACGTAAAGTGACATTCTGATGCAAATTTGTTAATTAAGTGTCTTTAAATAGAAAATATTTTTATTTAGGCAACTAAAAAATCTCTCCAGTGTTTGTGCTATCTATCCAGCCTTTTCTACTTAACCTCCTTTAAATGTCTGACTAATTGATAGTCAGGTGCAAAATTAAAGCCTCACACTCTGTCTTGACAATTCAAGGCATACTTAAAATTTGATTCAAACAGAATAAGCCTCCACGTTTTACGTTAGAAAGATGTCAAAGTCCTAGGCCTTTTCTAATAAATAACTTGGGCATTTACAACAAAAGGGGAACAGCAGAGCAATAACAATTTGTCTGGCATCAGTCTGTTCAAAATTCCTTCGAAGGCACATTGAGAGGGAAGTCTGCAGCACAGTCCCCCAGGAGGCATTGGCATGTTTCATTATGACAGTCCTTGGCAGCTCATCAGTTCTACTCAGGAAGTGATCGGCCCCTTCCAGCAACCAAACTAATTTGTTTCCTATTCCAGCTTTTAGATTCCACACCCTCTGGCCTTGTTCTTTTCTCTCCAAAGCATCCAAGGCAAACAATCCCATCTGGACTAGACTCTGGGCTGTCCAAGCCAACCCTTAGAAAAGGGCAAATATTCACCATATCCAACACCACCTACTGCGCTACTGTGAGCACAAGAACTTGAAGGGAAAAGGGATGGCAACCATTTCCCTTGATGGTTAAAGATTGTTCACTAAACTGCATAAGCATCTGTCAAATGGTTTAAGAGGAAAGCAGTCTTGACAGATATTTTTAACATTGTTCTCTTTAATGAAATGTGTCTCCCATTAAATTCATCACTTTTTCAGCCTTTCAGCACAACAAGCTTTGAGCTACCTTCAGAACAGTGCTCCATGAACGGAGAGCCTTGATATGTTTCTTCATTTAAATTTTGATCAGTCTGAATGTAATTTCTATGATGCTTCCTCAGCTACAGTTCTGAATTAAATTACACTGATTTGTATCCACTTGGTATTAAGTATGCAGGTGCAATTAAGCCACAACACTAAATTTCTGTACTGAAATAAGAAACTTTGCATAAGTAATGTTTCACTGATATCACCACAATGAAAATTTTCTGCCTTTGGCCAAATAAAAACCATAAGATGCCCCTCAAGAATGGTTTGAAAGTCAAAACATTCCTGCCAAAATAGACAGGTATCCTGTTCAGTCACACTTTCCTCGGTTACTAGGATAGATGAGCTTAGTACCTGGGATAACTCATTCATTGTGAAATACCTGTTTCAGAAAAATCAATAGCAAACATTTGTCCCTAATACTGGAATTTTATTCAAGGTCTTTGTATGTTTCATTTTCTACTGATTAATTTTAACAGATTATTTCAAAAATAGCTATTTTTACCAAAATGTTAGAGAAAAAAACGTGATAAATGCTACAGTAATAATTCATGCAAGGATACCCACCACTATTAATGGTTGTTGTTTGGAATTGTTAATGGGCTGAATGAAGGTGATGGAGACTGTACAGTAGATCACATCTCATTTCCATGATCTGGGAACAGGAGCTTCTGTGCCACTACTGAGCCTTTCTGTCATTATAGCACATTTATATGTTTTTTTCTCTGCAATTTTTGTAACTGTATTTAGCAAATGCACTGATAAATGTCTGGTTTGTGCCAAGAAGACACAAAGAAACTGTTAAAATTTGCACTCATGTAGTGTTTAATTTAAATCTATCAGTTCAGTTGCAGCTATCTGCACAATTACCTTGTCTGATCATAGGAGAGGAGGAGGAGGCTTAACTTGAATCTGAGTTTGAGAAAGGAATGTGATTCTGCACACAGGTGATGGATTTTCTGCCAAAAGAAGGTCTCTAAAATGCCATTCCCCAGGACGACCTTTCTCTTGGCATCCTGATGACCAAGGAAGCACACAGAGCAGGTGTGGCAGCAACTGAAAAATAAACACAAATGTATGATACACCATACCCAATTGAGAATTCAATACTTCACCTAGTCCCAAAAAAACCTCCTCTGAAGAATGACATGGATTAAAGAAACTCAACTAAACTGTAGAACTACCAAGCCTTATAGTCAATGCTTTTATTTTTGTTGGGTTTTCTTCTCACTAAGTACCTCTTTTATTGATACAGCTCTTTGAAACTGAGCTGCTCAATTCCATGTGAATACCACAATCATTAATCATGAACATGACAGAAAAACTCTTTGGACCATAGCTTGTACCTTCCTCTGTATGTGCATGTATGCATACAGTGTATGCAGACATTTGATGAATAATAGACAACATCACAAGTCTTAAGTCTTTTGACTTTGCTATATAATCTCTTCAGGTATAAATGCTGCACAATAATCATAAAACTTTTTTTTTTTTTTACTTTATGCAGATGTAAATTTACATCTGTTTACAGGGCACTACTTAGCTCTCTGAACTTCGAAATCTCAGCTCAAACAAAAATTTGTAATCATTAATCATTTAGAGAATATATTTTTCACCAGCATTTTATTTCTTTCGGTACTAACATTCTGCTACTCTGCTCTCAATGCAATAACAGCTTGCCCTTGTATAGGAAACACTCAAAAGGAAAAGCTGGGTCAGAAATAGAAACAGCAGCAACAGTTTAGCTCACCCAAACGTGCATTGTTTGGGATAAATTCTTTTATTACCATAGGCCTGGGCTGTGTACTGCAAACCACCCTTCACCCTCAATGTGGTAATACCATCCTTAACTGTTTAAGGGGGGTTTTGATCTTTGAATTCTCTACTAAAGATCCTATCTTTCAATAAAAATTCTTTAATTTAACCAGTATTTCTAATCTTTTATGCATCATTTTAAATTTAAATAAACTATTTATCTGTCTAAACAAATACATCATTATTCAAAATATTGGTCAGTGTTTATAAACAATACAACAGTCTTCAGTTTTTCTCTTCAGTGAAAAATGTGGCAAACCTTAACCACAAGTCTTAATGTTGAGAGGGAGAAAGAATGCAATATTTTGATCAAAGCAGTTATGGAAAACTAATAAAGTTGTGTAGTTACTATCATGACCAGATTCCAAGGGAAAGTTCTCATTAAATGCCTGAATCCAGTGAGAGCATATTAGCAGAAAAAAGAGATTACACAGAAAGAAAATCTCAGAGAACTATGATTATAGACAGTGAACCAAAATTCTGAAAAATAAAAATGCAATAATAAATCTTAGTTATTCATAGGTATGTAGAATCTCACTATACAGACTGTTGCCAAGATTTACACATAGGATTATAACACATGCTTTCAGATCACTGTTCTTTAGAAAGAAGAACAGTGCTTGCCCTTATGACTCATGTAGACTTGGTTATATAAACTGATCTCCAATCGTCTGTTTTCTAAAGTTAGTTTCTGCATTATAATAACTAAAATAAATGCAACTCTTGGAAAAACATAAAGCTATAAAATACACAGTAATCTCTTTGCAGCTTGCTCAAATTTTGCTCAAAATACATTATGTACCACATCCCAAATCTTGTCAAACACCCAGCAGTGTTAAAACTAAAAATACAGGAATAGCAGCCCTCCAAGAGGTCTGATTTTTTTTTTCACACAGTGTTTTGGCAGCTCAGCTGTAGGAACAATGACCACCTACTGCCATGGCACCAAAGGCAGCAAAACAAAATTTCACTGTACATCTGCATCTGTACCACATTTTTCATTTACTGCCAGGAAGACTGATAGCAATCCAAAAAGTTTAAAATTTTATTTAGAATCTAGTCCTTTTTTTGAAATAATTGTTTAATTATTTCTATATTGACAATGAAATCTGAATGAAAATAAAAACAGACATTGAATATCTTGTCAAACATTTAGGACTCCAGGAGGAGGAAAAGGTTTAGAGCTCTTCTCAGATACTGGGATCATTTTCTATCTCCCTTAAAATCTTTCCAACTGCATTTTTTAGCTAATCATGTAAGTCTGTTCATTGCATTCTTCTGTGATTTTTTTTAAAGTATCAGCAGTCTCCAACTGTTCTGAAATTCTATGACCCATATGCAAAGCACTGGATCATATAAAACCTTAGTGGATCCTAATAAAGATGCTGTCATAAATAGTTTGAAAATGATTGGATTAAGGAATCTGTGTTAAAAGAGATTTCCATGCGCTGTCAATAGCTTTGCATCACAATCATAGAATATCACAGAATCACAGAAAATGTGGAGATTGAAGGGACCCATCAGGATCAGCGAGTCCAGCTCCTGGCCCTGCACAGGACACCTCAAGGCCCCATGTGCCCGAGAGCACTGTCCCAATGATTCTCGAACTCTGTCAGGCTTGGTGCTGTGACCACTCCCTTGGGGAGCCTGTTCCAGTGCTCAGGCAAACTCTGGGTGAAAAACCTTTTCTTGATATCTACCTTAAACCTCCCTAATAGTTCAACATCTTTTTTATATTGTGGCACCCAGATCTGTCCCCAGCACTCGAGGTGAGGCCACTCCAGAGCAGAGCAGAGCAGGACACTCCCCTCCATTGCCCGGCTGGCAATGCTGTGCCTGATGCCCCCAGGACAGGGTTGGCCCTCCTAGCTGCCAGGGCACTGCTGGCTCAAGTTCAACTTGCCATTGACCAGGACCCTCAGGTCCCTTTCCACGGCTCTGCTTTCTAGCATCTCATTCCCCAGTCTGTCCATACATCCAGGATTGCCCCACCCCAGGTGCAAAATGCAACACTTGACCCTGTTAAACTTATGGTTGGTGATTGCTCAGATCTCTAATTTGTTGAGGTCTCTCTGCAGGGGCTCCCTGAAAAGTAAACTTCTAACTCAAGGTAATTAGAGTCCCATCATTTAAACTTTTCCTGATTTTTAACTGAACTCCTTTGTCAATCTAGTTCTATTTGGTTATCACTTGGCCCTGTAAGCAAAGAGTTATAGATTCATCCAGTAAACAACTATTACAACCATCTGATTTTTTGCCTTTTCACTGTCCTTCTCCTAGATTACAGTGCAGTAAATGCCCATACTTTGACAAATAGCTACTCATGATATCACTTCATTTCAGCGACATGCATCTTGTTCTCATTGACATCACTCAAAAAACGTTTTTAATCTTGCTGGTTTGGTCAAAACATCCTCTACTTTAATTCTCCTGCTGGTTACATTATAAAGTTGATACAGTTGCCTCATTTTTAGGCTCTTGAATAATTTAAGACTTCCTTACCTTTCCACCCTTGTCTTCTTCAGCTATATTAGCTTCCTTTTCTAACATCTCACAGAATCCAAATTACCTCTCTTTGGGAGTTGAACATAACATTATTCTCGTGTTATTAAAATATTCTCAGTGCTAACTTCTACATATAGTCTTATAAAAAAGGAAGTAATAATAAATTTACACATAGGCACAGTTTTTAATCTCCACAAATGTACACAAAAATTAATCCAATGACCATATAATTGTACTTAATTTCTTTCCATGTATTCAATCTTCATTTTAATTGTTTTTCTCATGCCAAATCTAAACTTGGTTTTGTGGTTCTTTTAAGCAAATAATCACACGTATATAAGTTTGTATTTGGGGGCTTTCTAAAAAGAGAATACTGTTTGCAAAATAATCACCTAATCATACTCAGATTAGAAATAACGCATGTACCTTGCGAAACAGATTAATACATGCTACAAAAACATAGAGAAAGAATACTTCCCATACATTACTCATGTCTAGAAATCTCAGACCTATTTTGGTGCTTTTCTAGAAACAAACATTTCAATCTGCAGTCCGCTTGTTGTAAGTTTGATGAGCAATTCTTCTACCTAGGTATTGATTGTGTCTTTTACTTCACAAACTTCAGATGTTTGTTTCCTCTCAAGGTGTAATTATGTCAGTCCATGCCTCACAGCTATAGTTATGAAGATTTCAAGGAAACAATAAGATAGCAATTAAAAGTTATATATTTCAATGCAGCTCACCATGCATATAGTACACATCTTTTAACTTGATAAAACAACCAATTTATTTCTGTCTTTGGAAAACATCAAATGTTTATTAATACCACAGCTATTCCAAATGCATGAATCCAGTGGGGTTTTCTTTAGAAATGGTTCTTTCAGGATAAAGTTTTTAACTGAAACTGATATTGGAATATAAAAAAAATATTTTCAGCCACCAGATCAGCAGGTCATATCTAGAGGAGAGAATTTTTATTGGAGTTGGCTTAAGAACTAATCTCAGACTTAATTCTGTAAATTTTATTCTGTTTTAAGATTTAGTCTCACCTTTCCATTGGTAAAATAAATGGAAACATAAATCAAAGTTGTACTATAAATCTCTCTCATTTTTCTTGGACCTAATATCTAGCAAAAAGGCAAACTATAGATTTCTGAAGGTTATTCAAAACTTGTTTGTGAGTTCACTTGTTTTGTGAACTCAAAAACAAAACTCAAAAAGATTTTTTCATTTTCCAAGCTAAGTTCTATTATATAGCTACAATGCAGATAATATGGATAAATGAAAATTGTATCTTTCTTCCAATATAAAAATAACCTTTCCATTGTCCTTTGTGCTATTTGAAACTTATTGAAGCAAATAACTGAATTCTTTAAAATATACTTTGCATCATGATTTTCCAGGGTCATAAGCTATGAAATCAGAAAAATACCAGAGTTGTGCACTTTTTAACATCTTTCAAAATCAACAATAACAATTTTATTTTGTTATATCAACTTTGCAAGGTGACTTTCACCAGGCCTAATGTTCCAGTATGTAATTATGTCATTCAGTTTTCAGTTTTGTTTTCTTTCTCTTTAAAGTACTTGAAATCAACACCTGGGAAATTTCAAAGATTTCATTAAATCTTGGCCTTAAGATGAACACAGAATTCCCACTGATTTCAGCAGGTCCCAGATTATCATTAACGCTTTTCAAGAACCATTATTCCAATAATTTAAATATAAAACATATATAAAATATATTCTTTTAAAAGGTACTTTTAATTAATTATTCTTTTCCAAACTCTTCAGAGAAGCACAACTTCTGGCTTTTGTTTCTCAAAGAGTCTAAGAGACAGGTCCTAGAACTACTGAGTTAGTGTCAGAATCAACATTACCTCTCCTGCACTTGGGGATAAATGGTAATTTTATGTAATAATGGGCCTAAAACTGTTATTTCATTCTGGATTGAGCTAATAGCCCATTTTAAAGCAGAAGAAAATAGTCAAGAAACTCTCAAAAAATATGTCTTTTCCCTTTCAATTCTCTAAATAATTAATTTGATGTTACAAACAGTTTAGTCCCAAAAAAAACAAAGTAGAATTAAATTTATTTTCAGTGCTTGAAAAAAGTAGTCAGCATATTGAATCAATTTTTTTCTCTGAAAAATCAGAACATATATATTCTCACCCAGATTTTTACCTTAAGCTTCTGATACGTTACTTTCCAGAACTGAAACTTCCTCTTCAGATAAAATCACAGTGAATCAACCACAATATTTTTGACTGTGTTTATCACAGACAGATTGTCAATTAAAGAAATATTTTTCACGTTATTTCTTTCCTAAAAATCTAGAACAGTCTAAGTATTAAGGACTAATATTTATGGAGTGTATAATCAGTAAAGCACAGAGGGGTGAGCACCACAATAAATTTTTAAAAAATTATCTGGAGGCCTGAGATAAACTCATGTAACTAAACTCTATCCTGTGCATAGGTGCACTGGGGAAAGATGATGTTATACAGAGGCTTTTCCCTCCACTGCACCCATATAAATTAGTGCCAAAACAAGTTTCCTATTTGTTCTGAAGCAGGCAAGCACACCAGAGAGTAACAAGAAGGAAGCTTAGCTTTTTGTCTCAGCAAACAAAATGATTGTTCTACTGACTAGGTAGCATAACTATCCCACTTCTAGCACATTCCCTACACTGTGAAGCAAACATTCTCTCCTTTTTTCATTAAACAAGAAATTGCTTTGATCTTATACACATTCGCTACTCCACCGCCTATCATTTCTTACTCTGAGTCCCTCTATCCTTAAAGAAAAAGCAGACTCCTGGTCAGAGGACTGCCCCCCACTCCCTGCACTTCACAGGAGCTCTGCATGTAGAGCAAATGTCACCTATGAAGGCTGGGCTTCCTCTCCCTCGTGCTCAGGTTTCTGCCAAAATCCTTCGCATGTAGGTGACCACTGACTTAGCCAGCACTAACTTACGGAGGAAGGCTCTTTTTCTATTGCCCATAAACTCATGTGGCCTATGACATCACTTCTGTCTTCAAAGTACAGTAATGCGTGTGTACCTTGTCCTGATAGTAAATTCAGGGTGCATTTTCAACCAGCTCTTATTTTTGATAATTTGTTGAAGCAATTTTAAAACTCATCATTAAAATTATTTAAATGCTACTTAAACCATGACATGCTGGGGGACACCAAAACACTACCCAAATACCCTGTTTAATTAAAGGTTGTCCACTTATATGTAGCTGTTAACTGCAAATATCATTATGTACGTGATAAGACACTCAATATACAAAGCTGTTAAATACTTTGTCTAAATTACAAAGTAAATTGCTTAGCCAGAATTAAAACCCAGGCTTTCAAGAACTTTTCCAGGTCTTGTTCAACTATGGTTCAAAAGCTTTCTCAATGAAGTAGCAGAGTACTTTGGAGGAGAACAGTAAATAATTTGTGGTGGCAAAGCAAACCTCTCTAAACTTTCCTACAGAACTCTGTCTTTAGTTGCAAAAAAAAAACCAAAAACTTAAGCCCTGCTAAAAAGAAACTTTGCAGTATCTGCTTTTTCGGTCATGAACTTTTTATCCAGTATGTTGTTGTTCTCACTGATTCGTTAATTCTATGGAGCTGCATGCAGGTTTGCATTCATTATTTTACCTGTTCTGAACTAGAATAGGTTACAAGGTTCAAAAGCTCTATTTGAAAAAAAAAAAACAACAAACAGCATATGAGATAAGGCTGTACACAACAGCATTTGATGTATTACATCTCACTGGTATCTGACAACCCTTACTCCCTGGTGATGCAATTCTTTTCTAATAATTTAGTCTCAGTCTATTAAAAGAAAATTACAGATAATGCAGCCAGGCAAGTGCTGAAGGATGTCTAGAACAGTACTTGTAGAAAGGTTATCAAAACACAATTCTCAAAAAAGAAGTGTGTTATTGATTTTTTAATCATTTAAGATAGAGACTGTTATATAGATTTTATAAAGGATTGAACATAACCAGAAGAAGCTGGAACTGGATTTCCCCCTTGCAACTTCATCTATCATAATAATAGATTTATATATATAATATGTATTTACTGCTAATTAAAGAATATAGCTAGCTATTCAGAAGTCATCTTATAATATCTAAAGACATGATAGACCTTTAAATCTGTTGTCATTTTGAATGTTACCAGACTTCATACTTCACTCAGCTCCAGATGAACAATTATTTCCACATTATGCATAAATTAATACAAAATCAGAAGTATTCTCTGAAGCTTTTGTTCTGTGCTGCTATCATCTGGGCTTTTAGTTATGAGCTGGCCACAGAATAAAATAGGACCTTTTGTAGCATTCTGTTTCAGAAAACATTTCCAACAAAAAAAGGTTAGATTGACCTCCTGCACCTTAAAATCAGGGGAATATAGAGCATGCTTACCATTTTATTTTGATACATATTAGCATTGTTTGGAATCATGGTTGTCACTGCAGACAGAAATTTAAAGAAACCACCCCTGAGCAATAGGCCTCAGAGATGACAAATACTGCCACCCCATTGTCTTTAACCACATCGGCCAACTTCACTGTCTGGCTCCAAAAGGGGCTTTTCCAAAAGGAAAACTTCTCTGATGTGTTATAGAGTGTATTGAAAGTTTATAATTTCATAAGCATTTCTTGTCACCCATATTCATGTTGAAAAATAGTTTGTATTTTAAAGCACATCCTTGACCACACTAATAAGTAATGAAGTTAACATCTGAGATATGGAAATGTCATTATATGAATTGCTTATATATTCTAAATTCCCCAGTGTAACAGGATCCTTATGATTTCTAGGACTTTCATGAACATCAGATCTTAACAGTGTCCTGACAAGGTTGCTTGAACACTGTCCCTGTTCTTCCTGTTACATACAATTTGTTGGCCACAGGTCACCTAGCAACCATGAGTTTGGAGAGGAACTGTATTCTACAGCTCATAAAAACATTGTTCATTCCTTAATGACTACGATTTTGCAGTATACATTTTAAGTGTATATGCACATGGCTCCCTCTTCTGGAAAATCCATACAGAAAATAAGAACTACCCATTTAGAAATGAAGAAAAATAATAATAATAAAAAAGGGCATAGAAGGAACAGAATGGGGGGGAAAATGGCGTTTTAAAGTAATGTTATCTTTATCAAACCTATGATTTTCCTTCTCAGCCTTTTTCCAGTTTATTTTTTTTTTTACATTTAATGACAATTTTACCTTGAATGTATAATTGTATAATTTCAGCAACAAAAATGTTGAGAACAAAGACATCATATACACTGTAGTCAAAACAGTGATGTCAAATAATCTGTAAGAAACTGAAAAAAAAGATGACAGAACAGATTGGAACTAAAATGGGAAAAAGTTTGCATACATTAATGAAAGCAAATAGTGACATATTGAATGAAGCCCAATGCATGGAGAGGTGTTTGCCACTGCTAACAGAATACATAAGAGATGAATGTGACTCATATTCATAAGGCCTGGGAAGGCAAAACACAAAAGTTAAAATCATTAATGGAAAAAAAAATCAACTTAGAAATATATCTCCTATATGAAAAGCCATATTTTTAGTATTTCAATTAAAATTGAATAAAAATGCTCTACAAGAAGCTAAAAAGAAGATTTTTTTTTCTTCAAGTGTGACAGAAAAGTTTTTATTGAACTAAGTTTGTTATTTTCAAGGTAAAACAGTTTGATCAATATACTCCAAATAACATTTTTGTTGAAAATTTTAAGCAGAAAATCAACTGTTTGTGTACAGTATATTTCAGGAGGAATGCAATCAACAGGATAAGGCTTAGATGCTTAGAGCAATCTCACTTAAAGACAATACCTTTACATTCTCACCTTTGATTATGAGAAGCTTAAGAGGTAAACTGAACTTAAGAAATACCTAATTTAAATGATTAACTGAAATGAGATTTTATATGGATACTCCATGACAGCTAAATAAAAATTATTTAATAATGGAATGAGAACAAAGGGAATAAAATCCACCTTCTGAATTCAGCTTAATAAGATAAATTAGTAATATAAATTAGCTTGAACTGCAACATTGCATTCTCATTAGGAATGTAATTTCTTAAGAGGGTTAATAGCTGAAGGATTTAAGCAGATGGACAAGAACTTCCACTTCATATAAGCCCTGGGAAATGAGATATTTCTCTTGTGATTTTGATTGGCTAAGCCAATGTAATTTATCAGGCGAGTAAACCCTGTTCATCAGTATTTTCTACACAGTTTTCACAGAAAGAAAAGAAGAGCTTTGAGTACAGACTTAAAGGCCTTTCTCTAGGGTCTTAGTTTTTATCTTTAATTTATATCTTTGGATTTTTGGATTTCCATAAGTTACTCCCTTTTTCTCTATAGATCTTGGTTCTCCTTATTGGAAAGTAATGCTACGTATTAAGTTAAAGGCCAAAAGGCAGCTAGTTAGAAAGAATATTGAATATGAGATTAAATCTTTGAATTTCCTTATTTAATTCCTTAGTTTAATTACAAAAATAATATAGATCTTCCTTTATTCACAGAAAGTATGAGAAAAAAAAATCCAGTTTTTCTCACAGGAAGTTCTGTCAAATAACTTACTGTGAAACTAAGCCACAGTAATTAACTTTTAAAGGGCTGCTGTGCAGACTTAGAAAAAAAATAATGAAAAGTACAGAACTTAAAAAGCATATTTTAACAGTGTAATAGAGCTCTTTATAAAAGCTGAAAATGAAACGAGAACTGCTTCATAAGCAACATCAAAATATTGCATGATGATGGATAAAGATGGCATTTGCAAGGTTTGGTAATGCAAAACAGTGAAGTTTACAGGAAATTAATCTAATATGGTAGACATATCATTTCTCACAGGAGCTGGATCATAATTCACCTGTCTTCACCTGACAAGGTCAAAATTTACTGCAGTGTACACCAAACAACTGTAACTTGAGGAGGCTTCATCACATCTTAAATCAGTTTCTGCATCATTTCAGACATAAAAATCTAATTCTATGAAAACCAGAGGATGCATCCCTGCTATATTAAAAGGAAACTCTTTAAAACTATTGATTAATGAAGAGACAAAACTCCTATTTACTTAAAAAACCTGTTCATAATTAATTTGATTTATCAGAGAGCAAACAGTTCCCTCAGAAAGATAACACATATAACAAAAACCATCCCTTTCTTTCAGCATATCAGCTTGGTTTCAGACTAAACTTTCATTCTGATTAAGACAAAGACAATGCAATCAATTTAATAAATGAAGAGGGGCTCTTTAGGGTACAGATTTCAAAATCAGCATATTCGGTGTATCTTTACCCCAACTACAAACTCAGTTCTTATCTATTCTTATGGGTTCTTCCAAAAACCTGATACACACACACGAAAAAAAAAATAAAAACCAAAAAAAAACCACACAACAACAACAACAACAAAGAAAACAAGACTAATTTTTTAATGCATTCAAGTAGAAAACATCATTATTTTGGTAAGGGTAGAATTATAGGACCACTGAAGGGGTTCTTCTGGTCAACATTGTGGGCCTCTAAAGCTCTAAGGCATTGCTGTACCTTTTGGCACTGACCTACTGGGTAAAGTACTCATACATATTTAATGGAACCAAATATTGAAGGATTAAATAATTGTAGAAAATATTACTTTTATTATGTATGACCCTAGTAAATTTATTATAATTTCACAGGAAAATACTGTGAAACAGGACCAACCTGCTTCAGTTCTGGTGGAGTTCTTCACTTTTTGACACTTTAGACCACTCCAAAATCTGCTTCTCCCACGAGCCAGACCCATGACTGATCTGGAATTTCAGGAAAGGCTCTAGGCTGCCATGGACCAGCGATAATTGGACAAGGCAAAGCAAGTGCTGCAGAGAGTCCATGAAAATCACCAAACTCTTTGAAGCATTCACTGAAGCAGGAAGAAATATTGTATCAGGGTTTGCAAGGATCAGCACTACGATGCAATGGTTGATTTCCTGAATACAGAAAGGCATTCTGCTGCAGTCATGTGCCAAACTTGCCCAAATTTCCAGAGAATAAAGACTGAAACAAGACGAATTTTGACAGTGTGATACTGGTTTTCATGCTCTAAAATTATGACCATCCACTAGAAGACTTCAGGGCCAAAAAACTTGAATTACTTAATAGCTTAAAGTATAAGGAAATCTCAGATTTACCGGCCACCTTTCTAGTATCCAAGATTATCTAGTCTCACAAAGTTACTTTTCTATGTAATATACAGGAAAATAAAAAAGCATCAAGCTAATCAAAGTGCGATAGATAAGAGATTCATACATATCCTTTCTCAAATTCTTTCATCTCTCTTTTCTCTTGGTAAAATAAACAAAAGAAAGAAATTCTCTGCAAGGAGTCACAAATCAATAAATCCTGATCTTTATGAGAGGAGGAACATTTTCTTGTACTTTCCATATTTTAGGGTGGAAAATAGGTGATGATGCTAAAGGACACACCCTGGTTGATTCCCAGTGGTATGTTCAGTAGACAGAAAGTAGGTGGACATGGAAGAGAGTTTCCCATTTTTGTTGCTGCATATCATGTTACAGATACTTGTAAAGCAACAGGGAAAATGCTGCTAGCAGGAAAGTGGAGTGAAATTAAACATCTGTTCAGTAGAATAAGTAGCAAAAGAATGAGAAAACTACCTGAAACCCATCAAGGTAAAGCTGAACTAAGCCTCCAAAAAAAGGAATATGGGCTTGGGCCTAAAAGGGAGATTGCTTTTAAATGCTAATTTCTCTCTTCCTTGATCTTATGACAGACTATTTTAACATATGTTCTTATCTGTAAATAAATATGTCTCAAAATCAGTCACAGCTTTTCAGTTTTTAATATTGCGAGATAAACATGGCATGCACTATGTATTGCCACCATATATCACAGTCTATTTTTGCTCTGTGTAAGAGAGGATAACTTGGTATATTATCATTTCAGAGTTTACTAGATATCAGTCTTTTTGGTACAAGAACAACTCTCATTTCCTCGGATATAATGATGAGGCTATCACAATACCAACAGCAGTTTTTTACTACATTAGTGAATTAATTTTCATTTCCCTGGTAGTCAGGAAACATAGACTACAGTTTCGTTGAAGAACCTGCAAGTGAAAAGTAAACCTTGCCAAAAGCCATTCTTTGGGCTGCATGTTAGTAGTATATGGCAGAGCAGGTTAGGTTAATTTGTTGTTGGTTTAGCTTTTGAAGCCCAAGACTGAAGTATGAAAATGAAATGCAGTGAGGGAATATTCTGCCTGAATATTAAGAGAGAATGCCTTCAGCTAACCCAGAAGCATGACTGCAGAGTGTATGCCTTTGATTGCCTTATTGACGGTCGCAAAGTGATTTATATTGTTATAAAGTAGACTTTAAAAGACGTTCTATGAAAGAATTAAGTCAGTGATTTATGTTATCCTATTATACTTGAAAAGAAGTTAATAAACTCCTGCTTCTTTAAAGACAGGTTAGGTATGGATTTGCTATAAAGATATGACATCACGAAAACATTAATCTTGGTGCTTTCTCTTTCTTTCCTTATTTTGAGAGGGAGTTGTATAGGTTAGGAGAAGGGAACTTGCAAGCAAAGGTGTCATTTTTTCTGCCTTTGATATTCTTTATCATTTATATGGAGGAGTACTTGGAGTGGTCACCTCACTGTATTTTGGTTAGCTCATTTGAGTCCTGCTGTTTGATTATCAGTGTCTTACATTTTCTTTGGGCTAGAAGTTTTTCAACTGCAAAAATTTCATTTTCAGAAATTTTCAACATTGAGCTGACTAGCAGATGAAAACCCAAAGAGTTCAAGTGGCACCAGTAAAAATTATACTGGGAGCTACTGCATTTTGATCTCTGTTCCCAGAGCTGTTTCTGTTCCTTATCCAGTGTAATCTAAATGTGCATTCCACTAAACCAAAAAAAAATTTTAAAATTGAGCCTAAGAACCATATTTCAGGATTAGAATCTAATTCTCATTGGAATTAGAATCATTACACTTAATTTTTAATGACACATTTCTATTAGATATCTGATTTTTCAAAGATACCCAAAAGTAGATAATAACTGATTTTACAATATCTGCCCTTCACCTTTTCTATCTTAACATACAGTCATAATGTCCACTGGTGAATGAAAGTGCATTAGTGAAATTAAAAATTGCATGGTCAATACTTTGCAAATTTTCTCTAGGGACAAATATTCAGTAAACAGAGCAACTGTTCTTTTCTTTTTTTAATATAAATGCGAGGGATTATATGTGTAATCTGTTAACAAGTTACATGTTTATTCAATTTTCAGTAGTATGTTTTATTGAAGAATAAAATTCACATTTTGATAATATAACAATTCAAAAGCATGAGAAAACAGAGAATAAAACTCGTGGACTTTTAGTACATAATGCTAAAATATAACTTCATAATTATTTTAAATTAAATTCACACAGAAGCAGAGACTTGGCTCAATTCCTCTGTTTAAAATTCCTTTTTTTCCTCCACTTAAAAATGATTGTACAAAGGTCTGTGTTGAAGCTTAGCAAACGGCTGGATTTCACTCAGAGCATTGACCAGTGACCTCACCAGCTGCTTGGAACATATTTAGCTAATCTGCATAACAGAAACATCTATTTTAAGTAGTAAAGTTGCTACCGACAGTAGCAATTTGATTCTGTCTTCAGCAACTCTCAAAATTTTCAAATATTGATTCTTTGAGTAGCACTGTTATGTTACCCTGTGCTAATACTTACCGTCACATTCATAGCATGGCAAAATAGAAGCAGAATGTCCGAAGAGATTTTTGAAGGTTCATGTTATTTAAATATATCACAATTTCTCATATTACTAGCATTCATCTGGCTGTTGAAAAAATTGTCTTCACCTCTTTCAAAAGTCTGCCAGTCATTTGTTATATTTGCTGCAAATTGGAATTGCGTTGCAGAAAATGTATGGGTTTAGTCAGATAAAATAAAATTATATGGCACCTAGCTTTCAAATATTCTAAATATGGCAAAGCTATTACACACATTTTATTTATGTAAAGCCTGCCACCGCTTCACATGTGAAAGGGCAGCATTAACAGAAAAGATTAAGATACATCATGCAGACAGAATGTCACTAAAAATATTCTCAGAGATCCAGAGGTTGCCTATCATAAAAAGGCTTGCTGGTATAGCCTGCTCTCTAATACCTATTCTGTGAATAAAATCAGCCACAGATACATACAAATTCTCCCACGATTCAGGAGACAGAGACTTCCTGGATCAGTAAGAAGAGAGAAGTGGTTTTAGAGCAATCCTTTCACTGCCAAATAAGCAATAAAATTTACTGTAGCTGTCATGGATGCACAGATACATCACGATTGTTCTCTTTCCCCTCTGTTCATCCTGTTGGAAAACCTACAAAAGAAGAAGAAGAATTGATTTTGAAGCTAGAATGTGCCTTTAAATCACATACCCTAACTTTTCTGGCGATGCAGATAAAGATATACATTAATCTGTACTGAAGCTAACAGTGGATGTAGCTAAAAGGAAATTTCCAGTTATGACTTAGAAAAGATATACAGTTAATCATTTCTCATGATAGTTTGTTAAAATGCTTTATCATCTTTCCCATGGGATATTTATGCGTATTTCTAAATTGACTCTAAATTTCAGCCAATACACTTGCTATGTCTTTCTTTGCTGAATCACTTTTTAATGTTATTTTTCAGCAATGTAGAAAGTTTCAAAAAGCAAATCTATGCTCTTTTTTGGTTGATTTAATTTTTTGGCATGTTTCTCTTCGAGTTGTAATCAGTTAAAATATTGGTTCCCCTATTTTCCTTTACAAGACTACCTTTGTTCTGTCTCCTTTCAGCTTGTTCTGTGCAAGACATATCAGCCAAGTAATTTTGATGTAGACATCATGGGTGTTAAATTCACTCCCTAATTTAAGACAAAAATGTTTATAGCTAACAACACTTTTATTTTAACAGAAATCTAAGTCTTGCCCGGATTAAAAAAAAAACAAACAAGCAGATTAATGGAAGATTGCAAAATTCTCACAGTTTATCTCACATGCAGCTCTGTTCCTTGGCAAAATTTCAGAATTAGAGTAAAACAAAAAATTATTTGGCTTATGGATTAGTAAAACAGTACCTTCACTGGGCTTCTACCACCCTCTTTCAGTCTTTAAAAAGCCTCTGCCCCACTGCCATGCTCTGTTGCAGGGTGGACTGTCTTTAGCAGGAGGAGAATAGATCCCTATGTTTTCCAAACAGAGACAACAGTTGCAGGACAGTAAAACTACAGCCATTTCTTGCACTCAGGATACAGCACTTATATCCATGGGTATGTCGTAACACTCTTTTCTCCTTATAATATATCAATACTATTCAACAGGAATAAATATCAAGAAAAAATGCTTATACGCATTCATTTGAATAAAACCTATTAATTCAATTTGACACAGTTGAGAACCATTTATATTGTTAAGAATATCTAAATAGGTTCTTTTATTTCACTTGTCAGAGAAATATAGCCTTGCAATTGCAGTGTATTCAGTCCACAATTCTCCATATGGCTAGCAGGAAATATTCTTTAACCTGCAATGAACAGAAGAGTAAGCAATAATAATACCACTGCTATCCACTGCAAAGACACAGAACTTAAAAGCAAAATCAAAACAAACTGTTCATTAATAACTCACAGATTGGTATGTTTATACGTAACTGTTCAGTGAATAAGTTCCAAAAAAAACATGTTCATACGGTCAGAATCTTTTTGTTTAACAAAGTATGAAGAGAGATATAAAAAATTTGCAAACATTATGCACTGCAAATAGCCCAAATTCTACATACTGTCAGAAACAGAACACAGTAAAATGAGACAGGAGATATTAAATGACAACTAATCATGGTAATACCTCACATTAAATTTTTTTGGTCACAAGAAACCACTGGAAAGATTCCCTCAGGAGATATTAGACTGAATGTAATGCATTTTAACCCAGCAAACCATCTAGAAAAAAGTCTCTAGGGAGAAGAAATTAAGATGTATATGGCAGATGCAAAGGCTGCTAATGAGTGAAAGTGTGGTTGGCTTCAGCTTTTCTCCTCCAGCTACTGATGGGCTGTGTACTTTAGTCATGCTCCATGCCTTTCTAGATCTTTTCACGCTGGCTCTACACAGGTTTGTAGTCACTCTTTCATCCCTTCACTTTTCCCCTGGATGTTGCACCCTCTCTTTCGCAGCACACTATCGTTTCACTCTTCTCTAGGTGTCCTCCTAATCAATTCTTAACAAAGGAAAAAAATAAAAAACAACAACACACAAAAAAAGTCTCTGTGACATTATGATTATCTCTCTGCTTTTCATAATATATATTATACATTATATTTAATATCATTTATGTATCCAGTACTTGCATTTTGCATCATGTAAAAAGATTTTCAAAGGATTAATTATTTTGCTCTATGTGCTTCCCTAGTGTTTCAGTTCTAAAAGCATTCAGTGCACATTCTGCTTGATCCTGCTCATCTTCTTTGGTTTCAAGACCCTTTGGCATTCACAATAACAGGGAATATAGTACCAACATAGCTCTAAACACAAATTCAAATCATAACTCAAATGTCTGAGTAACTGCAAAAATCAAATAACTTATAATGGATGATAAAGTTTTGTTCCATCTTCTAGTCATGCACCTTAGCAGTAACTTACTGGAAGTCAGGGATTCCTAGTTCCCTAGGTGACAAAGCATTTCCTCCCTGTCCTCTCTCTGGTCCTGTATTTGTTAAATATAATTAATAAATATAAGTTAAAATAATTTGAATCAGCAATCAGCTCTTAGCACATAAGGCATAAACTTGGCAACATAAGCATAATTGTGCATTTATCAAGCTGAGAAACCTGTTCTCACCATTTCTCCTCTATGCATAAAATATGATCTCTATCATTTGCAGAACTGACACCAAAAAAATAAGAAAAAAAAAAGCGTTAAAAATTTTTATACTGAGGAGTTACTTCTAATGTGCTTGTCTGAACTTACTGATCATGGAATGAAATAGAAAATTGGCAGAATGACTTTTTTTGAAAGGTTTGAATATTTCAGAGTTAAGCAGTGTTCTGAAGACTAACAGTAGTTTAGCTTCTAAACAATCATTTCAGCTAGGTATCCAGTCAAATGATAACTTTTCATTTTTGATTCCAAAGGGTGTTGCACAAATACTAGGATAATTATAGCTTAGTTGCTAATGCGATAGTTCAGTCTTTCCACTTAGAAACAATATAGTTGATTGTATATTGAGGAGTGAAATGGAAAGGATACATTCTGCACACAAGTACAGAGTATTAAAATCCACAGAAAGCATTTTTGTTTGTTTGTTTGACCATAGAAACAGCAACCTTCCTTATGCATGATATATTTCAAGCTTGTGAAAAAATTTTATCCTAAATGTGCCTCAGTGTCTTAAATAGTAAGCTATCACTTACCTCTGTGAGAGCAATCCAGTTATTTAATTTGGCGGGTGGGAAAATATTCTATTCAAACACTTCAAGAATATTCTCAAGTAAATCATTCTCTTTATGAAATTTTTTTCAGTTTGCAGTAAATTCAGCACAATGATGTTTACACATACTTAATATCTTCAAAATACTTGAAATGAGGCTGTAGATTTCCCAAATACTACAGCACTTCAGAGTGTAACTATGAACAAGAAGTTAGTCCAGTCTTCACCAATGTGGTAGCATATCGCAGTCCTTCACAATGACTGTGGTGTTCACTGCTCCAGTTTAGCTGATGAGCTTTGATGTCACACAGAATATTTGCTGGTACAAAAAGGTGATCATCTTCTGAAAAGATGCTTTTCACAGTTCTCTTGAGAACACCTTTGCAATGTGTCATTTGCCTACCTCTCATCCACTTGCTAAATGTAAATGGTTGTATAATATTGCCTCTGGCAGCTTGCTAACAGCTGCTTTCAACTTTGCAAGGTAACACTTTTACCCTACATGTTGCAAGTATTTGGTGTCTGACATCCAACCTTGTATTAACTGTTGATCAGATGAGCATTTGCACCGCAGCAGTCAAGCAGCTGACACTGAGCTATAAAAAGGCATTCATAAGGACAGCATCAAGGAAATGTTAACTTTTGATTCATTGGCATCCCATCATCATGTCTTAGTCATCTTTTTGAAATATGACTTTCTAGCTCTAATACTTTAAAAATATGAGTTTTCCTGACATCTCTGTGACTATCTTGAACTGTGTCTAAGATTCAACAACTGCCCACTTTGAAACCATTCAGTAAGATGAATCTGTCACTGGGTAGAACCACTTAATTTTAGAATTCCTGATAGTACAAGTTTTTTACCTTATTGGTACACGTCAGCTATTACCCGGTTTTACCTTATTTCCTTTTAGGACTTCTAAAATCAACCACAATTGCATCAAAATGATGAATTGCAATTGTTGCAGGAGTGTAATATTAAATGGGAAGTAGTATTTTTCAGATCTTGTATAATTGTCAAGATGTTATATCTTTAAAAGCCTTTCAGTCTTCCTGGTGCTGAGTAGCTTGTTCAGCCATCTAGAGAAAAACAATGTTATGTGACTTCAATGATCTTTTCTCTGAGTTTCCCTGGGGTGGGTGGGAATCATCATCTTTGGTACAGCTGTTTTGCCATTCTGAAAGATGCCTCTGTGACCCAGGGAGAATAGCAAGCCGGGCTGCAGCCCAAAGTACTTCATTTGTAACTCAGGCCCAGTCCTTTACAGAGTAAATAAAGCATCCCAATTTTCTCATTGTGACTGGTAGGGGACTACATTACTCTTTAGGAAATCTTTTCATCAGTTAAGACATCAATCCTGAAAACTTCATGACAGTCATGAAAGTAGTGCACACAAAAATATATTTGACTAGCAATGACTGCCTAGTGTGTACTAAACATTTAATGTTCAGCAATAGTTCTAGAATTTTGAAAAAACTTTTTTTTCTCTCTCAAACTATGGACCTGTTTAAATAGTTTGTTACTATAAGAAGTTCATAAGACTATCTGAAAGTCAAAAATTCTGAAATTCAAACACTTTTTAAACTACTGATAGTCCATTTCCTGTAGCTATTGTCTCACAGTCTACAACAGTAGATTTTTTTCTCCTCTTAAACTGCTGTGTGGTTAATACCTCTATTTGATTATGTGATTGTTTTTCATTGAATAAACTTTATTCATTCTAATTTATTCCAAATATTTATTTGAAATATTTATTCCAACGCAATTTTAGAGAAATGTAGGAAGCCACTGGGATGAACAATCAGTAATAGGTGTGATTACATTTTCCACAATATATGTATGTACATACAAATTTTTACAGGGTCTAGATATTGTCTCAAATGTACCCTTTAGAGTTTCTATTTTCAAATGAGGACAAGCTGACATGTATTTTACTTACCCTTCTTTATTTTGTCAATGTTCCCATCACCTTGGTTTTTGTGTGATGTTTTTCCTAAGTGATAATCAAGTAATCCAAGTCATCATTTAATCAAGACACAAAGATTCATCATCTTATTGCCATGGTATTTACTGTAAGATCACTTGGCCCCCAGTGTGAGCCACAGACATTTACGAGATATCCACATAAAATGATTAAATGCCTAAAGGGTTAGATTTACTACAGAGGCACTTTCATGGAAGAGGAACACTCTTCAGGAAAGCACATCAGGAAACTCTTTTGTTCATTGATGCTTATTTATGAGTGTCGCACCTTTTCTTTATTTTTTAAGGAACCTGGGTACTTTACCACTATCTTTGTAGCAAAAAAATATGACAGGTCATAAGTAAAACGGTTTTTGAGTACAACTGATAACAACTAGCTTAGATTTCAGAGATAAACACTCATAAATTCTGGTTTTGACTTGCAGCTCTAACTGCTCCAGAAATTTACATAAAGCCTTATCAAGCAAATTGAACCTACCATCTGCCCATGTGTACATTTTTTTTATGAGTTTTAAAACCCTGTTTGGGTATTTTTGTCAAGAGTTCTGCTGTACCTCAATCCACACTGAGAATCCAGAAACAGCAGCTCAACTTAAACTCTGCTACACAGTTATGAAAGGGTCATTTATTATGAAACACTGTTTAGCCAGAAATCACAAACAAAGCGCAGGAAAACTTTCCAACTTATTACCAGTTACTATATTAAAATGGTCCATTATATATAGATGAGGATTTATGTATTAGAACAAGGTGAATGAATGTTTTATAAAGGTTAATAAAGGGCAATAATGAAAATAAGATGTGATATATATATATATAGAGAGAGAGAGAGAGAGAGATATCTTCAAAATGGATTTGTAGGCACCAGATGGTTTAAATGAGGTAGAGGGCAGAAAAATAATATGACAACCAATTCAGTTACAAATTGCTATAACAAAGCAAATCATATGTACTGTTAAAGGTATTTTTCCCTTAAGGTTCTCACAAACCTATGGCCTATAAGCATTTTTCACACGTTTTTTCATCTGAGAACCTCCTTCATATTATCAGATTACTTAGTGCATTTTAAACTAGGAAATTAATGCAAGTATTGATTTCTGAAACTGTGAAGCAGGCTGCAACATTGCTCATGTTTCAACCCATTTGGTATACTGGGTTGTTCACATTTTGCTGCATTTAAAAGATGAAAAGATTGTTTACAATTTGACGTGAGATCATAAATTAATGTATTTGCTACATTCCTTGAGCTATAACGTACTGGGGTTTTTCCATTTTACGATTGTATTTCATCCTATTCTGCTGGGCTGACAGAATAGGCTTTCATTTTTTTGCTGAAAAACAGCTCTTCAAATTGTTGAAACAAAACCTTGTAACCTTTGCATCCTTTATTATTATTATTTTCACTACCGCAAACACTACCTGTCAAAGGCAGTACATACAACAGTTTTTGTGGGAACAAGGAGCTGATTCTCACCACCAGGCTGTTTCCATTCAAATGGATACCCTTCACCTGTGGTTTGATGTTTACTAGCCACAAAAACACAAATAGGTGGTCAAAGGAATGCAAAAGCCAGCCAATTCAAAGACATATTTTATATCCTAATAGGGAAGAAACATAGATTAATGAAGCCAAATTTGGCTTAACCGTAGTTACAATAAATAGGTACAGCAACAATATTTAATGATAGGACCCAAAAAGGATTTCCCAGTGATAATGTCATATGTGAAAGCTCATTTATTTGTTTAATTTCCTTGTTTTATGGGATTTGAAAAAGACCAGCAAAAAAGAATGTTGAAGCTTAAAAAAAAGTTTCCTGCTGACACAGATAACCCCGCAACTGCATTTTAACAAATGTTGCATAATACAATTGAATATCTTTTTTTCTCCAATGAGAAAGCCTGGAGGCTTTTGTCTCTAAAGTTGAAAAGCAACTCCATCAAAGCAGTTTCAGTGAGAATAAGCCTTAAAAGTCTTATCAGGTCCCAGAAATTGAAAAAACTTGTTTATATAAACCATTTTTCCTTTCTTTCCCCAGCTTGGTAATAAAGGTGAGATGACAGACGCAAATACAGAGATTATTTTTGTATGAGGAACAGAATACAGTATCCATAAAGAATAAAGCAGGAATGGGCCTGCACCATGAATGCTCCCATGCCATGAGTGCTGGTTTGGGGGTTTTCCTGTCAAGAAAAAGCTTAATTCAGCAAATGCATACTCTTTTGGAATTTCTTCTTTGGGGCAATTCAGACCAGTCCAAGATGTATTCCTTCTAGCAAATTTTAATTACACTGTCCTATAGTAATAGAAAAAAAATCCTACCTAGATATATCGCTTTTTAGACATAGAATAATAGAGTCTGATCACCATATGTAAATAATCATTAATATTTTATTAACATAAATCTTTTTGATATTTCCCAAGTGTACGTTAATATTTTAGACTGTATCCTAGCAGTTGAACAATATTTTCTGCACGCAGTGAGATGTGTTTCTATTTATTATGAGTGGTAAAAAATCTGCATAAATTGACTGTTCTTAATTATTAAAGGGAGACATGGAATATTGGAAGATGACTTCGATTTGAATAAATCTCTTCAGAAAAAGTCACAAAATTAAGAAATTGGCTTACCAGTAATACAGAAGCAAAGACTACTTGTAACTTAGACTTAATACTTTCCTATCATCTCTGAAGTGGAGCAGCCACAATATTAAAAGTTTCCCTCACTTGAGAAGTGTTGAATCCAATATATTCCATTTATTTCTGTGTAAGTCTGGCAATCTCTGTGAACTAGAGATTAAATTTATGTCTTCTATTTAAATGTGGAACTTCATAATCTTCTTAAAATATATTGTTAAAATGCACTTAAATTTGACCAGTCTGTTGCATTACATAGCTAATTACACATCTTGCATCTTTTAGTTTTGCACCGTACATAAAGAGGGCAGTTCATGCAGTTTAATCAAATCAAATTGTCTTATTGTCTCATTGTAATGTCTCTGTCTTCTGACTTTAAAGCTACATTAATGTAGAGAATATTTTGTCTTATTACAGTGAGAAAAATTAATTTATTTTATTGATTGATTTATTTATTTAATTGATTGATTTATAATTTTACTCTATTTCTAAAAATTAATTTGAGATGTGGAAGAATTAGATTCCCACTTCCATTCAAAAGCAATTTCAAGAGGGTTTTTTGCCTAATTACCCAAAAATATTTGAAAAATTTCACCCTCACAAATATTTTATGGAACTTTCAGTGGAGTAGCTAAATAGTCCAAACCCAAAAGAGTTTTCTGAGCAACTTGTGAAACACAGCCTGCAATACTTTTGTAATGTGGTTTCCAGAATGGAAATAAGTTCATCTAAACATCAGAAGTTATATTTTTGTCACCTTTCAAAATGCACTCAGAATCAGCCAGGAATTTTATTTTGGACAATATTCTTACATAAATGCAGAATCCTCATTATTTTTTTGTTAACTGGAATGATGGATGGACTCTTTTTCTACCCATTCAGTGTCAGAAGACCTAATCCAAAATGTTATTTATAGTTATGAAAAATAAACAAAATTATTTTTTTGGCCAAGATTGTAAAGTGTTTTGAGATTTACAAATGAGAGAGTGTGGGGCACTGTGATTTGATCCAGTTTTCAGAGGTTCTCAAAATACAATATTCCCAGAAAAGCCTAAGTCAGTTATCTGCACTCCGTTCTAGAAGTCTGGCCTGGTCTTTCAGTTTGCCAAACAGGGATGTATTTCTGAATTCAGCTAAGTTTCCAAACAGACTGACCCATGATGTGATGTCACTATTCAGTTACTGGTGAATCATCGAAAAAAGGCATTACCATTACTGTCTCCCTGCTTGCTGAAGAACCTAATTTCACTTCCTATCTCCTTCACAGAAACAATCCATCCAACATCAACAATGCCTTCACCTAACTTTATGCCAGAAGAAACAAGACTCTGAAAGAGCTATCATAAATCTAAGCCTTATGTCTTGATTAAATCATAAACTACTGCTTTGGTGCTCAGACTAACTTCAGCCCAATTCTGTACAAAGGTAGATTTTGATATTTTTATATCCTAAGATCTAAATTATATTTTCAAACTTTAAGGAAATACTTATACTGTATTGATATACTACATTTCCTAAAATATTCCAAAAATTCAAGGAGCAGGGAGAAATGGTATCATCCATTTTTGTTGTGGCCTCAAAGCACAAAATAGAGCCTTTAACTTCTTTTCTGTTCTTCTGTTTTACTTCCAATACCTGTTACCACCTAAAAAGGAATCTCTCACTTTTTTCTTCTTAGATGCTTTCAATCTCCATTGCACCTAAAAAATCCTCAGCCATGAATAAACCTCTATTCTGTGTAGGAGGAAATATCATTCCATTGTACACAGATGACACCAAAAAATGCACTGATGCGTGGAATAAATTGTAAAAGTTATATGGCAGAATCTAAAATAAACTTACAGTCATATTCCAAATGTATCAAAAGTTATAGGCATATTTCACAATAACTTGAAGGAATGCAATGGGCAACAAAATGTAAGAGATTCTAAGAAATGTCCAGCATAATCCTTTCCTTAAAACCTATGACCCTGATGAATCTCATTCTCTAGTCTTAACCACAAATTTATTTTTTCTAGAGAAACCAAAACCATGGGCAACTGGTAGCAACAACTATTATTGACATTTCACTATAAATGTCTGCTGTGTTTTATACATGACTAGAATGAATTAAAATCTGATTTTCTTCCATAAAAGATGATGGAGCTTTGATAAGAAACCTGTCCCTTTGAAAAACAGGAAACTCTCCAAGAAGCAGGATTAAGGATTTAAGGACACACAAGTAAGAATAAGAACACTACCTATTTATCAGTGAGTTTAATACTTTGCATCCTTTGCATTTTGGAATGTTATGTGTTTTGAAAATATCAAATTTAGTATTCTAAGATTGTGAGTAGGTAATTTGGAGAGAAATTGAAGAATTTTCTTCTTTTAAATCTGTTTCCCTATGCTAAGTTCCCTTTTGATACTGTCCGTTCAGAACTTAGTTGAGCTCCAGAAGCTTGAGGAAATTTTTTGCTGCTTTTGAACATGCAGCATTTGTCTATGTTACAAGGATGCTCTAAGAGAGGTAGACCCAGGTCAAGTTTCAGCCAGAATTAATAGCTTTACTGTCTCCTAGCAACTATGGTGCAGCTATTTCATACCTACAGAGGCTTCAGTAGTGCAGGGTTATGCAGAGGCTGAATGAAGACTCCTATTTTCTCAGTGGCTTGTTCATATGTGTATAAAATTTGGCATTACAATAATATTGACATCTAGCATCTCATTAAGATTGTTTTCCTGTAGCTGGAAAAAGGAATTATCAAGAATTACACCCTTAAGCGATCCTGGCATGGAACAATCCTAATCAGATATTATTATACCAAACCATAACCAGTTTCAGCAAAGTGTCTGGGTGAGGTCTGATTAATTCTCCTGATTATATACTGTAGCCTGCCTTTGTGTTTATTGCTTTCTCTAAAGAAAATCTATGCTATTTGGCTCTTGTGTATGAAACACTGTAGCTGCTATATTGTAATTATTTCTAGGATGTACTCAGTGGGAAGAAGAAGGTATGGTTTGAGGAACTCTGGGTTGAACCATGTTGATTTTCTAACTGAGATATGCATTGAACAAAAGCATAATTATTTCCTGATTTATCTTTTCAGCAAGTTACATTAGATAATGTTAATACCAAAATAGGTTAATTAGAAATTCTGCAAAAAAATTTTAGCCAAGAATGCTATGTCCAGTTGCATAATCAGAATACAAAATAAGTCTTTTGGAAGTTGCCTACTTTTAGAGGAAGACAGATATACGTAGTTAGTGTTCACTTTGGAAAAACTTGTCCAACGCTGCTGCTTAAGAGACACACATTTTCATCGGCCTGTGCTCTTACACAAAGTCAGAGCATCTGCTCCCTAAAATTCAAAAGAAAGTATCTGGATTAACACATTTACTTCAACTGACAGTAAGTGCTCCTTAGAGAGGAGGATACAAACATTGATTTTCTGAAGTCGTTTGAATACAGATGGTGAAAAATAATGTAGCTTGTCATGTTCACTGACATCTTCTTCCTGTTTAAAGTTGCTATACCAACATCTGTAGAGAAAGTATAATGTAAAGAAAGAAAATTTTGCGAAGTGTACATTTGAATGAGTACCAAACCCATTTTAAAATGAAAATATGAAAAGCCATATCTTCAGCTTGTAAGTCAGGGTGATATCATATATTAAAATATAGAAAATGCTGCTAAATTCATGGATGAATTGTGATCACTGATATATGCAAAAAGTTAAGAGATATTGGCAAAATATGCTAAAATCATATTTTCCTTTCAAGTACAGGTATGCATCTCCAATGCAAATTGAGAATAAAACTACAGGGATGTGTGGGCATAATTTAACCCCATAGTGCAGGAATAATATATACATAAATGCCGGAGATTTGTAATATAGTACTCTAATATAACATTGCAGTGTACATTTTTACTGAACCCGGCTTAAATGCTGTTCCCCTTGCCCCATTCCCAAAGACACCAGAAGGCAAAAAGGAAATGAATGAGCAAAAATGTCAGGAGGAGAACTGAAAAATCTAAATGCATTTCATTTCAAAGCGCTGTCTGTATCTCTTAAAGACAAATTGTCCCTGAATGTAAGGTCATATGCTCAGCTGCTGTAAGTTTGTGCAAGTCACTGAAGGCAGAGAAGGAAAATTAATCTAATTTACACCACAGAGGATCAGGCTCTCAGTCATTACATTGCCCAAAGCCGAAGTTAAGCTATGAAGCTTCATGCTTCTTATGGATAGATGAGGTTAGTTTACACTCCAGGAACTTATATAATTTCAGTCTGCCTGTTGTTCAGAAACAAACAAGATATCAGGCAGGTGATTTTCTGAAATCAGACTAGAGGTGATTGAAAACAAACACACAAATTTTCTCAAAAACTGTGTTCATTTTGGGGAGAAGAAACTTAAAAACACAGAACTGAACCATACATGTTCATGCCAGATATATTTTTCGTCCTTGCATATTTATTTTGCACTTAAGTGGAATTGCACTCAAGAGCTTTCTAAGTGATACTACACGACATAATCCCATTTACTTTTGGAAATACAAAAAATTAGTCCCTCCCAAGGTTAAAGCACCACCTTACCATGTTGGGGGTTCTTTTCTATTTTGAAGCAAGATCAAACATTTTGCCCTCTTAAAGAAATTACATTGCTACAATTTTTTGCAAAATGCATCAATTTGTGTTTTGATTATGGAAATATTAATGCGCTGATAACTCCAATGACAGCATTTGTCTTTAAGTGTCATTCCACTTAATACATTTCAAACTACAAAAAAAAAAAAACAAACAACAAACCACTGCTGAAAATACTAGTAAGATGACTTTCTACATTAGACAGACAAGTTTTGACTTTCCTGAGGGAACAGGTAATGCGTAGAGATACATAATAAAACTAAACTTACAAAAATCCTGCATTTGTACAGTAGTTCTCATATTTTCCTGCAGCAAAATATCTTTCCTTTCCTCCAGCTCAAAAGCTGGCCTTAAGGATGCAGCTGTAAACATCCCCGTGTGGATATGACACAGATACCTCTCATCCCTATAAAGGTCCTAATTTCCCAAATGGCAAAAAGGGATTGCAAGTGTGCTCACAGCTATGACCCAGCAGTTCAAAGCTATGACTACCAGAGCCTGTTTACAAATGTACTTATTAGATACACAGGACAATTTTCTGTCCTCCCAGGCCCTTTGGTTTGCATTACTGAAACTATCTGGGGGGGTGGGTGGAAAAAGAAAACTACTACAGCTCCTTTTCTTGTTCAAAGGAAATTTTGTTGCTCTGAGTGGAGATTTACTAGCTCAGCAAAGGGAGACTTAGTAGTGTTTATTTATGGGAAAGAATCTTCTTATGATGGGTAACACACTGAGGAAGTCACACGTTTTGCCTCATATAAGGCAGTCTCAGAAGAAACACAGGACAGTGACAGAATTTTTAAATCAAGACAATCAAAAGTAGATAAAATCAAAAGAACAAGGCAGATCAGAAATAAGATTTCAGGTTATGAACTTACTGGCACAGAACTCAGCTAACAGTTTTAACACTCACAGACTAAAGATCAATATCTTATCACAACAAGGACTCTGCTTCTGAAAAATCTTTGCTGATAAGCTATGAGACTATGAGCACCACTTACGGTTAGAGTAATTTTTAAAATGTGCTTGTATTTGAAAAAGCAAAGAAAGGAAAGTAAGAAATGAGAAGAAACCTTTTCTTCCTTTGGAACTGTTTGAACTTTAGGTTTTATGAGAAAACACTAGTTTGTAAACCTAATATTTTTGCTATGATTTTAACACTGATTTAGGTCTTTATATACTCCGTCTGGACAGAGGAATTTGTACAGTCAGCATTGTATCTCAGAGGCCAGATTTTCACTTGTAGTCAGCTTTTCCCAGGATTATTTTTATTTTAACAAATTACTGGCATTCAAATTTCTGATGGGAGATGTTTCACTTATTTGTAGAAAGTTCAAGTGTCTTCACCAGAACAAAAAGGTCAGAATTATAAGAATTATACACTTATAAGAGTAAACATCTTATTCTACTGATCACCTTCACTAAAAAAAAAAAAAAAAACAAACAAGAAGCCTGTAACTGTAAAATTGTATGTGAAGTTAAAGGAATATGTTGAAATTAGAATGCAACAAATTGTATTCTAATTTTTCAGTTTTCATTATATGTTAAATTATATGTTGCATTCTCTGTTGCTTTACCTTCTGTCAAAATCGACAAAAATTAAAGAAGAGGGTGTGGTGATTAGGCCCACTTCCCAAAAAATTTGGTTTTGAAAAGGATTCTTTTTGTCTTGAAATTTTTTGTACTAAAATTGCTGTCCTTAATGGAAAATTCTGCGAGTAACGCCATAGAATTATGAACAGAGGAAAAAAAAATCATTTTATGCTTGTACTCTGATCTGTTGGAGCTGGGTCTTTTGGGAACCAGAAAGACTTGGTTGGGATCATATTATATAGGCAGTGAAATCTTCTGGCTGAGCAAATTAGAAAAAAATAGGCCGTGGTATAGTGCCACAGATGTGATAGGAAAAGGAAATGCCTCCTATAAACGACTTCATGGAGTAACCATATGTTCCTACCCTCCAGACATATCTCACTTAAAGCCTCACATTGAAAAAGAAGCCTTGGCAAATACACTTGTGCGTTGTACATTCTGCTCTGTCACAGAGATGGCAGTGGCTTCTTTCTAAGCCTATTTGGCTAGAAGTCAGGAATGTCAGAATCTATTACTGAGGATGCTCACATACTTGTAAACTCTCCCAGCTCCAGTGTAAAATATAAGAAATGCCAACAATTGAATTAAAGTGAGCATTTACTTACCCCCAGGGGGTAATTTTAAATCATTAAGCATTGTTTTTTAAATAATAAAATGTAGAAAAACGAAATTTGCTACAGAAAAATGTTTTTTATATCAGTTTCTATAAAGCTAGACATATGTAAGCACAAAATTCATGAAGGTAAAGTGACATATAAAAAACATCACTAAATTTCTGGGCTACTTAAAAGTCCTGAAATTCTATCACATTGCTTTATTCATTATGCTTCCAATACTTTGACTGTGAGTATTCAATCAATTCATACAAACAGGGCTTCTGATAGCCCTAATATATGAATCACTTGAGGATGACCAGAGCAAAAACTACTGACAGCAAAGACTATTTCCCTGGGGCAGGGAAGTTGTCACAGGAGCACCGAGCATGAGTCTCAAGGTGGAGAAGGAAGTCAGCTCACAACAGCACTGCCCCAGCTCAACGCGACACTTTCCTGCAATCACTGCTTTCCTGTCGCTGCAGCCACAGTGGTGGAGAAGGAACGTGGTTACGCCTGGTCCTCCCCACCTGACCAGCTCAGCCACCTACACCAAGGCTATCAGGTTTGGCTCCAGTGCCGTCACAGGGGCTGCACTTCACTGCACTGTAAGCACAAAGAGCTCCCTCTGAGCCCTCCCACTTCTCACCATCTACAGAGCAGTCCCTCATGCTCCCATCCCCGGTGAAGAATAATTAAATGTGACACAATACATGCTATGATTTCAGGCTTTCACAGTGATAAGAGCATGGTTTCCACAAAGAACTGATTTACCACCCTTGAATAATTTTCCCTCTTCAGTATCGATCAAAAAACAGGAACCAAAGCTCTACGACTGCTTTGCAACACAGTGAAATGTTTATGTGGTCTCTCCTTGTGAGGGACAGTACTTAGTGCAGTAGGAGCATCTGCTTAAAGGAAACAGTAGAAGTTAGGCTTCTCAAATGTCATTTTTGTCTCTGTTTCATTCTTCTTCTGGGGTTGTCCTTAGATTTGCTAGAATTAGTTTTTAGATTGATAATTATACCACTTTTTCCCCAATAAAATTTCTTTGTGGAAATTAGTGTGATAAATACATATATGTGTATATATATGATAATATTAATTTTTATTTAAAAGAAACAAAAGTTCAAAATTTTGGTCCAAAAAAAATCCCAGGCCGCTCCAGTTATCATGCAGTGGAATATCCCGTTCTCTCACTCAGATAATTTTAACTGTTGTGTAGAAAAAAATAATACTGAAACAGTTTTGTGGGAAAGGAAAGTTCAACTATGTAGATAATTTAGCATGATCCAAAGAACCATCTTTTCTGAGAATTTTTTTACAAGTATTCCTTTAAAAGCTGTCTGTACATCCTAGCAAAAAAAGGTATAACAAAGATATAAAATAAATTCTTTTTACGCCACTCAATCACTTGTGTGGCCTATATCTACATATTCAGGTGCACACCAAGGAAAATCATGGGTTTCCCAACGGCACGAGCTTTATGCAAAAATACATAAAAATACAATTACATCCACTGAGAGTCATGTGTCATGTTACTGTAGATATTACAGTTACTTTTTGAAGTCATACTAGAGGTAAGAACATAAATAAGTTCCTTTGCAAGATCAGATAATGGAAAGTACATCAAATAAATAGATATATTTTAGATTAAGTGTTAGAAAGAAATTCTTTTCTCTGAGTGTCACTGTCCAGAGAGGTTGTGGATGCCTCATCCCTGGGAGTGTTCAAGGCCAGCTTGGATGGGGTCCTGAATAAACTGAGCTAGCAAGTGGCACCCTGGCTCATGGTAGGAGGGTTGGAACTAGGGGATATGTAAGGTCCCTTCTAACCCAAACCATTCTACAATTCTATAATTCCATGACTGTATATTTTCAGTAACACTGCAGACAAAATCCAGAGCTTCTGTTTCACTAAAGAAAAAATGCCATTGCCTAATTAGCTCTTTCTGGTTTATTTTTCAGTAAAATTTTTGCTATAAATATCCCTTTCTTTTTCTCTTCGGTTCAGCTTAAGCATTACTTTCACTTATAACTCCTCATTGAAACACATCTTTCCTCTGATTTTCCCCCAGCACTATCTAAATTCCTCCATCCACAATTTCAGCAGGAAAGTCTGCTTCCTACTGCCAACATTTTTTTAGCTATACAAAAATTTACATAACAGGTCTCCACAATGGCAGCTTTTCAAAGCCAGACAGAGCCTAACCTTATCCAACCCCTTGCTTGGACTATCTTTTCACTGAAGAAGAGTTAAAAATTAGGGTAGAAATGGCAGAAGAACACCATCTAAATCTGTGGAGTAGCAACAGTAATCATAGGATCTATGATCAGATTCCATCATCAAATGGTAATGCAGGCAGAGTTATATCCGCAATATCAGTAAATAATTAAAAAAATAAAGACAAAAAAAGTAATTTTAAACTACAAGTGAATTGATTGAATCAGATGTGTGTATTTTGCTGATGAAAGATGTGAGATATAGCTTTTAAAATTATTATTATTATCTTTGCTTGATGTCATGCTTTTTAAAACAGACAGTTATGCATTATTTTGTGTATGAGAAGACCAAGTCAAAGTTCCAAGACATACATCAAGTCTCTTAACCATGAAGGTTAAATGACTCCCTTTGTTTTGGTGAAATCCCAACCTTTTCCACAGATTACATTAGAAATTACTGGAATGGCAACATCCCAATACTCTATGATATATCCTGTGGCAGTTGAGTCTTGGAGTGGAACTATTAAATGAAAATAGTTCTCAGGATGGTGTAGGAGCTATAAAAGGTTTGAAGAACCATTTGGTATTTCAAAGTAACCCAGATTTACAGAACCAATAAATGTAACTTCCCATGAGACCCATAAGGAAGATTTAGTGAGTGGTGCAAAGTAAGTTTGATTCAAATGTCTTTTACACTGGTATAACAGCAATTCCACAGGCTGTTTGTAAGATCATATTTTTATAACAATAAAAACAGTTAGCAATTCAAATGTAATTTCACTAAGTTCATAAACCTTCTTTCCTGGTCTTTTCACACTTTTAATCAGTAAATCTTACCATGAATATACTTCTTCCAGGCCTTGTAGGTAACAGATGACGGAAGCAAATATTTGAACAGATTTTAGGCCATAAAGTGACATTTTTAAGAGCTCTATGGGTATTTGTGTCAAGTAAAATATGCTTTTACCAAAGCATATTTTGTCTGAAGGACAATTCTACATCTATTCACTTTCTGCTGGCTGCAAATTGTGAGATCTACTGACTTCATACAGTAAATGTAAACAAGCTGATGATCCAAAAGCAATTAGGAGGAAAGATACTGAGACTGTTAAATCAATACTGCATGAATTGACAAGTACATGCTGTTATCCTTATTTATCAGACAGGCATTATTTGTGGATCTCATCTTATTTTGGGGAGTAATGAAACTTCTTATTACTTCTTGTACCCTATATTTTATATACAAATTTGGTTTAATATTTAATGCCTTTTTCTGAAGTCAAAATATTAGTAACCTTGCATGCTTACTTTGCTTTACAACTAGGAAGCAGAAAGGACCAGCTTCAACTGCAACGTTTATTTATTTTCCAGCCTAACATTCAGGTCATAGAATACATAATCTCTATGTCATATATAATCCCTGTAACATTATATGATCTGAACCTGTATCCTGAGAAATGAGTGAAAGAGGTCCTAGGAGGTCATATTTTGACCCTTCAATTAATTTGGATATGTCTGAATATTTTTAAGTGCTCTGAATGGCAATTGTTGGTCTTTAACTGATAGATCCACAAGTGTTACAGAGATTGCCTGAGGATCATTCAGGTACTGTTAACTGAAAGCTCCACCCCAGGGCTGTGTTTGTGGCCAGTACTTTGATCAGCAGGTAGAACTGAAAATAAAACATTTCTCTGAATGAATAGCTTTGCAAATAGTCCTTTAGGTATAAGATATCCTCAACTGGGTCTTTGTACATAAATTATTGCCCTCATTTTTATAGGTCAGTCCATTGAGAGAAGTTCTTTTTGTCCTTCTGCTGGTTTAGTTTAATATTTTTAGTGACCAAAGAAACAATTCAGATATTCCAGTGACATGTTATACACAGTCTTAAACGTCAGATTACTTTCATTTCTACTTCCAATAGTTTCAAAAAGGAAATTAGATTTACAACAAGTTCTTGATAAGGATATGATGCATTTTAGTGTTTTTACCAACCAGTCCAGTAGTTAACTTCTATACCAATTGAATCACTTATTGGTACTGTTGAGGTACTAAATTAATAAAATACAAAGACACATATTCACTGAACTTTCTATTCCTGTACCCAAAGTAAATTTGTCTTGAAAAGTCCAGAACACTGGCATCTACATTAAAAAGTATCAAAGCTAAGGCGAACTGTTCATTTATTTAAAATTTATTGTAATTGCTGTGTTGCTCAGGTGCCACTCAGAGAAGATATAATTTTCAAAATCCCTGCCTCCATTATTGAATACAAGCCCATATTATAGAATAACATGCATATTTTGAAAGGAACTGTTTATAAACTTTTAAAAATGTATTTCAAATCACTTATTTGGACTCTTATTTTGTATACCTGACACTTAAAAACGATTAGCAGTTCCTGGAAACTTGTGAAACATTTTCAGTTTTACCTGTAATATTAGGTGGCATCAGGAAGTAACCATTCTAAGCATCTAAGAAAGCATTATACACCTCCATCTAGTACTTTGCTCATGCAGTTATATATACATTTATACGTATATTAGGGAATATTCACAAACTATATATGTTATCTTTACTTACACTACAAAAATGACAAGAGAAACTGGACACAGGGAGGCGGACTAATGAAAGAATATTGTTTGACAACCTGTGTGATATATTTGTGTTGTGCTTAAGAACCAGCTGGGAAGTCACAGATACCAGCTGCTTGATATGTGTAGGCTTCGATACTCAGGAGATGCAAACTAGAATACTAACAGAGAAGACAATTTGGTTTTCTTCCTTCTCTATCATCCAATGATGGGAATCACCATGATTCAGCTCATCCTGACCGAAACTTTGTCTTTTCACAGAGTTTTGACATTCACAGACATAAAAATTTATTCCACCATATTCCCACCATTAAAAAGTCAGGCTTTCTTGTTTTCCCCTCGGATGCCTCAAATTGTCAAATCTCTGCCAAATGGATTCTAATGGTTTAATAATAATTTTATCTTTCTTTTTTTTAAACTTAAATGCATGGATTCTTTCCCAAAGAAAGAGGAACAATTCTTACATAAAAGCTATATGTGTTCCGTGACTCTTTGCAGCAATGACAAATGAAAATGCAAGAAACCTGAAATAAAATCCATGAGAATATATGGTAACTTTGAAAATAACAACTATCCTGACAACACAGACTGAAAACTAATTCAGAGGTCTCTGAAATCAAGAGAGAGGAGAACATGGTGTCTCTGTGGAGACCCAGAGGAATTGTCAAATACCAGTCTAACTTATTTTAGGCACTCAGACTCTAATATAATGACACAGTATTATAATCAGGATAGTTAACTTTCTCTACTACAGAGCAGTTCATACAAAATAGTAATGTGTCCACAACTTAACTGTTTCTAAGGACCTAAAGAGTCAGGAAAAGAAACTTACTGTAAAATAACCATAAAAGTTGTCCAAATAAGAGTACATCCAAACCATTCACTTGCTGTATGACTGTCTAAATATCACTAGTGTGGCTAGTGAGAAAGTCTTATGGTGCCCCTCTTAAAACCTGGTGATGCTCAAGTAAAAGAAATAATCAGAAAAGTCAGGCTGAAAATTTCTGTAATGGTGACCTTACAAGATGCTCAAACTCCTGCCCTTTAACTGTCTATCAGAAAAACAAAAAAATCCAACCAAACTGAACATGGTGAGGTCAGTGGTAGTGACCTTAATGCTTCCAGGATTTGTCACCTCTAAGAACAGTGACTTATGCTGCAAACAGTGCCTTACATAGCACATAATTTTTTTCAGAGGTGCAGTAAAAATGATCAGAGGTAAAGAAAATAATGTTAACATAAAGAGACAGTGCAATTGGTTCAGCACAATAGTTACCATTGGATGGGCAGCAGGGGAAGGTAGAAGGAAGCTGCAAAAAATTCAGGAACTGGAACCAGAAAAGAAGAACATTGAGATTAGCAGAAAAGAAGAACATTGAGATTTGCATTGAGAAAGCAAAAGAAATATATGAGCCTGTCCTGGTTTAACCCTAGCCAGCAACCAAGTACCAGACAGCCATTCACTCACTTCCCCACCAGTAGGATCAAGAAGAGAATTGGGATGGTAGAAACTATAAAAACCCAACTCATGAGTTCAGAGAAAGATAGTTTAATATGGAAAGCAAAAGCTAAGCACACAAGCAAAGCAAAGTAAGACAAGGAATTCATTGCTTCCCATGGTGTTCAGCCATCTCCAGGAGAGCAGGGCCCCATCACACATTAACAGTTACTAGGGAAGACAAACTCTAAACAGCCATCCCTTCCTCCTTCCTCACACTTTATATACTGAGCATGATGTCATATGGTCTGGAATATCCCTTTGATCAGTTCAGTTCACCTGTCCCAACTGTGTCTCCTCCCAGCCCCTCACATATCCCCAGCTTCCTCACCAGTAAAGAAAGGATTAAGGCTCTATGTAAGCTCTGCTCAGCAGTACCAAAAACATCTCTATATTATCAACCCTGTGTTCAACACAAATCCAAAACCTAACCCCACAGTAGCCACTGTCAGGAAAAATAACTTCACCCCAGCCAAAACCAGCGCAGAGCCTAATTTACCAGCAGAACTGTTTATCAAAGATAAATGTATTTCCACTAAAATCTTAAAATCAAGATCACAGTAATGTTTATGCAAGATTTTTTTCTACAAGAGAGGCAGAGAATGGATTCTTTGTTTACATGACCACTCATGTTGTACTCTAAACAAGAATTTAATTTAGGCATTCTGGACAGCCTGCATCATGTAAGTCAGATAATTTAATTTAGCAACAGTTTCATTCTTAATATCTATTGACCTCAGCAGACAGAGGCTATTCCATGAGCTCCTGTTTCCTTTCTCCTGTGCCCTGGATGCCAACTGCCCTGCTATAGTGGAACACAGCCAAGGTGTGTTTGAACATCCAACACTGCAGTTACCTCGGTACCTCTCCAAGAACTGTCTCTGAACTGCTTCTAAACTCCAAATTTAAATCATGCCCAAAAGATGCTGGGTTTATTTTGTATTTGTTCCTCAAGTAACATTTTTAGAAACTTGCATGTTACCCAGAACACAAAGTACTACATTTAGCAGCAGTAATAGTAATAGTGCTCACCATATGTGGATTTTGCTGTGTGAATATGTTTGATGGGTACCCAGGGAAAGTTACTGTTGACTATGAAACAATACAAGTCTGCAAATATGTTTTGATGTTTACACTTGGGCAATAAATATTACTTAGCTTCTTTTCCATTCTCTGTTGTATGTTTGTTTCTGTGCTTTTTTATGTGTGTGTCAGGATGTTAATTGTCGCATTTTGGATGCTGATTGTGTTTGATACTAAAGTAGAGGCAAAACACGGGCAACATTAGAAACTCGAAAACTAAGTCAAAATCCAACAGCTCCTTATCTTATTTGGGGGGGCAGCATAAAATTTGCCAAACCTCAATAATGCATAACCTCTATATTTTGTTTAAATTTGAAGGATTTTATAAAACCTAAACACACTTTTTCTTAGTTTTGTATTTTTATTATAAAATGCAGAAAGCTACACACCCTTCTGATGCATTTTGAAAACCATTAATGAAACATGAAAGATGTAACACACCAGATCAATTCAACTTCCCAGCAGTGGAATAATCAGAAAGAGATTTTAATTACCATTATAGTTGAAGAGTAATTTATAATGATGAAGAGCTACTTTAACATCATCAAATGTACTTTCAAATTTCTGTGTAGCTTTTATAAAACTGAAACATCATTTCAAGACAAAATAACAAAAGAAAGAAATTTGCGTAAATAAGGTTCCAAGAAATAGACATTATTAGACTGATGGAAAGCCACACGGGAAAGTGTCCCATGGAATACATGATTACTGGAATACATATTTATTCCCCATGGAATACATATTTACTGCCTTAATGTAGTCCTAGAATTTATCTCTTGGGCCAAAATACTGGTTACTCATTTATTTGGTTAAACTTTCCTATCTCCAAACAGAAAAATAGAGAAAAAAAATAGAGAAACTACAAAGGAAATTAGGTTGACATAATTGCTTTGGGATAAATCCTGTAATGAGAGACTGAGGGAGCTGACTGTAAGACATTTAGAATGGTGAATACTAAGGGGATAATATGTGTTTCCAACTGTCTACAAATGCCCTCACAGTGACAGTTTACATGATAAAAATCTCAGTCAGAGTCTCAAGAAATGACAGATGAAGAACAATATCCTGAGGCTAAGAAAAGTTTAGACAGATATCAGGAAGAAGTTATTAGCAGTGTAAGCAATTGAATGACAGTGTAGCCTATGGTGCAAACAGTGGTAGTGGCACTTTTAATGCACACATTTAAGAACTCAGATTATAAATGATAGGAGCAATGAATGAAATACTCTTTGACAGTATAGAGATATAGACAGTAAATGAAACATCTTCCTTTTGGCCCTGATTTATTGCTGCTTTGGAGTTAAAATACATACTTCCTAAAATAACTTTTAAAAGAGGGAAGGAAGGTTACATTCAATAATATAAACTAAATTTTAGATTTTTTTTATGCATTAAACAGTTGTGTCTTCCTCCTCCTTAGTTAAGATGCAAAATCATGATTCAAGAGCAGTACATAAAAGAAATAGTGCAGCTAGGAGGATCTGAGGGTTTTAGCATTGATAAAAGAAAGAAAAAAAATGCTTTAATTAAAGGCTGAAATCAACCATTAGATTAGAAAAAAAGTTGCTACCAAAATGTAAATTACTTTTACTCCACAGAAATGATAAAAGTTGAAAAGCTGGTAAATCTAATCATTAAACATAATTATATTAGGCTTTATCTTGTCCTATTTGACTGGAACTACAAAAGTATAACCTAAGACTACAGACTGAATGGACCTCAAGTCTGAATCATCAATCCCCTGAGACGCTGATGTATCCTTCATATCATCCCTAAAATCCTTTGGCTCATCCTGAACAAAGCTTACATTTCCATTTTCATTTCATTTACCCTTGTCCTGTACCCAAAAGCTTTCATACTCCAGAGCCATCATTTTATATCAGTTGAAAGTATTTCATTTTTCAAAAAAAAAAAAGAAGACAGAAGACAGAAATATATTCAGCTACATCATTGACCTTAATACTTTTTAAAGGTTTGGTGAGTGATTCAGGTACTTCACATCTAGATATTCATAACTTAGTAGAGAAAAAACATCAGATGGTTAAAATCATGTTATTGATAGTTCTTTCATTTAGTCAATCAAAAAGCTTTTGAAGGGGTTAATAGTTATATCAAGTATCACAGGTCCATCCTAATGTGCAGATATATTTCTCACATCAGACAATCCTGATGACATCTAATCCTATTTTACAGTAGGATACAATTCAGGAAGTTGGCATTTTGGAGGTTTCCCTGACCAAAGTAATAAAGTCAAGTAAATGCTCACATCCAGAGCTGACCAGTGATATTTGCCCAAACAAGAACAATTCCTTTAATGACTTTTTTTAATATTAGTTAATGTCAATGACCAAGTAAGCCCTCTTCAAAAATAAAACCACAACAAAAAAACCCTCACAAACAAACAAACAAACAAAAGAAAGCCCAGCATTTCTGGCTTGAGACAAAATTAAATATACTTCCAGTAACAGAATGGATATCTCTTGAGTGTGTCTTCTTTTATAAAGACATAAAGAGAAAAATAATTCAGACTGGAGAATCTGAGATATTAATACCTAAAATTTAGAGGTATTAAAAAAAAAAAAAAAGGAAAAAAATCTCAATCTGCCATTATAATACTCCTTTCACAGAAAATCACTCCTGATATATGGAGATGAGATCTGCTTGGGCACTAGACTCTTGCCTTATTTCCTCATGTCTAAAGATCGCTGGGAAGGATGACTAAAGACTAGTTACTATTGTGGTCTTACTCTTGTATGTTAACACCAATTTATTTTTATAACATTAGAAAGAAAAATAAATTAATGATTCTTCAGACATTTCCATAGTTACAAATTGAAATTTCAAGATAGCTATTTCCTCCTAGAGAGCACTGTGAATATTTTTTCTGTATACTTTATAAGATTTGAAATTCTGTTGTTTTTCAGTTCACAAAAGGATTAATCTTAACTCCTTACATGTCCTACTTTATTTAAAAATCAGGTATCATCCAGGCAGTCTTATTTGTAACTCTCAGTAAAAATGAGAGTTTTCATTCAATAATTCTATTGTGCTGTTCTATTCTGTGCTATTCCACACCCAGTCATCTATTTGAAAACATAAATCTGGATTCATATCCTGTAGCATCCAAAGAAGTTATCTCATTCCACATTATGTGAGAATACATCAATTTTCACAATATTAATGTAAGCACTGGAAAATAAATATTCATGAAGCTATCCAACAATGACCAAAAAATAAGAATACTCTGCTAAAAAATTGACATCTATCCTTAAAAAAGAGGTTTATTAACATATGAAAGTGAACCCAGCTTTAAATTGGCTTCTTCCAACTTAATATTATAATGTGTGACCTAACCTCCTTCTTCATAACTAATTAAAACTGCTGTATTATTCATATGTTACAGTCTTATAATTCAAAATAACATCAAATATTTTAATGCATTTCCAATAATATTTCAGAGTTACATAAAATGTCTTTTCTTTACAATTGAATTTGCTCTACAAAAAATTGGTGAGAGGATCTCCTTAGTGGAAACCAGTACCTTACTATCAGCAACAAGGGAAAAATTAAGTGAATGTAAATAGATATATTTATTGTATCTTTAGCAAGTCTTTGTTATGTCAAATCTCGAAAGCTATTGGACTCTTTGTTGGGGGGAAAGGGTTCAATTTTCTTTTATCCAAGTTCGATACTAAACTGTTCTACTCTTTTTGTCTGTGTTAAAACAAACCTCTCCATTTAAAAGCAGTTGCTATAAAATGAATCATTTTAAAAACAGTATTTAGAAATTATAAAACTACCTGAAGTACTGCCATGGAAATTTTGATCATCTTTCTCCTGCATTATGATAAATTAAAAATAGAGTTATATTGCCCAAAATAAAAGAAGATATACTTTTTCTCTGGTGGAAAACATCCAGAGGGTAAAGAGCTCATTTGTTTTCAAACTATCAGAAACCACATGCAATAATTATCTCAACAACTGTGTCCATGTAATAATAATCAAGCACTAATCAATAGAAATTACTTATCCAGTCCAAAAATAAAACTTTGTTCCTGCACAGGTATTCAGCTACAAATTTTGTTGCGACAATTTTTCACTCACTATTCCTTCATTTGGGGAACAGAATAGATTGAATTCTAGGTAAGCAGGTGACAACATAATTAAACATATCAAATAATAGAATGAGAACAAGGTCTGAAAGGTATAAAGGATTAACTTCATTATATCTGTAACTTTTGTAGCAACTGAAGTAGAATAAAATCCATACAGATTAATAATTCCCATTATGTAATTTGAGGTGTGTTAGACTAGATAATGGAACTGAATACTATGACCACGAATTGCTTTCTTCTGTAGTTCTCTGTTTTAGTTCAAAGCTGATATCCAAGTGCTAAGTAAAATTATGATCAGCTCTGGGTTTACAGCAATTCTGTGCTTGGAAAATAAGGAAACATGCTTGAAGAATCAATAAGATTTCAAGTAGACTTCTGATGTAGTGCATTTGCATACACAAACAGCCCTGGTGGACATGCTGTATAAATTGCTGATAAACAAGTATCAGCAAGTTGAATGGCAAGTCTCAGAGGTTCATGATCAGCAGCACAGAGTCCAGTTGGAAGCCTGTCACTAGCAGCGGCCCTGAGGGGTTAAACTGGGTCCACTATGTCTAGCTTATCCATCAATGACTTGGATGAAGGGGCAGATGCCTCCTCAGCAAGTCTGCTGACAACACAAAGCTGGGAGGAGCAGTCCATACCCCGGAGCGCTGTGCAGCCCTCCAGAAGGGCCTTCACAGGCTGGAGAGTAGGGCACCTGCTCCACACCCCTCAGTGTGCAGAGATTTAAGGCAATAATTTAAGGCAATAGAAATTTTACTGTTCAAGGGAAAAAACACAAAAGAACAGATGTTTCTTAGAGGAGAACATGACTTCAAAATATAAATTATTTGTGATAAGGGAGTACTGTTTCACGTATTGTAAACGTAGCTGTGACTACTTATGACTTAGACCCCTTAATTTTTATTTTTATTTATAGAGAGAATTTATAAAAAGCCCAATAATGTCATATTACAAAGCATAAAATCTTTCATTATTGTGGCACGTGATATCATTCAAATTTGTGGAATCTAAGGTTTATGAAGACATAATACTAACTGCTTTTCTTTCACTCTTTCAAAGTATATTTTCACACATCCTTTATACTCTCTCTTACTAGTTTTCAAATGCAAACAAGTCAGTGCACAACCTTGCCCATGTATAGAGCAATCTATTAGACTTTAGAAAGTGCCTTGTAACTGTCAACAAAGTTTGAAAGACACACTCAGACTTAATCATCGCAGTAAAATGATGCAGGATAAAAAGGTCCACTGAAATTAATTATGGACATCTGTGTAAATTCAATGGACATTAGAAGACATCAGAAGACATCAGAGACCTGCAGTTGCAGATATGAGATCAAGAATAACAGCCAGATAAGTTAAAAAAAGGAAGGAATTAGTCAAATATTCATAGTGAGAGTGTAAGACATTGTGGAAAGGCCTTGTGGTAATGCAAAGCCTTAAATAAAATTGGAAGCATAGTTTTCGAATTTTCATCATTATAATTACCAGCCTGCATTTTTGCCTTAAATTTGCAACATTCTACTTCTCAACATTTCCTCGTTTACTGCAAAGAAACCTTTTGAAGCAACATCTGCTCATAATTTGTGTTCATCAGTGCTTATAATTTGTGTGGAAGCATTGATGGAGTCAGGTTAGCAGCATGCAGGAACTCCAGTGTTTCTCATAACTCATCATTCCCTAAAACCAGCACATTGCAAACTGACTGAATCAATAAAGATAGTTTTTCAACTTTAACAACAAAATAATGTTTTCTGAAAAATGTACCCTGGTGCATATGAAAATGCAATTTCCAAATAATTTAATGAAACTATCAGACAGCTTGCTTTTTGGTGTGCCATGCTGAGACAAAGTTGTAGGAGCTGTGATATGACATTACTGATTGTTAATATTTTCCCATGAGTCTCCCTTCCGGTGTCATTCGAGAGTAAGTCATTTACTAATTCTGAATTTATTTGAACAGATGTTTTTTTCATGTTTATTTTACCACTGGGGTTATGTAAACCTAAACTATGGCTGAGCAAAAAGCAATTCTGTATATCAGTAGTTTTTGCATATTTCTGACAAGGTACATATTGGTGATTCATTCAATTGTAACAAAAATCACATTTGGATCTCATATAGCATTTGAATTATTCTAAGCAGCTAGTATACAGAACACATTAATTATTAAGCATATATGACATAACTCAATTTTTATCTTCAGATGCAAAATTTCCATTTTATTTCTTGGCTCAGAGAAAAGAAATTCCTAAACTTTTACAGTGTTGTCAGGGAACATTTAATACCATAAAATTGTTCATACCAATCTGAATTCTACTCATTCATATATTAGAGTTGCCTTTTGCATAAATTGCAAAGCAGTTATTTTCTTCTCTTTACTGGAAAAAAATAAGCTTATTAGTGCAAAGTATGACTAGAATAAATTGAAAAGTAAAAATGAATAAAATTTTCCAAGTAGAATCACCATGAATATATTTCTTTGTAAATGTCAGCATAACTGTAAAAATTATTTTAAAAATCCGTAGAGAGCATTCTTATTTTTCACTCTTTGCATGCGCATTTGAAAGTAGCATATGCATATTTTTTCCTTACAATGACCTGCAATGTAAAACATAATGCATTAAAACAGCTGCTGAAAAAGTTTTTTTTGTAGAAGACAGGAGGTTATCTTTGAATTAAAATTAGATTACTCGGTATTTTTTGAGCCACAGATGAAGAACAATCTACAGAATGAGAGGCAGGTGAAAACGGAGCAATATCCACCTTATGGAGATTAGCCTCTATAAAATTTCCACTTTTTACACTTCAGTTGTTTTGATTCTGTGGTATTTATGAATCTATGTAAAGGTTGTTTATCTGTCTGATTTTTCCTAGGTATTGTGCTTATCTTATCTAAAAGAGCAGCACTGGTTTCATAGCATAAGCGGGAACTTAATTTCACTGAATCAGAAGCTAGAGTAGTTAAAAATTATAATTTTGCATGCTGATCACATGTATATTTTTTGAGTGTCTTCTATGTTCCTCACTGGAGAACTCTGACATAAATCTTTCAAATATAGTGAGAGTAAAAGAAAGTAGTTTACAAACCATTTTTCATCAAAGTAACATAACACGTCCACTAGAAAAACACAGTGTCCCCTTTTCCCTTCTGAGTGTACAGAGAACAAGGATAGCATGACTAATGGAAGTACTCAGTAGTTTCTTCTCTCAGAACGTGTGATAAATTCATAGTGACCATGGAGATATCTAAGACACTTCCAGGCTTATCTCTATGGAGCATCATCCTCAGATCCATTACTGTCATTAATTTCTAAAGGAGAGAGTCTGAAAATCTTTATGACATTTTGAGGGAAAAAAGCCATTTTGGCATCTGACTCAATAGACCTTTTATATCAAAGAATCAGAGTGGTTGGAAGCGACCTCTGGAGGTCATCTAGTCCAACCTCACTGTTCAAGCAGGATCACCTAGAGCATGTTATTCAGAATTATGTCCAGACAGCTTTCAAATATCTCCAGAGAAGGACACTCCACAATCTGTGAAAACAGAGTGTCAAGAAACTTGCTAAAGTCTAGGTGGACAGCATCCACTGCACTCCCCTCTTGTATCCAGCCAGTTGCCTCATCAAAAAAAAGGCAGTAAGGTTATTTAATTATGATTTCCCTTTGGTGAATCCATTCAGACTACTTTTGATCACCTTCTTGTCTTCCATGTGTTTAGAGATGGCCCCTAGGATGAGCTGTTTCATCACGTAGCTAGGGACTGAGATGAGTCTGACTGGCCTATTATTTCCTCTGTCATCCTTTTTTTTTCCTTTTTGAAGACTGGGATGACATTTGCTTTCTTCCAGTCCTCAGGCACCTCTTCTGACTGCTATGACTTTTCAAGGACAATTGAGAGTAGCCTAGTAATGATATCTGACAGCTCCCTCAGCACTTGTGAGTGCATCCCATAAGGGCCCATGGACTTCTGGATACCAAGTTTGACTAAATGGTCTCTAAGACAATTCTTCTCAATCAACGGAAAGTCTTCTTTTCTCCAGGCCTTGTCCCTACTCTCCTTGGTCACTAATTCCTGAGGCCTGGCCTTGGCAGTGAAGACTGAAGCAAAGAAGGTATTCAGCATATCAGCCTTCTCTGCAGCCTCTGTTGCAACAGTCACTGTTCCATTGAGTAGGGGCCCACCTTTTCCTTAGTGTTCCTTGAACTATTTCCTAGTATTCAAATATTGACATATTTGAAGAAGCCCTTCTTGTTATCCTCAACATCTTTACACAAATTTAGTTCCAGATGAGCCTTGTCATTCCTTGTTGCATTTCTGAATACTCTAGTATTGGGATACATTAATCCCAAACATCCTGTCCCTATTTCATGTAAATCTGCTAACAGGAGTTCCTTATTCATCCATGTAGGTCTCCTGTCCCCTTTCATATTTTCTTGCCCAGCGGGATGCATTCCAGGCAGCCAGAAGGAAGTGATTCTGCAATTAGATCGGCTCTCTTGGACCCCTCTTCCTTCTAGGGCACATTCCCATGGGATTTTTCCAAGAAATTCACTGAAGAGACCAAAGCTAGCTCTCCTGAAGTCTAGGGTTGCAATCTCACTCATTGCCTTTCTTCCTCCTTGCGGAATACTGAACTCATGGTCACCCAGCCAAGGCTGCCCCCAAAACTTTGTATCTCCCACCAGACCTTCCTTGTCTGTGAGTATAGGTTCCAGCAGCACACTCTTCCTACTTGGTTTCACCATCATCTGTATTAGAAAGTTACGGAAGCTTTCCAGGAACCTCCTGGGCTGCTTGTGCCTTGTGTTGCTCCTCCAGTGATTGTCAGGGTGGTTGAAGTCCCCCCCAAGAACCAGGGCCTGTAACAGTGAGGGTACTTCCAGCTGCCTTTAGAAGGTGTCCACCTGGTCAGGTGGCCTGTAGCAAACACTCACGACACTGTTACCCTCACTAGTCTGCATCCAAATGAGAAAAATGTACTTGAAAATCTAGCGTGTTGATGGGGCCCCGCATTGTGGCACTCCACAATTTTAAATCTTCAGGTATAAGTTAGTGTCATGAAAACATAGTCTTGTGACTGCTGTGCTATCAGGGTAAATATATGGGAAATTCATATAAAATACTGAAAATATATTGATTGAATTATTCAGAATGGAAAAAAAAATTACAACTAGATGAAATAAATTGAAATTTAAAACTAAATTGCGGATTTTATCAAATACCTAATTTAAAATGTGAGCTTCTGCATTTCCGAGAGTGAACAGCAGCAATATTTATTGCTGCTAAGTAAGATTTCTCAAAATAGAAGAAGCTGTTAGCAGTCCTAACTTTAAAAAAAACCTCATATTTAATCAAACTAAAAGTGAAAAAAGAAAGGAGATTATCATAGGCATACTCCTCCTGGGGATGTTCTTAGGATACCATCACAGTTCTAGTCCCGACTAGAAAATTACTAGTGCTGCCTGACTTAGCTATTTCCCTGTTATGGGATATTTTGGCAAATTTGCTCAAGACTTTCTCCTTTTCTGACATTGCACTATGTCGAATAAGCACTGCAGTAAGCAGAGTCCCTTGGTGACCCCTCCAGCAAATCTGGAAGAAAAGCTGATGAAATGTCACTCCCCTGTGTACAGGTTTAGGATCAAAGGTCTCCAAAAAAGCGGCTCAGAAACTGAAGCCAATGATCTGCCATAAACAGTTCCCAAAGTAGTAGGAAACATGAAGAATTTTGGAGAAATCTCTACAGAGACAACAGAATATTGATTTTTTTTGTCAGGCTCCAAGGCCTGCATCTGTTGACAGACTTAGTGAAGAGATTCACAGTAAGCAGGGAACAAATAAGCATGGTGGAGTAAAAAAAGGTGACCCGAAAATTGGAGAGTCCTGAGCCATTTGTTGACTAATGATTTCCGTTCAGGAGCAACTTCAAGCAAAGGAACAAAACACGCAAAGAACATCCAAGATGATAGGGATTTACCCACTCAAACACAGTAAAGTAAGAAAGGAAAAAATATTTTGTGTTTCCTCAAGCCATTTTTGAAGCCGAACCTTCAGAGTAAAGTTGTGTGACACTGCCAGCTCATGTATTCCAAGTTCTTTTCTGCCGTACTTATATGGCACTTAAGCTTTTCCTCATCTCTGGTATTGTATTTTATCTTGATACTACTATGGAATCAAAGTGCAATTCCAGCACATTTCACTTGCACACTGTAACTTGTACAAGACAGTCTTCTGGACCAGCAGACATCAAATGTTGCCATTTCATCCTTTTAATCCTCTATAAATGTTCTCAAACTTTCTGTAGAAATCTCACTATTCATAAAAGCATTCACTTCCAGGAAATCAGAAGTGGCCCTGAACCTAACCAGATTAAACAGGATACTTAACAATTTTCATAAAATGACTTTTCCATTTCCTTCTTCATAGTTATGAGATATGCCTTGAACTATTATGGAGTAATCTCTCTTACTGTCTTGGACTGGTTTAAAAAGACAAATGCTTCACTATCTTTTTCTGAGATATCTCTGTGCATGAATTTTGTTTTGTGTTTTCTCACAATGATGTCACCTCCTCTACTGAAGAGTGTTATACATTACCTGGCATTTGGGGTTTTGTATGTAGCAATTCTGATATTTTTTAATTACCATACATGATTTAGATAGCTTTTGGTATTTCCAATGCAAAAAAATATTAAAACATTAAAATACTGGCTATTATTTAACTATATATCTTTAAACTATAGAGAATTGTAATTTTAGAAGCACCATTATTTTTACTTTTGCTTGTAAGTTGACGTGAAGACTTCAACATAACTCCAGTAACACTGTCTTTGGAGAGTCACATTAGTGTATTTGAGCCCCAAAATGTGACCAACAACTTGAATTTATTTTTGGTCATCATTCTTACATTTAAAAGCATAAATTTAGCCCTTTTCAGCTAAGACATAGGCCCACTCATTGCAGCTATTTGCTATGATAAAAATTTCTCTGATTGCCTGAATCAAAAGCACCTCCCGTCCCAAGGCACCTTAAAAAGCAGGGATGCAATCTGAAAAGATCTCACTACATCAATTTTCAAGCAACACTTTTTTCTAGCAAAGGTAGTCCTGGAGAATATTTGAAACACATTTAATGAGCAGTTCCCATCAGGAGCCCCCAAAAGTGGTGCATAAGTGAAGGCACCTACACACAAAGTGGTAAAGACCAGATCCAGGAAACTCCTCCTTGAGACTTAAATGAGTGCAGAATGCGGACAGACAACTGATTCCATCAGCTTAGCATAAATATTTAATTGTTATTAGTCCCTTGCACATTGACTCTGTAGTGTTCTTGAAGGAAGAGATGTGCTGAAAGCACTTAAAGGTTTTTTTGAGAAATGCTTAGTATCTTGAAGGATGGTTTTGGGATCTTTTCACCATTTCCATAGTCTCAGGGAGTTTTTCCTCTGAGGTAGATGAGAAGCAAGTTGATAAAATCCCAACCACTTCATATATATATTCAGAAATTACCTTTTATTATTCTGGCTAGGTACCAAAAGATAAAGAAAGGAACATTTCTTAACACATATAACTTAGCCTTGTATTAAATTCCATTCCTAAGGTGAAAAAAAAAAGAAAGATTTAAGTAAGATTTCCTGCCATGAAGAAGGGTTAATCATCACAAATATCAAGGGAAAAGCACAGGATGTAAGACACAGTAGAATAATAAATCTTCATGATTTTCTGAAGAATATGTTTCTGCCTCAGGTAATTATTAAAAAGCAGGCCTTTCAAAATACTGTGCTGTAGAAAGAAACTCCCAGAAATCTCTGCAAGAGTTATGCTACTTTTTAAATGGCTTTAAGTGACGTGATGAGAATGTGAAGAAATTGTAGCTCATAGAGTTGCCAATGATCACAAAGAGATCCCTCAGTGATATTTGACCCCACAGACAAATGTGAATAAAACCATGGCTTCACAGAAGTCAAAAACTTGCCAAAAGATCACTAGTAAATGTCATTTAAATATGTCCACCAGTAAATTACCCTTGCAACCAATTAATAATGTTACCATGAGAGTATACTAACACTACAAATAATAATTTGACCATTGCCATTGAGTTTGAACAACATTTTGTTAAAACTGAAACAAATCAGATTCTATTTTATGTCATTGTCATTATCCTTATGAGTAAATCTTTAGGACACACACAACACAGCAATGAACAGGATTTAGCTTTAGGGATTCATATACACAAAGAAGCACCCAGATAAAAAATTCTGTGATGTACAGAATCAAAGGCAGCATGTGGAAAAATTTTTCTCTTCTGCCCCAGGAAATTAAGTCTTTATTCTTAAAATTAGTGCAACTTTCTTTTAGATATTTATTTCTTGCTATGGCGTTTAATTCTGTGGAGTACTACGCTATATTAAAAAAAAAAAAAAAAGAAAAAGAAAAAAAGGGAGGAGTCTTCTTTTAAATACCTAGGCTTTTTCCTGGTAAGATGTTGAATTACCTGACAAACATGTAAAGCTCTCAGGTATACACTTACTGCTTGGAAAAAGAATATTCTCTCTTAATTAGACTTCTTCATTGCTAAAATGCTTAAAATAAGGATGTGCTCAGCTAATTTCAGGAGTACTCTGAAGCTCTCCTTTTAGGACTCACATTCACTACCTGAAGCTTCATTCTCCATAAGCCTCGTACGAAGTCAAAATAAAACAATATTTCTTTGACATTTGTCAGTGGCAGAAGATTTCAGGATTGTTATCCAGATCAAATCTTTCTTCTACAACTGGTAATTCTCTTGTATTTTGTGCACACCTCATTCTCTTTCTTGTCACACATCTATAACTTTAAGTATATGGTTTATCATCCGGTAAAGCATAACCCTTCTTGTCCCTAATACAAAAATCCATCTGTTTTCTTATTCCCGTGTGAGCATCCTGAGTTTTTCATTCTGTTGTTTAAGAGTGATTTGCTTTTTCCAGTGGCACTACACAAGTAGACAGGAACTTCTTTTTTGTACTAGATTAATTGAGTTTGATATCACAGCTTGTTGTCGCCTCCTGGAAGGCTGTTGCTTCCTTGTTCCTCTCTGACGCTCAGGAGAATATCCCTTTCCCCACAACAGACCTAGTTAAAGCTCTGCTAATAAGTCCAACTATTAGGATATTATTATCATGGCAAAAAATATAAAACATAAATTCAGATATACAAAGCATGTTTGCTAGGATTTGAACCCAGAGAGTAACAGCGCACGTTAAGGTCCAAGGTATAAATACATTATGGAAATGAACTTTTGAAAAGTAAAAAGCTTAAAATAAAAATAGAAGTAAAAAAGTAAAAAGTAATCAACAAGGACATGTCCTTTTCAACTGTACAAATGAAGCACGAAAGTGGCAGTCTGACTATAGGACTTCGTTGCTCTCTGGTGCCTGAATCTGTTCAAGAGATACAGGGAAGTAAGGTCACTATGCTCAAGACTGCAGAAGATAAAACAATTAGAAGATGGAACAAGTAAGGCTGAATGGTACAAACTAAGTCAGATTTTGACTGCTCACATGAACAACATAGCAGATGGTAAAGGCGTTTTGTTTTACAGAAAGATGGAAAATAATTAGGCTTGGAACAAGAAAACAAGCTATACAATATGCGGCAAATGGCCCAATAATTTAGCACACTGATCAGGAAAACAATTTGAAAGTTATTATGGAAAATCATTTTAGCCAGAAACACAAAACACAGTTGCAGAAAAAAGGCAAACAAAACATTACTACAAATGTGTAGATGGACAGACCACAATAAAAGGAAATAAAATGTTTTTATTGTGCACTTTCCATTAGGCTATATAGGAACTACACATGCTGCACTGACTAGCCATCATGGGAAGAAAATAATGTTTTGAAGTAAAAAAAAGAAAAAGTAAAATTATAATAAATCTTTAAAAATATATGTTTAGAAAAACGTGGCTTGAGCACTAAATTTATAAAGGAATTTAAGTGACAGAATAAGATGCAAAAGTTTTTTCTCTAATCCTAAATTCCAGATTTCAAGTCTAGAATCTCTGAGGACAGGTCCTTTTCTAAATACAAGTCATTTTTTGACACCATGGTACTAGTTAAGGAATAACACCAATAAGTAAAAGTTGCATTCACTGTCCTTGAAAAGGATAATGTATTCCAGCATGGTTTCCTAAACTTGGAGTTAAATTTCCTTATCCTAACATGCAGCACTGAAACATCATAACAAGCTAAAAATAAATGCAAAGAAACATTATGGTAATTTTTTCCACAATTAATGGCAATAATGCAATGTAACCGGTGTTTAAATAAATGCAAAACTCAAAATATCCCATCCCTGTATTAAAATAATTTTTATATTGAAGGCATATTTAAGTTAAATCAGTAGAATCATCCAAAAAGTGCTTTAGGTATGACATTAATAGAGAGATTGAATTGTTTTAGTCAGAGACTAGTTTCAACTGAAATTCAGTAAATAATTTTCAATAATTCAGAAAGCTCAAGTCTAAAGGCAAAAATTCTTTGCAAACATGGATTGCCTGTTCAGCTATCATGACTTTTTCTTTACTGTAAGATTTTGACTCACTATTTTTTGGTTTCCTTGAATGTAAAGGATTTGCTTGCATTTAAAACCTGTATTTTTCTGATGCCAGCTGCATTCAAAGTACATAAAACAATTAACATCAGGATTTTTTAAAAATTCTATTAAAAAACAACTTTTTAACACCTATGTTTAAAAACTTCTTATTCCTCTATGTTGCATGAACTCTTTTTTAAACAAAGGATTTGTTTTTCTGGAAGCAAAATTACTTACAGTAAGTGGTTATTTATTAGCAGTGCTCAAAATACTTTGTGAGACAGTAAATTCAGAAATTTGTTTCCTAATAAGCTCTTTATTAGGAGGTTACTGAAATTGTTGTAGTTCCCATCATCTGAAATAATGTTGTTACCTCCACTAACTGTTCTGAGAGTTTAGTTCTGCTGAAGGTATATATTTACATACTCAGTCAAATAAGGAACAGTGATGTGGAAGCTCCTCTGTATCTACCGTGGAGGGCTGGTGGACAACTCCCGTTCTTAAAGAGCACAATTGTGGAGCATCTCAGTGAAACCAGTTTCAAAAGAATTCTCCAAATCTTTTTCACTAATATACTCTAGATTTTTTGAGAAACATAATTGAACAAGGTCCAACACAGTTTTGCTTGGTAAAAATTTCTACAGCTACCTGCATAAACTTGTATTGTTTAATCCTATTTCTATTTTGTCCAACAAAACAATTAAGTTTTGCACCTCAAACTCCCTTTGTTCATATTTTGGTGCTGCTAATAACTGTGTGTCCTTTGTACATCCAAAGTGTCCAGAGCTATGTGTTCTAGAGGAACAGCTAAATATTCAGGGAAATATGTGGTACAAATGAAAGCAAAAGGGTTCATTCACATAGCGAATAATACTAGTATCCAAAGAAAAAATAGATATATTTAGACAAAATATATCAAATTAAGGAATTAACTCCTTGTTAGATAAAGCAATTTCTACTACTACAGCAAGTAGGTAAGAAAAAAATGGAGAGGCAAAAAACATGCATCCTTACTGGAGGAAGAAAAAAAAAACCTGGGAAGAGAGGCCTGAGACCATAAGATCGAGACTAGCTCATTCACAAAAATTTTTTTTAAAGTTGAAAGTAAGTGAGAGCTGAATCTGCCCTAGGAAGCCTTTTGATGTACTCTGTGACAGCAACTACCAGTGTCCTTCTGCTCAAGTTCTATGTATGACTGGAGTTTATAGAAACCTGTGTGAAAACAGCTATTGCACGGAAACCATAAAGTGGTTTTGTTGCTTCTAAGCCTGTAGTAATACTTAGGAAAGGGATTAGTGCCGTTGTGACTTCATAAGGGACCACAAATGTAGGGTCCTTGGGATCCCCAGTTTGTTCTGTGCAACATGTGGCATTTCCAGGTGCAGTTCAAACATCTGTATCAGCTTACAGTGCTTTTACATGTTTTGAAAATATTAAGCTTATGCTTGCATTTGGCCAAACAATTAAACATGGAGTTAACTTAAAAGAAAAAAAAAAAAAAAAAAAAAAGTCAGTGATGTCTTTTTCAAATAAATCCACATTCAACTGGATAACAAAACAGGTGTTCCCTCAGATTACCCAAGAACATAAAGCAGGATATATATGTGCATGCTTAACTGGTGCCTTCATCTGTTTAGATACGTAGAAATAAGAAACCTAAACAGTTAGTATCTGCTTGTAAATGAAAAAAACCCACAACAAAACCTAAAAAACCAGGTGTATTCATCAGATGCTTAATTTCCCATAAATCATTCAGTCTACAGCAGTAATAACCACCTCTCCAGGAAACACATGAACTTAGTGCCTTTACTCACTGAATGATTAGATTAATAACAAATCCCTGTTTTGAGCTTCAAATTACTGTTTTTAGATTATCAATTAGATTATGCATAGATAATCTACATACAGCTTTATCAGGATATTTTTAAAATTCAAAATATCTCCAAGAAAAAGGTCAATTTAAAATATTACCCTCAATAAACAGTTATTAAATGTAGTTTTACACTCAGGTCTCCTCATAAATGGGCAGTCAGTTTACAACAAAACAAAACAAAAAATCAGACATTCAAAAGTTATTTGTTCTTTCTATTTTCTTCTGGATATAAGTGATCAGTACAAATCAATTCCAGTGATATAAATTATTTTTTGTTTATATATTTCACTTTTTTTTAAAGGCTTTTTTCTCACTGGACTTTATTTAACGAATTCAACTTATTTAAGAATATCCACATAATTAAGGATAATAAAAATAAATTTTAAAAAAGAAAATTGTATTTTTCCTTAGGAATGGAGATCTTGTTACTACATACTAATCTCCCTCAAGTAGCCCTTTTGATATTTATGAGTGCATATATTTATTACGACATCATAAAACTTTAGGAGAGAAACAAAAGATTATTTTTTACGTATATTTCTCATTATATGAAAAAGTAATAGTATCCTCAAATACTTTAAAATTTAATATTTTCTAACTTGGTTGGTCAAAAGTAGATAAGAAAAAAATATTTGTTGCATATGAAAGCACCTTAAGATTTTTTATTCAGGCTTTCAAATAAATTATCTATTAAAAACAATATCTAGTTATACCGCATATAGAGAATTTTCACATTATTTAAAAAAAATAAAATTGAGCCACATTTGATCAAAACTGCTCTGCAAGTTTCTGTAGTCATGTGTATTATCTAACAAAGGATCAATTTTTCTGGTTTAGAATAGGCCTGACAGGAAGATTCAGACTGAGATAAAAACATTCAATTATAAATACTGAAGATAAAAAAGGAAAAGTACCTATTTAGTGTTATTAGCAAGAGTGTTTTAAACCAGAAGGAGATTGGACTGCTTTATATAACAAAGAAGGAACAAAGTTTGAAGTTTCATTATCTAGCAGTAGGAAATTAAAAAATGGGGGAGGAAAAAGTCAAATTTGAATAGCTTAAATTGTTGAGTCAATCACTACCCAATTTCTTTCCTTGCTGCACTATATTTCAGCATTATGATTTGTACTATTTTATGTTAATGGCATAACCATCTGATATTGCTTTTGGTTGTGTCAAACTTCATTGAAAATGTGCACAAGGAAAACAGCAGACTAACCAGCTGCTGTTCATTCAGTATAAAAAAAAGAAGGAATTATTCTCCTTTTGGTGTAAGTAGCAGGTGGCACAACAAATTTATTCCCTACCTTTCTACTGCCCTTCCCACCCCACTCCCATTAGAAAAGTCCACAGCCTGCTTTAGCAATAAAAATATAGAGTGCATGTCACGAAAACATTTGTAAGAGAAAAGACAATGAAAAAAGCTGAGAGTAAACAAGAAAATTCTCCATACGAATGCTAAATCTCTGGTGGTACAGACCATGGGAAAGAGCTGAGACAAAGTGAGGGATCAACACTGAAGGATTAGACTCCAGAAAAAAATACCACAAAAACAAAATAAACAAAACAAAAGTGCCTTCAACATCCAAAAAGTCTGGATGTGTAATTCAGGCTATTTTCCCGCTTTAAAGTGAAAAGTGTAATGAGTACTAAGCTGTTATGCCAGGTGTACTTTCAAGACCTACAGAATACTGGACTTAGTGGAGTCAAAAGATTTTGTGTTGGAGCATATGGACACAACATACATAAATGGACAAACTTGCTGAGAGCAGAAGGATAAAAGGCAAAATCTGCTAGAAGAATCACACATTAAGTTTTGCAAGTCAAACAAAACTCCCAGTGCAAGTAAGAGCAATTTTCAAATTTTTCAAATATTGACTGGAAATGGTCAAAATAGCCTCTACTATGCTTCTACAGAGCCTTCATTTTTTATGTGAATGGAGCAGAGGAATATTTTTAATGGTTATATTTTCATTTGTATTACAATAGAGGAAAAACAATTACCAATCTGTTTTTTCTAGTACTCTTTGCCTAAGAGATCAAATGTAACACTAAAAAATGAAGAATAATAAAGCATAGTCATATTAACCTCTCTGAAAAAAGAACCTACAAGACTGCAATTTATATTACATAGATATTGTTGCTTGTGAACTAGGGATACAGGCTGCTTTTAAAATAGTACAGGAATAAAATGAAGCTATCACATTTCTTCACAGATATTTTTCTCATCTTCTTGGTGCTTCTATCACCCAAAATTAAAAAAAGGCAGAGTGAGAAGAACTGGCTGAAAAAATTCCAACCCTCTGACCTGTTTCTGAATCAAGAACAAGAAACCAGAAAGAAAAACTAAAGAACTTACTACCATTCCAATAATCACTGCATTATTCCCATTTCTTTTATCTGCTTATACATTAGTGAGGACGACACTCGATGTTATAAGCTTGTAGATCTGGAGAAGAAAGTTACTTTGTTCTTCACTCTATTTAATCTTCCAGTGTCTTAATAATTTTGTTGTATCATCCAAATATGGTTCTTCAGCGCAATTCTGTATTACATTTCTTTGTAAATTTTGAAATCCACCTGCACAGCTGGAACCTTTTCTGTTTAGATGTGTGTAGAGTACAGTCAGAATACATTGTGCCATAAATATAATTAAACCATGTTCTCTTTGGAAAAATCTGTTTTTTACTGAATACTGCTGTATTTTAAAATTTTAGAATTTGTATTAAAATGTCTATTTATTAACTTTCTTATCTGTAAGGAAACTATCCTTTTCAATTTAACATTTTCACCTCGTATCATTAAAATGTTGACATTAAAACACTATTTTCAAGTTTTTTCTGGTGAGATTTTTTGAATGAAAGTGGTAGTGCAGTGGCATTTGAAAGACGAACATTTGAATGGGAAAGTTTGGTCCAACCTATATTGATTTGCATTTGTTTTTTATATGAACATATGTGGCCTGTTGCTCAGTAGCCATTTGTTTACTTCTCCCTGCTATGTCCATGGAGACTATAACACTCTGAAAAGGATCCTTACTTGTGTATTTAGCTAAAGATTAACCTGCACTTGGATTTATGAAAGTCAAAAAACTTAGCCATATATATCACAAGATTTTAACTGTAGACAGCCTTTTACTTTCATATACTTTGCTTTGATAACACAAATTTAAGACTCCAGATGGATGCATTAATCACAGAATCACAGAATATTCTGACCTAAAAGGATTGCTGCATCCAACTCCTAAATGACTGGCCCCTACAGGGATCAAACCCACAACCTTGGCATTATTAGGACCCAGCTCTAACTAACTGAGCTAATCTCAGTGACAATAAATATAATTGAATCATTAATGCAAAGGAATTTTTTTTCTTTAGTTCAAGGAGAAAGGGAAGAAAAATTATTATAATAAACTAGTGTATAAGCCAAATTATTGTTTATGTTATTTGAAAACAATTTGTAATTCAGACTTATTATTGAATGTTTTTCAAACTAATAAATCGTTCCAGTTTGTTAGGTTTCTTTAATGCTTAGCATCCTGTTTCTTCGTTTTCAAGTCTGCTAAGGTAAAAAAATTAAAATTTCTGCCTATTGTTCCTCATCCAGACTCCTGAGATAATAAATCAGATGATTCTTGTAATATGTCATCACTATAAACTGTTTTTTAAATAGGACAAGACGCACCATGCCAAAGTAAATTTGTCAGTCCTAAAATTTAAAAAAAAAAAAAAATTCATGAAGTGCTGAACCGTGAATATTCCGTAGCTAGACTTACTGTAAATTATTGTGATGCTTCAAACCTATAGTCACTGTCTACATAATCAATGCAAGAGGTGGTTCTCATGACAGATTGAGAGAGTGGAAAGGATTAGTTGAGGACAGACTAACCCATCATTAAATTTAGCAAAAATTGTTCAACCTTAGAAGCATACAACAGGGTTTTTACTTTTAATTAAGTTTTAACTGCTATTTATGCAAATTCTCCTCTAAATCAGTATCAAACATGTCCTAAAGCTATTCATACATATAGCTAATTCATTCTGTGCTTGACAATCTTGCTGCTGAAGCAATATCAGCAAAATAGCTGATTATATTAGATGTGGTTGTGGCTCATTTGCAATTTCTGATTAAACTGCTTTTATTGTACTAGATTGTAATGCTAATCAGAATTAGCTAGGTGCTGAAACATGACCAAAACTGATCACAGAATGAGTTTTAAGAAGATCAGACAGAAAAATATAAATGGGACTAACCTGCAGTGTGTTTATTAAGATTAGCAATAGAGCAAAACAAACTACTATTCAAAGAAATTTTAATTTTGAGATTTTATTTTATATGACTCAGAGATAGGGGTTCAAAGGCATGGCTTTCAGTTTTAATTAAAATTATACAAGGTCCCAAGGTAAACATTTGTACTTTATGCTTAAACAAAAGGACTTTACTCAGTGCTCAAATATAAAGCAGGATCAGTATCCTGCATAATATTTTCCTTTTCTCCTGTACCAAAGTAATTGCATATGAAGGTTTGAACATTCACAAACTCACCATTCAGCTCAAACTCAGAGTAGCAGATAATGCTATGCAAACCAGGTGAACGTGCTTCAGGCCACATTTTGCTAGGCAAAAAGTAAAAATGCTCTTAGTCATTTTGCAAATAAGGATATAAAATAACTCCCTACTGTCATGAATACCTTTGTTTAAGCAAATCATTACCTTTTTCTTTCTTCTCAGTACTGATGATAGAGACAGTTATGAAGAATTTGAAAAAACCCTTCATCTTAGCATTCAAAGCTTCAGGCTTTGTGTGGGGTAATTTAGAAACGCCTGAGCAGAGTGAAATAAGGTTCCTTGTCACATGAGGGCATGCTACCTGCCAGAGCAGGATGAAACCCTGGGGCCAGTGTAGCCAAAGTACCCTGGGCTAGCTCAGACCGGGGCAGGGGATAGCGCAGCCATGCCACCCCTGGGACTTTGCCTGGGCAGGAGGGAGTCCTGCACACCCCTGCTGCTGCCCCAGCACCTCCAGGCAATGCCTCCTGCTGTCTCAGGGACCAACTTCAACATCTCCCACAGGCCAGGACAGAGAGGACCTGAGCTCCTTATCAGCCTTTCTTCTGCCTTGCGAGGCTCTCAGGGCACACAGAGGCATGTGGCTGGTCCCAAGTTCATGGAAGTTCAGAGGGAAATCTGTAACCTCGTGGGTGAGACACTGTCTCTTAGGAGCCTGAAGCAGAAACCCATCTCCAGAGAAAACACCTTTGAGTTCAGAGGAAAAACCTGGTCTTCATAAATCTGCAGTTCTTGTCTCAGGCTGCACTGTAATACAAACCCCTGATTTCCAGAAGGGCTGAAAATGGTGTATTTTCTCTCTCTCCCTCTCTCTTCTTATTATAGCTTTCTATATTTTTGCTTATAACCTTAGGATCATGAAAGAAAAATATAAAAGGTATCTGTGGCTTGGCAAAAATAAGGACATAATAAAAACTGTTCAATCTTTGCTGAAACCTTGATGCTAATTAGGCTATTTAATTAGACTGCCTCTACTTAGTAGTAGTCTCTTTGCAAACAAGAATGGCAGTGTCAAATATGCAGAATTATAATAGCTCACTGATTACGCACTGAAAATTATGAAACTTCATGATTCACTCTGTATGTTCACTCAGCTCTGAAAAGGTATTTTTCAAAAATATTTTTTGAAGCTATTGCAATTTTGATTTCAGCTGTCACAATAATTTCATGGAGTTCCCTACTATTCTTTTCCATGTATAATTTCTGTAAAACACTGAATCAAGAGATTACAATTCATCAAAACCCAATTTTGGTTTTTCCCCAGTTTGGATTCAGTCTCAAATAAATAGCTTTTCTTATTTAGTCGAAAGTTAACTTCGGTTAAACAAGGTGACCTCCAGAACATTCATCATTTAGAAGGACTGTTGCAACCGAAGATGTTACTTTGATAGTCTCTGCCAACTGTTTCTAAAACCCTGATTAAAATAAACCTAAAGAATTTATTTTCAGCACGAGGGCAAACTTTTACAAACTTCCAGGAGTGAAGTAGCATGCTATTTATCAGTCAAATGTAGGAGCTGACATTCTTTTCCATTAGCTTCTGATTAACTTGAAATATTACAGTGAAAAATCAGTAGAGAACTTATGAAAAATACTTCATCTGCTCTTAGATAAAAGAGATTAATGAAATTTATTTAAGCTATTTCATTTTGGCTTTCACTCAATCACCATGGTAAAGTGATCACAAATTCTTAGTCCATGAGACACCCATGCAAGGCTTACCTTGGGAAAATATTACCTTTTCTTGCCATTCCAGGTAAGCAAGGTGCACTCTGCTTGCAGCACCATGGGGCTATTTAGAGCAGTATAGATACTGCCATCACTCCACATTGCCTTCTCTCTGTTTCAGAAATTTTCTTCCCCTTAACATTTTCAAATGTAAAATTTAAATAAGGAACAACCTATGATACCAATTTTAGGCAAGCAGAGGCACATTTACCAATAACCTGTGATGAGAAAAATGAAGAACCTGATAGTCAGCCAAGACTGAAATCCACACCATAAGCAGAAAACCTATGCTCCCTGTTAACACAGGCAAAAAATTATTTCTTTGAACTTCTTTCTCCATTCATAACTTCTGTCTTAACATGATGAAAATTAGCTGTCTAATATCAAAGGTTCAACAAAGTTCTGAGATCTCATATATGGCAAGTATTGCAAACTTTCTAATTCCTGCAAAAGTGAGGACTTACAGCACTCCATGCATGATGCCCTGGAGGTCCCTTAAACCACTATAAATGGCCCCAGAAGAGAAGAAATTGGACTTACAGATCAGAAGCTTCCTGTAGAAAGATTACAAATAAATGGAATAAGGACACTTGGGAAAAAACTCTTTCATTTTCTAACAAAAATAACAACCACATAATTGGCTATGCCTCATGCTCTGTGGATTAATAAAAGGTGGCAAACATGGAATTCCCAAAGCTAATGTTTGTTTTAGTAATGATATACCCTGGCCTCACACAGATTATCATTGATACTGCAATTCAGTGGAAAGCAACTCTTTTTTCAGGACAGTTATAATAGGTCAACTCTTCATAGAAGTAGGCATTGCAAACTGCAGCCTCATTCACTTTAAATGGGGTAAGGGTAGACAAAGAGATGTTCTTGGTGCTTCTGGATGGAGATGAGAGGAAGCCAAAACATCCTGCACAGTAACAAATGTGTTCTAGAACAAAATGAAGTTAAAAAGAGGACAAAAAAGGTATTATCCAAGTACCTATTGAATATGTACTGGTTAGAGAATACTTGGAAATTAAATTAGTGAAAAAGTCTGCTTTTGTCAATTCTTCAGGGAAACAACTTCATTTTAAAAAAAATATTAGAAAATTGTCAGAGATAGAAATATCTATTTCTATTTCCAGCCCCAAAGAATCCAGCAGCCCAAATCCTACTCAGCCATCCAGTACTAAATTATAAGTTCCTGAACAAAACATTAGCAATAATTTTATTCTTCCAGAATCTCTTCATCTGAAGGAATAAAAAAAAAAATAGAAGTCAAGAAAACCAACACAAGCCTGTGAATACATTTTACTGTTCCTTTTTCACATTCCAACTGTTTGTATTTTTCTAGAACTTCCTGGTGTTAGCTGAAATAAACTATTCACTGAATTATTTACCTTCTACCTTCTCACTTTTCACTTTGTTTTTATTTGTTTCTTTAGATTGTAAGTATTGCTCCCTTCAGGCAGCCAGTACACATCCCAGGGTTTATTTTAAAATATTGCTAGGAGTAGAATATAATTTACATTCAAAACATTCAGCTGTGAGAAGTAGAGGGTTTTTTTAAAGCCCAGAAAATCTTTGCCACAGAAGACTGCATTTTGCACAGAGATGAGTGTGTGAGGTCTTCCAGTATCACATAAAAGGCTTAGCCTTACATGTTACAAAATTTTCTTGTCCTCACTGAAATAGTACAAGCCAATTTATAGCTTTTTAAGAAATTATTCTTACCTTGCACTACTTTCTTTTTAGCTAGCCTTTTGAGGAGATATTCCTTGTGATAGTCCTCTGCTAAGGGTTGGTCTATATCAACTATTTTTCCACCTCCTCTTTTCACAAACTTTCCTTTTCTCTCTGCAGCTCAAAGAAAGTCTATAATGTCTGTCAGTTGTTTGGCATCATAATTATGTTACATTCTGTTCATCTGAATCAAGAACATCCTGTGACTAAACATATAACTTGAATTATGCAGCTTTTATTCTAAAAAGATTGTTGCTGCATACCAAATTCGCTCTGTACAAAATGTCTTTCCATTGTCCTTTCTGATAAACTGTGATTTATACAATCTAAAAAGGACACAGTTAATCTGATGGAGAAATAACATCACACGGAATAGAAGCCCAGGCACTGAGCAGAATTAAAGTCAACTGTTCACATACTTCACTGTAGAAAAAGCTGTGTGAAGCTTCAGATTGTGAAGTGTCAGGCTGTGCAGATGGCAAGAGAAGTATCCTATAATGCATTATAACTGGCTTTGTCTTTCTCAGGGTGCAAAGTAACCTTGCGGTTCCTCCCACATTTTAATGACATTTCAGAAAGCCTTTGTGAATCATTTGCTACAGCAAAGCAGTAAAACTGGAGAAAGACTGATTTTTCAGGAGGGACTTAAACTCATGACTCATTTAAAACTTAGCATATAAGAATGTAACAACAAGGGCTGTTAAATTGTTGGGCTAGAATTGAAACAAACGTTTATAATAGAAAAAAAAGGTTCATAAAATAATTTAATTTTCTGTCCTAAATGCATAGGTGTCCAGAAGCCATCTTACTCATATATTATCAAACTAGCAGGTCCTGATGGCAGAACAGACTGTGAAAGTATCCATGGCAATGGGATGATGTTCCCCATGGCAGATGTTTTGCCATGATTTAGGTAGATTTTGTCTTGCATTCCTTCCCTTCATCTCAGACTCTTATTGTGCATGCTCCCATACTCTGCCATTACCATTTCCCATAAATTGAAAACAAGACAGCACTTTCTTAGCACAAGAGAAAGGCAGACAGGAGGCTACATGGTCTCTCTATGCATTCAGTAGAGCTTTGAGACTTGCTTAAATTAGATTAGATATTGAAATCATCTTCAATAATTTTCAGAGCTGGAGAAATAAAAAAAACCACAAGAACAATTAAAAGGCAGCCTTCTCCTTCCACTTACAAACTCAACTTTCTGGAAAAGCTGAACTAGATCTTTATTCCTGTAATAAGGATTTTGTTCTCTTTCAGGAGCACAGTTTGTTTTACAGATCTAAATTAATATGAGTATCTGAACATGTCAATGTTTAAAACAATACTATGCTTCTGGTCTGAACATAAATATGAAACAATAAGTTAACCAAATTAACTACTGTAAATATACATTTGAGATTCAAACACAATTGTTTATTTCTTTAAGGCTGTTTCTTAGGGAACAAAGTCCCAACTTAATAAGCCAACAAATTTTCATTGCCACATTCTCAAATCTCATGTATTGAAATGGAGAGGCACAGAGCCAGGATTTGCATGAGCTTCCACAGTATTTCAAGGACATTCTTAATGTTCTAGAAGCTCCACAGGACCATTGAGACCCTTTCTATGATCTCCTGCATTTAAATGAGGGCATCATTTGTCTGGAAACACTTACAAAGATATTAATATAAAAGAGCTATTATGGCAGATCAAACGAATCTTACAGTACTCTGAACATTATAGGAAAAACATTAGTGGGCTATTTTCTGGTCAGAAAGTAGCAAATGGAGCTACTCCGGATTTAGATTACAGAGCCAAGAGCAGAAATTAGCTGCACAATGGTCAAGTGATTGATATATTCAGTTCTAACACGTTGAACAAAAGCTCTAGAAACATGTGTAATAATAATAATTACAGAACACACAAGCCATTTCCAAAATAAACCTGGTACAATGCACTCTGATATAATAGTGACATGATAATCAAGAGAATAGTGCAAAATATTACAATGCCTGCTTTATAAGCCCTCCAATAGTTCATTAACAATATGCCATATTATAATGAAGATAGAAAAACTTATTATACTAACTGGGCCTTACTAAATCATTTTGTTAAAATAGGGGGGAAAAAATCAGCAGAATAAACTTTCCAAAGATCAGAACAAAATTTTCAGCATTTCAAAATTCCTAAGCAACTAATCTAATATTTATTGCATATAATTATTCTTCTAAATTGCATAAAGCACAAAAATGTAAAGATTGCATAAAGTAACTCTTGGACAGATTAATGGTATTTTTTTTAAAATAATGGTTTGTGCAGTACAGCTCAAAATATAGGCAAAATTATCCTGCTGTGTGACCTACAATATTTTCAAGAATATTAAAGCAAGTGGCTTTTGTTTCCTGTCTGGATTTCAAAAATGGTTTGGTTTAGAGGTTTGTTCCAGAAATGGAAAATTGAAACAGAAAATAAAATTTTTGACTCTCTTTTCCTTCCCAGTAATGAAGGGGTTTATTCCCATCAACAGTCATATAGACCTGGAAAGTGATTTAACTGTTCTCCTCTTTAATTTTTCCATGTCCCAGGTTATGTTTTTCAAAGGCAACAGGAGTTTTAGCTATTTCACGAAAACTACAGCAATTTCACTAGCTATTTCATTTCATAAACCAAGTAGAAGAGCGGTTTGGGTTTCCTCTTCACCACTGTCAGATATGTGGTATATAAGAAACTGGAAATCACCTAGAATTTGCCTGAAAATGAACTATTCACATAACTATAGTCACAGCTGCCAGTCCTTGTTTCACTCACAATCAGAATTTTAAAATACATGATCTTTGTATGCCTCATTTTCCATATCTCATAAAGCAACTTTGTTTTCACAATTATGTGAAGACCGTTTCATACCCTAAAATATAAAAGGAATACCAATTTCTGCCCATGATGGTTTTTTGCTTTCCAGCTGGTCTGTCCTCAGCTGGATTCTGCTGTGCACATTAACTCATCTTTTCTCCCCAGCAAGTGACTTGTTTTTGAGAGCAGCCACTGACTGCTTTTAGAGGCTCACTGCATGACTTCCATAATCATTTTAGCTTGATCCCATCTTCATGCAGAACTCAAAACACCCATTGATTTTAAGAGCTGAGCATCAGATCCTCTACCTGTAAGAGACTTACTGTGAAACAAGGGCAGCATCATATGTGAGAGTGCAAAATAATGAAACAGAAAGATGATTTTGTGTGGCACCTTGAACAGCATCCCACATTCCCTTCTCATGTCTCACTTTTCCCATTGAAGCACAATAGTGCAGACTGGCATTTCAGTTTTACCTTCCTTAAAAATGTCCATTTTGACTTGAGGTGTATCAGTGAATAATTGCGAAGTTTTGTGCCTTTGTTCTTGGATCTTGAGCATAGGTGAAGCTGGAGTAGAAAACCAACTTCATTTGTCCCAGCTTGGCAAAATCTGTTAGAAGACAGCATGGTTTATTTCAGTTAATAATTTTAACAGTATCATTGTAAATCATTAAAAGCTTTCCACCACCTTGCTTTGAAACTGCAGTTTTAAATAATTATTAATTCTGTCATGAGTGCCTTCACCCTATTTGGCAAAATTTCTTAAATAAGTGTCAGAAAACTCATTTCCCGAGGAAGTAAAATATGTCCTTTACCCAGACTCTAAGTTCAATTCTACTACAAACTTTTCTGTATATAACTTACTTTACACTGCATTTTCTAAGAGTTTCAAAGCCACTGGATGAGACGATATAGTGACTTTTTTTAATTTAGGTTTTGTGCAAGCATACATGTAATATTATGCAATTCATTTATTAAATATCATAAAAGCACGGACCAACAAAGTTAATACCATTTATTTATGTGTTTAGTTACAATTTTCATGTAGCAATGTCACTTGAATACAATGTTTTGAATTGTTATGTGACTTGAAATTGCTTTGGGTTTTTTATCTATAGTTCACCAACTTTATCTTTTTCTCTATGATTGAGCTGATTTTTTGGAGACATTGCTGTGGCAAAAGACTTGATCTCTTCTTTTTTGCATCACCTTTCAAGAACAGCAGATGTCTTCTTCAGATGATGAAGAATACTGATACAGTTTGTACAATTACATTTTTAAAATGTGATATTTTTTCACGTTATTTTGGATCCAGTAAATGACAAGTTTTACAAAATTTGTCAAAATCCATTTAAACTTCTAAACAGTACTTGGACTACTTCAAGATTTATTTCTTAAACACATATCCTCACAAAAATCATTCAAATGCTAAAGGATAGCATACTAACTTTGATTAGTTATTCAAATCAGTTCATACAGTTTTAAAATTGAACTTAACATAACAACTAAAATTACCAGCAAATTAATAGGATCTTCCTAGTTCTATTGTTGATCTTATTCTGAGTAAGACATTCTATAAATTCTCAACCATCTTTGCAACCCATTATCTGGTGACAAATCACAGCAGCAATAGAAAGTGAAACCTACTTAGTTAGATACTATGAACTGAACCAAAATCCATGTAATCTATGAGCCTTAAAGGAGCTGAAGTGTTGCCAACTTTCAGTCACGCATTGCTTTGTTATTCAAATGCCCCAAGCCAACCTATTCACTTGTGATTTCTAATAAGCTGTCACATCAGGGTGATTTTCCATTACATCATTTCTCTAATAATACATGTTCATAGCTGCAGGTTAGTATTAAAGAAAGAAATTGACCTGAGGAGATCTGAGTTAAGTATTCTGCCCAGCAGCCTTGTAGAAATCACGAATGAAGGATAGTTGCATGTTCTGACTAAAGTAATTTCTTTCTAATAGTTTCTATACTTAATTATTTTCTTACTAGCTGTAAAGTTTTATATTGCCAGTGTATAGCCTACATCTGAAGGCTGAAAGATTAGGAATAAATCTAACTAGTAAAACTATGGTCCACACAATAGCACTTAGCCTGATATCAAGGAATTATTTCCTAAAATAGAAGAAAAAATTGATTAGCAGAAATAAAGATTATATTAAACTGTATCTAGATTGTGGTGTTACATTGCAACACTCAAATAAAGGAAAATGTTTGCCTGACTAAATTTCCCACCTTTCTTTTCGACCACTTCTATTTATAGCCCACTGCACTTATTCTCTTATTAAAATGGAATTAATACATGGACATATAACTATTCCCACTGTTATTTTAATACCTACTCTAATATTTTTAAACTTCCAGAATTTGGGAAGGGGATTCATTATTTAAAACTCTGGTAGAGTGCTGTAAATCCAGGGGGAACAATGTATCACTAAAATTCTAATTATTGGAAAATTCCAAGCATACAGGAAGAAAAATATGTCATTGCATGATTAATTTTATATTGCACACAGCGTAAGCTTAGATACTGAGCTTGATAATTCCTAACATCTGAACATTCCTTTATTGCACTCATTTTACCTGTAATTTTTAAATAACCAGTTGCTAAACACTTTTTCTGCTTCATTCCCTTTCATTTGAATCAGGCAACACACCTTTCTTTTTCTTTTCTTTTTGAAATAACTTATAGGCAGCATACCTACTGCTAAAAGTGAAATGCATAAGGGTTTTGCAGTGGCTTTTTGCCCTCCTGTTTCCCAAAGGTGAAAAGAAAACCGAAGATTAAGTCTGTGTGTGTGACAGACTGGTTTTATTAACAGCACTGGACCGTCTGCTTTTGTCAAACAGGGTACACCCAGGGAGTAGAGAGGAAAGCAGCCTGTGCATATTTTCTTCAGAGAGCACATGTTGAAGAGGAAAACAAAGGCTCAGATGAGAAAAGAAGGATCCGTCCTACTAAATGAGCAATGAAAGATAAAGCAAGTACAGTAAGTTGCACAACTCAATCACACAATCTTTGGTTTTGGTCAAATTTTAGGAGTGTCAGAGCAAGCAAGAACCTCACGTTCATTCATTTGCAGTGAACATGATTATCTTTAAAATTTCCGGTGAGGAAGGTGTCTCACCTCCTGAACTGCCTAGTTCCAGTGTTCCACTTATTCCACAATTATAATGATTGTTTTTGCGCTAACCCAAACTACATCATCATTAATATGATGATAATAATTTTCTCAATTTGTAAACAAATGTTAGAAATAAGGATTAACATATAAAGAGAGCCTAACTGCATTCACAATGACTCAGGTTTGCAAAATGCATCTTATCTATGTAGGATCAGTATTTCTCTCTGGTCATTTAATCTGTATGCACGAAGAAAACCCTGATCTTAATCTTCATTCTTTCATCATTTTTTCATACCCTCACCCTTCCCATGAATACTGCTAGGATCACACTTGTGGAGCACCACCACCTGTGAACTAACAACTGTAGACATAGCTCCTGGTCTTACCAGAGGCAGCATCTATAAGTGTTATAGCATTCCAAAGTGCTCAAAACCAGATTCTGCTTACCTCATAGCAGCTTTTACATTATTCTTACCACCAGTGAAATAAACGCCAATAAAAAAAACATGTCACAGGCTGTTATATGGAAAGGTTGAATAATTTAACAATTACAAAAAAAACCCCACATTTCTTCAAGAAACATATCATTTATGTGTGATAATATTTCACTGTGCCACATCCTCTTTTACATTTTAATTGTAAAAAAGACTTTTTTGCCCATATTTCCTTAATTTTATGATGTACTATCATTATTACTTAAGCTGTATTGATGCTTGCAGGTAAATTTTCTCCTTCCAGTACAAGGCAGTTTGAAAACAGACAGTAAGATTTAATATATCTCAATAATTAATCATAAACCAAACCAGCTGTTTTTCAGTGTATATAATCACTGAAAAAAAACATCTATTATATTCACATATGAAAAATAATTTCATGCTGAAAACAGGAATCCTGATACTAATGAGTAAAGTAGGAATTTGAAAAACATCAATTTATTTCCAGATGAAGCCAAGACAAATATAAAATATACTTTAGGATTTTCATACTCCATTTATCAGTGTTTATTACTTGTCATTTACTTGGCAAAATAGCAGTTCCCCCTGGAAGAAGGAGCTGTTACAAGCTTAGACTGATAGTCAGCATCTGCAGATGCTGTTTCAGAGTTATTTGTTTTTCATTTATCCATCTGTTTTCCAACCACTAAAACACACCAATTACTATTTTCCTATTGATTTTAAATCCTCAGAAAACCTATATTCATAGAATCATAGAATGGCCTGGTTCAAAAGGGAGAGGATCATCTAGTTCCAAATCCCCTGGCATGGGAAGGGACATCTTTCATTTGACCAGGTATGGGGATGGGGCATCCACAACTTCTCTGGGCAACATCTGCCAGGGTCTGAAATTCTCACCAGTAAATAATTTCTTCCTAATTCTACATTTCCTAGCCCTGCAAAATTCAGGAGTTTTTTTCAAATAAAAATAAAGTATGTCAGCTTTCCAGTTTAGCATAGAATCATAGAATGGGTTAGGGCTGGAAGGACCTCAAACATTACTTATTTCCAGCCCCCCTGCCATGGGCAGGGATGCCGCCTACTTGATAAGGTTATTCATAGCCCCATTCAGCCTGGCCTTGAGCTCTCCTCCCCAAGGATGGGGAGTTCATAAGCTCTCTTTCATGGACATGTTCCTGTTTTTTCACTCTGAGAAAACGTGTTCGAAGTTCATAACAACTTATGACAACCTCATTAAATTTATTTTCATTTCAAGTAGTTTGCATCAGCTGTTTTAAGTTACAGCTTCCCCTCACTCCTCCCTTGACATCACAGAGAAGGTTTAAATGAATACAAAACAATAAAAATTATTGGCTTGTCTTGAAAGTATTACAAATACCTTTAGGGAGTATTTTCCAACAGGTGAACAAATGGACAAATAACATGGCAAATGATAATATTTGAAATAGCAGTACTCAGAAGAAGGCTGCAGGGGCAGGAAAAGGGCTATGCTTTGTGCACAGAAGGCTGTGGGAGGCAGCCTTTTTATTTCAAAAGCTGGGACACAGAGGGTTCAACAACCTCCAGTGTAATTTGTGTTCTCTACACAAGCAGCTCTTCAAAGCATCTGCTCCAGGAAGCAGGAATGGTCACACCTGCATCCACTCTCTACTGCTATCTCACATGCTCTTCCACCTGGCCTACAATGGAGTAGAAAGAACACCCACAATCAGTGCCAGTAGCTTTTGTTCGGGATTTTTTTGTTTGGATTTGGGGTGGAGTTTTTTGCCATTGGAAACTTCCTTTCAGCAAGGAAAAATTCTACTCATTTCCTTGCGGTGGTTTTGTAGCTGTGGTTTTCTTTTAAATAGATCACATCTAATCCTGTAGCAAGAAATTTCAGTTATTATAATAGAGTTCATATACTCTCTTCCCTGCAGACTAAGCAATTCATAGAGACAGTGTCAATCTCACATTTATTAAATAAACTCTGTCCAAAATTGTAGTTCAATGTACTAAAGCACAAGGGAGGGGAATGCACCCAAGGAGTCACTAAGTGTACCCAGGCTCCCACTGAAATAATGACAAGATAAATAACTGAATAGATCTAAAGAAGCACAAGAGGGAGAATGTCGTTTAGAAACTGGCAGGAAGATGATAGTTTAAAACAATTATTGAAAAAGTCTTTTTTCACCTCTGCTCATATTCACTCATGAAGGGGCTAATAAACATCCTTACTAACTCCTACTTTGATAGAAGTACTGCTAGAGGCAGGATGGCAAAAAAAAAGTGTTTCCTTGTAAATCTATATTTTAAAAAAATTAAATACATTGAAAAAGTTTTGCTAGTTTTGTGAGAAACAACCATCAGTGAGCTACTATGTTCCAATACAAGACCCTTTCCTGAAGGAAAAGTCACTATATCGAGTTTTCTCTTAGACTGGAGAGAGACATTGAGTGTCGGTAATGAACAAGTAAAAATAAACTTAGAATAAAACTAAACTCAGTCACTCTTCTCTTGTCCTCTGTTGTCAAATGAAATTCACAGTCTACCAGACTGCAGCTATAAGATAAAGACAATTTCATTTAAAACGAAATAGCTCAATGGGGCTTTTCCTTCACTTTGGAATACAAGTTACTTCTATTAAAACTTAAGCAATAATTTAGACAGAAGAAACAGTTGTAATTTAAAAAAAAAAATTAAAATGAGCATAAAAGATTAAATATCTTCAATCAATTGCTGCTGGTTTTGTCAGCTGATTTCTTTCCCTACTGTGTTTCAGAGCATCTCGTAGAATGAATTCCATGAAGGGCTCTGCAAACCCAGAACTATGTAGAAACAGCATGTTACCCAGCAGCCAGGTTTAACAGGTTAATTATTTCAAATTATTTTGAGATTTCATTTGGAGTTGGAATGAGCCCTAATCTAACTTCTGCAAAAGCTGATTAATTTAGAACGCTTGAAAAGACCGTAAGTGGCATCTAAAAAGCAATTGGGAATTGGGTGGGTCAGAGAGTTTCAAAACCTAATTCATTCTCCTTTCTTCGTCCACCACCCCAAGTGTCAGTTTCATTACTACTCCTGTAGGAAGACTCACCAGCTCTTTGCTGTTACAAATGATTGTTAGGATAATTAAGATTACTGTATTTCATTAGACATGCTCATGGTCAGAAGCCTCTTTCATAGATTTGTCCATTAAAAAGTAAGGTTTGTGAAAAGATTTCCTTTTACAACATCAGGTAAAAAAATCCCAGTTAAAAAGTTTTAATCTTTCCATCCGGCTTTTTAACCTTCATATTTTGCAGGTGAATGAAGCAACCAAAAAAATGGTGTTGCTAATGCTAAGTGCTGATCATCAGACACATCAAGGATTTTTTCATACTCACTTGCAAGTAGCTCCATGCAACTTTAACTGCTGGTATGCATATGGCAATGCTGACAGGAAAAGCAGCAGAAAATAGACATGATCAACCATATCCAATGAGTTCTTTTGCCAATGTAACTTTACATCTGTGTCAGAACCCATCATAAAACCTAGCAGAGAGAATACTGGCAGAAGGGTTGAATTTAAAAATTTTCAGCAATTTGCTGTTAAAAAAATTTATATGTACAAATATCTAACTCAGTTCAGCTGTGAAATCAATGGGTTTATCAACAGACTCACAAATCAATGTGTAGTTTGTCTTCTACATCAGCTTGATGGGTTTCTAACAACAGTTATTAAAAGCTAATTGTTGAAGTTTGCTGAAATTTGAAATGCCATCAGTAAGGTCATTCTGAATTCAGCTTTGGCTAATCCGTAACCCTGGCCATGTTTTAAATTGCAATGGATATTGAAAAAGACATCACCAGACAACAGATGAAGTACAGAGTAAACTTGAAAGAGAGATGCAAGGAATGACACTGGAAGTAAGCTGTTTATAAAATGAAAATGCCTGCCTTCCAGCTCTTGTGAGACAGAATAAAAAAGAATGAGGATGCATTGTTACTGTCTGCCCTCCTTTTGCACTTCCTAATCAAGAAGGATAACCCAGTTTATTATGGTGCTCAGTTCCATCAGTCAGATGCTGGAAAGGCCTTAAGCCATCAAGCAGTCCCTCTCTATCCTACATACAGGATGAACATTCATCAGAATTTGCATAAAATTCCTCAACTACGAAAACATATTTGCTTTATAAAAGAGTCCCTATTAATCTCATTCATTTATCACTTCTTGAAAAAAAATAAAATAATTTAAAAGTTACAAACATGGCAGATTTGGTTTCTTTTGCTAAAAACACTGAAAATGGCATTTAAGTATAGTCATGCCTATATTACACAGACTTATCTCTGAGGAACATCCATGTCAGTGGGAATATTTACACACGTAGCAGCAAATACTTTTCCTCTACATGAATTTTGGCAGAGAGAATTTCTATAACAAAGTGATTTAGTAAACTAGAATTTCCTTTTAAAATTTGCAATTGAGTAATACTGGGAGAACAGTCAAACAGAAATTGTGTTATTTTAATGATTATTCTACCAAGGAGTATATCATCCATATGGACAAATAAAGCTATGCTAATTAAATGGACATATGAATATGTCCATTTAATTAGCATAGATATTAATCACTCAGTATAAAATGTACAGGATTTAGGGATTTCTAATATCTTTTTAAATATCAAAGATCTCAAAATTATGTCCTTTATCTAAGAGAATCAAACTTATTGGCATAAGTGATACTTAGAAGTGGTTTTCTATGTGTTTTACGAATTAGTTAACGTTGCAAAAAAATCTTATTAGTTTTTTTGTAAAACTAATTGTAACAGAAGCAGTGGGAAGGCAAGATATGCTTCCTCACCAGACTTTAGCTAAAAGCAAAAGGTTTTTCCAAATATTTTTAAAATATGGCAAATATCTTATGGCTGCCCATTGACAATGATATCCAGAATAATTCTTCCAATTGTGTTTAACAATGTTGAGCTGGAAGGACAGTAGAAAAACAAAATATAACACCCCAAACCAAAACAAAGGCACCTAAAGCTATGTGGGTGATTGAAATAATGAGATTATAAACATTTTTGCCTATGAATTTAGATGCCAGGATTGTTCCTGTTCTCCTGCCAATATAAACTCAACATGCTGCATATTACCAGGGCCTACCTGATATTTCCAACAGGAATTTTTATGAGACAATGACAATATGGTAATAAAGTACATGTTGAAATATTCACAGATGTGACCAGGTATTATAATCACATGGGGTTTTCATATCAATTGAAACGCATACTTTGATGTAATTTTATATATATACATATATATATGCAAACATATAAAGCAAATGATATAATCACATTCAAAAAGTAAAAGCAAAAACCTATTTTGTGTTCCTTATTTTTTGTCTCATCTTATGCACACATCCATGTGTTTGTATAGGTTTTAAAACAGGGAGTAATGTTATGGATAATTTTTTTTTACTTCATATCCACTTTATATGAATGCAAAGCAAAATATGCATGAAAAAAATTCTCCCTTTTTTGTAAAAATAGTCATAGTTTTCCAGCTGGAAATTGGAAAATTCTTGCTTTTATTGTTACGTAGGCGTGAAATGACACCACACGTGACAGATAGAAGGCACTAAAATTAAATACACAATGTGGCAGATATCCACTAGTTATTTGTGCATAAATGGACATGATACTTGAACAGAACTAGCAGGCATGGATGATGTTCTTATTGTGAGTAATCCTGATTTGCTTAGACACATGCAATCTGCATTTGTGATTTAGGAATATACATATGCAAATAAATGTGTGCATTTAAAACTCTAAAAAAAGCTGTTACTACTAAACCCCACCTATTTGAACAGAAGGAAACATTGTTATAGGTTGTGAGTTTCAAACTCTTCTTATAAATAGAAAGAAAATGTAAAGATAGAAATTATCTGCAAAAAGAGAAAAAGTAAAATATGCTGGGACTCAAAGTCCCTTGAACTTATTGCAAGAACTTATTCCATTCCATTATATTACTTTTCTTTCTGCTATAAACTTAAATGCATTGTTTTTTCTCCCCGACTCAAATTCTGCAACGGTTCTTCGTGGAAGATTGTTATGCATGAATCATCTGCTGTGTAAGGCCTTAGCATAGGAGGTGGAGCATGCAGATAATTGTGGTTTATATAACAAAAATCTGCCCTTATGAAAGTTACTGTATCATACAATCATGTGCAAAGCCTGCAATTAATTGTCAATGTAAGTTCTTTGCCCAGAACTAACATGCTCTGTACTTCTCCAAAGCAATGACAACTTCAGCAGAATGAGCTGAGACCCAGGGCTACATAAAATGATCAAGTAAGTAGTGATTTCACCACAATAGGATTTCAGGGGCGAAGAGGTTCATAGGAATACTCAGAAGTCTAACAAAAAGACTAACACAAGACAGAGGTGTTGCTGCTGGATAGCATTCCCTACTGAGAATGCCCTTCTGGAAACAGAAAATGGTTTGCACAGGTGGAAGCCTCCTTTCTCGGGCAAATAAGCCTTGGGTTCCTGAGCCCGAGGAGGTACCAGACATGAAGGTACAGCCATTAAAAGGAACCAGCTCGGAAATGCTCGGGAGAGTAATGTAATTGTTTTCTCCACATATATTAATGAAATAGGCAATAGGGAAAATATCAGACAAAAATCACAGGGTTCTAGAAAACACAACCAGGGTCTCTGCTGCCATCTCTGAAGCGTTGTTAGTACCCACACATGTCCAGGAACAATGAACATGCAGTTTCAGAACTTGCTGTAAAAGGAGGATTATTCAATTTTTCAGGAACTGAGGGCACTCTGCCCATAAGGAATGGATCTGAAGTCAGCTCTAAGGAACCAACATGCTGATAATTAAAATGAACAGGGTTGACAGTGAACTTTACACTGAGTGTTGAGGGAAAGCTGACAGCAACAAATACACAGGGTTTAAGATATTTGTAAAGATGAAGAAAAAATATCTGCATTATCAAAAAAAAGAATAGGTCAGGGGATAGAAATAATCAAATATTCAAGTATAGAAATAGGAAGCAAACTGACATTTTGAAAGAGTGACATGAAATGTAACCAAACAATAGCATGTCTTCTGCTTTATAAAATGATAGAAGCCTAAGAAAGAAGATGGAGAAAATGGAATGTGTGATCCAAAATAAAATACCTAATTAATATATCATACATGTTGGAAACTTATGGAAGTCAGACAATCAGTGAAAGAGTATGAGAGCAGAGGATAAAATATTCAGGAAAGACAAAGTCATTTCAGTTATAGGAAGAGTAATTCTCTGTCTTAAATAAATTATCAAATCAAATTAACCAACCTGTAAATTAACACAAAATCTGCATGCTATAAAAACCTAAGCCTAAATTTGAAAATTATGATTTGGAGTTTATGTCATCAATGAGCTGCACACACACACACACCCCATATACAACGTGCTTACAGAAATCAGTGAGGCACCAAAGGAGGCAAATAATTTCTGCCAGGTGATTTCCACTGTTCTGAAAATCTGGACAAATGCCATGTCAGAATACCATCATATAGAGGTAAAATTTGTAAATGTTATTGAGGATTGTATCAAGAAAGAGCTAGTTAATGAATCTTGCCTTGGATATATGTGATGTATGTGATTAGTTTAAACAAATCTCATAGAATTTTAAAATCTCCTTCAAAAGTGCCAGGTTTTTAACAGTGATCACAAAATCACATATACAGCAGATTCTGGGAACAAAGAAAGACCAAGTACATTAAATTTCAAAGAGGTAAATAACGGTAAATAAGGAAGTATATAAAAATTAGATTAAGAAGGAAGTGGAATAAAATCCTTAGAAGCACTGTGGAGATTACCATGGACACCACAGAAGTGCACTCCCCATATTAGGAAAATGTATCAGGATTTATCATTGCTAATCACCTATATGATGAAAAAATTGTGACGAAGTTTTCTCTAATGTTTCTGCTTTTGAAAAAATAGAGAGATCAGAAACAAGAGGTCAAGCAGAACAGCTAATTTTTTTTCTGCCTTCGAGTTCAAGGTTAAAACTGCACAGCTTTCAGAAGCTGTGTCTGATACTCTGACTATTCTCCATGTGATCTGATTACTTACCATTAAATATGACTTAAATATCTCACTGGCTTGCAGATAACTGTTCCATAATGCAACCTTTACTGTAATAGTACTTGAGCTTTGTATTTGTACATGTCCATTAACTATCTTTCATTTTCCAGCAACTGGAACTCAGAAATATGAGTTTTATAGCTGAATAAACACATCTATTCTTTCACAGATGAGAATAAAGAGAATGCCAGAATTTCTGAGAGGAAATATCAGGAAGATATTGACATTAATTACAAGAATTGGTAAAGATAATGAAATTTCTTATATGGATTTTGCAGCAAAAAGGGGATTTAACAAAGGATACACGTTCAGTTTCAGGATGCATGTAGCTATTAAAAAGCAATAAAGTGTTTAAGATCAATCAGATGTTGTAAACATTGAAGTCCTACTGGATTACAGCATTTTTTCTGTTACACAAAAGTTAGTAAATGACAGATTGAGTACACATAATTTTAAAGAGACTAGGATAAGCCAAGCAGAAATGTTCTAAAATATCATTAGGAGCATAAAACTGTCAGTGATTACAGTATTGTTCTGGGAGTGAATGGAAATCATATAATACTATTTAAATACTTGAAGTGCAAGAGATCAATGAGGAAAGCAGCTGAACCATGAGTAACTGATGATACAAATTTATACAAGGCTTAGAAAACAAATTAAATTCATTCTTATACTCCATATTCACCAGGAAATTTAAAAGAGAAACACAAGAAATATAATATGAGATTCAGTGAGCAAAAAACAAAGAAAGTGATAGTTACCACAGCAGGAGCCTATTTCCTCTTTTCTCCTCATTATTAAAAACTTGTTAAGGTCTTAAACTAGATGGGTTGTACAAGATTTTTAAATAAATATTAATTCAGCATCTTCAGGTACTAGAGACCAAGTTTATTGGGATACAAATCACTGTCTCAGCTGCTGAGTGGATAAGCAAGGCAGGCATGTAGAGGAACATTGTCGTTCAACTATAATAAAGTTTCAGATCTGAAAGAATTTAAAGACAATTTAAAGAGCCGCTATTGCCTCAGCCTTTTTATTTTCTTTTTCTTTCAGTGTGAACAGAACACTAAAACAGGTGTCTGTTGCCTGGTTCATTTAGCGATTTGGCAGCAACTTACAGTGAGGTTTTTGGAATTGGCTGCATATGATAAGCACATTTAAAAACATTGTAGGCCTCTTGGTAAGGGAATTTCTACACTGTTTCAAATATCACTGTATTAAACTAAGAACTACTTTAGATCTCATAGAAATAGTCTGAATTCAAGCTAAATATTTTAGACATAAAACTAGTAAAAAAACCAAAAACCTTGGAAGCAAGGCTTCCAAGAGAAGAATAAGAATAAATATGTTGTTTCATAAATAACAGGCAACAGCATATCTCAAATCTAAAAAAAGATGTGTCATCATCTTAGGAAAAAGTTACCAAGGGAATCTTGGTAAACCAAGAATACATGTCTTGTATAGACAGCAAACAGGGAACATGTGTGTAAAGTGAAGCTGCTGCAGCATGGATCACTTTTCCATGGAGTGCAGACCTTCAAGGACAGGCTGCTCCAGCATGGGCCCCTCTCACCTCGGGTCTTCCACAGGGTCTCAGCCTCCTCTCAGGCATCCGCCTGCTCTGGTGGGGGTCTTGTCCACAGGCTGCAGGTGGATATCTGTATCCCTGCAGATGTCTATGGGCTGCAAGTGCACAGTCTGACTTGCCATGGTCTTCACCATGGGCTGCTGGGGAATCTCATCTCTAGAACCAGGAATGTCTCCTCTCCCTCCTTCTCCACTGACCTTGGTGTCTGTGGAGTTGCTCCTCTCACTTATTCTCACCCCACCCTTCTCTAGCCCCACTTACAGTTGTGCAATAATAAGGTTTTTCTTCTTGTTAAATACATTATCACGGAGGCATCACCACTGTTTCTAATCAGCCCAGCCTTGACCAGCACATGCATTTTGGAGCTCCCAGGGGATTGGCTCTGCCAGGTACGGAGGAAGCTTCCAGCAGGTTCTCATAGAAGCCACCCCTGTGTCCCTACCCACTACCAAAGCTTGACTACTATTACAAAGCCAGTAATTTGTAATCCCATTTTCCTCTACTACTCAAAAACTGATTTCCAAAAGAAAAATATCTTGCCTTTTAAAACTTTGCCATTCTTCTTATTTTAGCTATGAATTATAAAACAATATTGGTCAAACAGCTAATCAAGGAAGGAAAGATTATGCATAATTATACTATGTCTCAGCAAAGAAAATAAATGAAACATAATTACTGAATCACTCAACAGATTTGATGTGATTGCATATCTTACAACACTATACCTAAGAAGCAGCAATTATCCAGTAATGATTGCTGTAAAACCACAGAAGAAAATATAAAAGATACAATCTGTTCATTTTAAGGTAAGTACAGCTTTCTCAATACCATAGAGCAGGGAGAACAAAGTATCAGAAAAAACGTTGACCAGTAGAGCCCAATGCACCAGTACACCATGGCCAGCCCTGTGGCGAACAGAAGCTAGCAGAAAACTGCTGTATTAATAAAGGTCTAGGTGGTTAAAGGACATCATCATGACAGAGACAAAATATATGAGTGCAGCCTCAGCAAATTTGCAGATGACACCGAGCTGAGTGTGGAGTTTAAACACCTGAAGGACAGGATGCCAGCCAAAGAGACCTAGACAGGCGTGAGAAGTGGGCCCATGGGAATCTCATGGAATTCACAAGAACAAGTGCAAGGTGCTGCCCCTGGGTGAGGGTAACCCCCACTATGAACACAGGCTGGGGATTGAGAGCAGCCCTGCTAAGAAGGACTTGGGGGTGCTGGAGGGTGAGAGGCTGGACATGATCCAGCCATGTGCACTCACAGCCCAGAGAGCCAAACATGTCCTGGGCTGCATCCAGAGCCCCGTGGGCAGCAGGGCCAGGGAGGAGATTCTGCCCCTCTGCTCTGCTCTGTAAAAGTGCCATCTGGAGTGCTGCATCCTGCTCAAGGGTCCCCAGCTCAGGANGCACTCACAGCCCAGAGAGCCAAACATGTCCTGGGCTGCATCCAGAGCACCGTGGGCAGCAGGGCCAGGGAGGAGATTCTGCCCCTCTGCTCTGCTCTGTAAAAGTGCCATCTGGAGTGCTGCATCCTGCTCAAGGGTCCCCAGCTCAGGAAGGACAACAAACTTGGAACAAGTCCGGAGGAAGCCACCAAGATTATTAGAGGGATGGAGAACCTCTCCTGTGAGAAAAGGCTCAGAGAATTGAGACTGTTCAGGCTGGGGTGACCTAGTCGTGGCCTTCGAGTACCTGAAGAGAGTCTACAAGAAAGATGGAGAGGAACATTTTACAAGGGCATATAGTGACAGAAGAAGAGGAAATGGCTTCATTTGGAAAGAGAGTAGTTTTAGATTCGATATTAAGAAAAAATTCTTGACAGTGAGGGTGGTGATGCCCTGGTACAGATTTCCCAGAGAAGAAGATGCCCCATCCTGGGAAGCCTTCCAGGCCAGATTGGATGGAGCTCTGAGCAACCTGGTCTAGTGAAGTGTGTCCCTCTCCATCACAGGAGGGTTGAAACAAGATGATCTCTAACATCTTGTCCAGACCAGGCCATTCTATGATTCTCTGGTCAAAGTGAGGAAGGTTTTGATGTATTACAGTGGTATGAGGCATTTCAGCTAAGGAGACAGCATTTGTACCAGACATTTCATTAAATACAAGGAACAACAAGGAACAATCTTTCTGATGTTAACACCCGGTTGACAGAAAGACAATGACTCAGTCAAGTTTCCTTTTAGACACGCTTCAGGACTTTTTATTTTCTAAATTTAAAAAAGGAAATTAAAAAAGTTAGCAAGACTAACTTACATCATTCTTTTGAAACAACTTCTTTCCATAAAGTGATTATTGGGATTGTACCAAAAGAATAAAAGTGAAAAGCTTCAGCTGATTCTGGAGCCAGAATATTACTTCATTGCCCTGCATATCTTATGCACAATGTAGACACAGTATAAATTACAGAAGAAGTAATAAGAACCTGGCAGCTACTGCTCCAGATGTAAACCAAAGAACAGTAGCAGGCATTTTGTTATTGTACACAGACAACCTCCCAATGTCTATACCATAACTTTAAATGTGAATCAGGTCAGATCTGCACACTACTTACATATGGGAGAATTTTCATAACTTTGTTTAGGATATAAAAACTGTCCTTGGTCTCTAGATCTTGATCTCGAGACCTTGGTCTCAAGATATGTGTACTCTGCACTTCCATAAGAGATCAGGGGATTTTTGAGTAATGAAGCACATTTTACTTAGGAAAATTGGTACTGTTCTATAACTCCAGCAAAAATTTTTAAAAATGCAGTAGCAAACAGTTATACTGAATTGCTTGAAACTGTAACCATCCACAACCCAAATTAATAAATAAGTAAATCATGAGAAAAAATGTCATTACAATCTTTATCTTCTCCACGAATGCATATCCAAGGTGGTGAGAATAGCTTGAAGGTTCACAAATCATGTGTCTAACAGATGATGGTAAATGGTCACTAACTGTTTCAAGGAGAATGACCTCTTAAAATCTGTCCCACAAAAAGGAAATTTTGGTTTGAACAAGTCTTTCGAATCAAAGATGTGACAGTAAAAATTTGTACAGGTGAAAGTGAGAAAACACTCAGCATTCCAAAGCACTCCAGTTGAGTTTACCCAATTCAAAGTTACTCTATATCATTCAAAAGGATGAAGGCAGCCTTCTGACAGTGTCAGAGTCAGTAAGAACATCTTACAGGAGTCTCACAAGAACTAAAAATGCGCATGTCATGTACAAGATGACCACAGTAGTGCTATGCCTCAAAGAACTGCCGCCTGTGTACTGACATGCACAACGTTATTCAAAAAATTTGTGCTGGTTTTGGGTGGGGTAGAATTAATTTTCTTCACAGCAGTTGGTATGGAGCTGTGGTTTGGATTTGTGCTGGAAACAGTGTTCATAACACAGGGATGTTTTAATTATAGCTGAGCAACACTTGCACACAGTGCAAGGCCACTTCTGCTCTTTACCTGACCCCACCAGAGAGGAGGCTGTGGGTGCACAAGGAGTTGGGAGGGGACACAGCTGGGACAGCTGACCCCAATTTTATACATATACGTACATATATATATATGGAATATCCTCACGTCATATATAATTCCTCAGCATATAGAGCTGGGGGAAGCCAAAAGGTGGGATGTTCAAAGTGATCATGTTTGTGTTCCCAGGTCACGATTACACATGATGAAGCCCTGCTTTTCCTGAAGAATGGGTGAACACCCACCTTCCAATGGGAAGTGGTGAATGAATTCCTTGCTTTGGTTTGCATAAGTGCATGATTTTACTTTTCTTTTTAAAATGTCTTTATCTCAACGCAAGAGGTTTTTTACTTTTAGTCTTCCAGTTCTGAATGAATTCCTTGCTTTGGTTTTGAACAGGAAGCTGTGTTAGTCTTAGATGCCAGCTGGGGTTAAATCACAACAAAACTGGGTAAGTGAGCTAATGCTAAAAAAAAAAAAAAAGAAAACCAGGAAGTAAGTTTCATGATTAGGATTAGTAGCTGACTTCTAAAATAGCAGTTTCATTTTACTGTTAGTGTTTAATCCCTGAAATTATTCTATCAATTCATAAATAATGCATGCTATCCAGAAATGATGATTCACTCCATATTTTTCAAGCAGAATGAAACAAATAAAAACCATGTTCAAACTGCATAAGCTCAACCTTTACTCTTAAACAGTACAAATTCTCTAAGCATTTGTATCCTAGTACATATACAGCCACTCCTTCAGGAATTCCCTTTATGAACACTCAAATAATTATTTCTGTCTTCTGATCTAGCCAAAAATAGCACCTACTGGCAGGCCACTGTCCAAAAAGCAAGGTGGTGTGGCAAGTGTGTTTTGGCATTTTTAAAGTGCCTGCACATAGAAGACTATCAGCCACAAGAGAAAAAGCTGAGCAAAGTGAGATTTCGTTTGCAGCACTGAAATGTCCAGGACATGATGGTTTATGAGATCAGTAACCCAAAATAGCATTAGTAGGGTCTGGATTTGACCAAAAGGAGATTAATACTTACCACATCTCTTAACGTTATCCTAGAGATGACCCAAACCTAAAGGAAGGATTTTATTTTGTCACACAGTTTTGATAAAGTATGTCAGAAATGATCACAAATATAACAGATTACATCTGAAAGTCACTTTTGATTCCTTCAGTGCACAGAGAGAATAGGATGAAAACTGACACAGGTGGCTAATGCTGCAAGGTAGGAAAACCTACTTGTCATACTCCCTTCACAACATTTAATAAATCAGGAGTTCGTAAATGGATCAAGAAGTAAGTTCAAAGACTAAGGAAAAAAAAACCAAACTTTTTTGATGCTATAAAAGGGTTGGTTATAATATCATAATGCTTTACAGCCTCAGAAAGCCCAGTGCACTACAGATAGCAAGCTCAGCAACCTGCTTATATAATTTTTTGTTCTGGATGTCACAGTTCAGCACCTTGTTTAAATTTATGTGTAAAATATGCTGTGAACTAAAGGCTTTTTACTTTTCAGCTTGAAAATTCAATTTGAATAACAGCAGCATGCAAGTGCATATTTTCTTCTGCATCACTGGAAGTTAGACAACATCATTCAGCTTATACAATTAACTGAAGTGACACTAAGATCTTTGCAGCCATAATGGCAGTGACAGGAATATATTAGAACAGAAGTTTAAAGATATTCAGTAACACATGGTTTAGGATGCACTGTAATGACAATCATCTGCTACAATTTCAAAACACTGGCAACATAAAACAAAAGACTCCAACAGTGCATGACAGGGACTAAAATGATTACATCCTCCAACCTTATTTATTGCTGATGTATTCTGCAGCAAGTAGTTTTCGTTCATGTCGTAGTAGAGTTCCAATCCCCCTGTTAGAGACACCTTTTCCCTACCCTTTCACTACATAATACTTCCTTACTAATATAGCAGTTGGCTTTGCAATTCCTTGATTGAACTGACGTTATTATGATGATAAGGACAACTCAGATAAGTGAAAATAGAAAGTTGCTCCTTACTTTGTTAAACTGCAGGAATACGTTGGACTATTCTCTGAAAACCTAACTGATGGGTTTTCTTAATGGCCCTGCATTTGTTTTTTTCTTAAATTCACACCAAGGACAAATAATGCATTGCTGGTTGGATGATTTGTGCAGAATTGAAGAAGTGAATGAGGGGAGAATCATTAGTTTTTCTTTTACATTTTGCTGTGTGAACTTCAGATCTCTTCCAAACTAAGCACCCTTTTAAAAGCCTCAGGCAATATCACACCAGTAGCTATAATTAAACGTTTTCAGGTAAGTACTGTAAAGTCTAGTGTGAAAGTGTAAAGTGCAAGGTTTTGTGGATCTTGACCTCTTTTCTTGTTACTGTGTGGATTTCCATGCTGATCCCAAGCCTATGAAAACAGTCCAAGCTTTTCTTGTTCAGTGGGCTTGCTTAACACCCTGCAAAGGTAATGCTTTGTCATTTGCATGGGCAGAACAGCTGTTTTAATAACATCTATGACATCAGTGATTGTCAAATACAATCAATGACTTATTTTAAAAGGCATATTATAGTTTTAAGAGTGTAATTGGATAACAGCTGTATGAAAATTTGAGATATTAATCCTGCAATGCTGATTCTAGGGAGGCCTGGAAAAAATATGTTCCCTATCCCTAGTATTACACATTAAACCATTGTGCTGTCCTGTATATAAACTGCAGGACATTCAACATGTCTACAGTGTCACAGAATGCTTGTCTGTTCTATGCTTTACCTAGAGCTGCTTGTAAAACACATGGAGAACTTAACAGTTACCCTTGCACTGGAAAAGATAAGCCTAAGACATGTTACTAAATGTGTTTAACTCATCTTTTAAGATATACTTGGAGTAAATCAGAGATTAAATAAGATAACTAAAAATATATACATGAAGACTGAAAACGTCAAATCAAGTATTTTTCCATTCTTTACAGGTATACAAAAACAATGAGAGACAACAGTCCTTGAAACTCAAGAATCTTGCATGGTTGCCTCAGTTACTGAAATCAGTAATTTATGTTTAACTGAAGTATAACTTATTCTCATCTGCCATGTTTCAAGAAAAAAATATGGGTTTGGTTGGAATACACCAAATGCAAAGACCAATATTTTACTTGGTAGTTTGTCCTGCTGCTAGCTCTTTCTAGCATAAACGGTGTCATAGTTTTGAGTGGCTCCCCTATTAAAACCAATTTGTTCTAGGGACATCCTTCCATGGTGGACTTAGCCCTTTAAAACAGTATTTCCTATATACTGGAAGAAATGCATATCTACAGAGATACATTTTACAGTATAAAACCATATTCTTCAGAATTTTAAATAATTTAGGAATTTTTTTTTATATTTTTTCTGTATATCTTTTGGCTGAAAACGCGGAATTATTTGAATTCAGTAGTATTTTTTGATAATTTCCACACAATATTGTTGAAAGAGTTGTAGAAATATGAGCAAAATAGTGATACACTATCACTCTCACCAGTTAATAACTAATTCTATACCGCTAACTTCCAGGATAATCCAAAACCAGCAATCCTACCTATAATAGCTCCTAGCCATAATGGAAAACAAGAAATGTATTATATTTGTGGTTTTATTCAATAGAATAAAAAGAATATTAAGAAGAAAAATATAATGGAAAAAAGTTATTCTAATTACCATCTTCAGATGAACAAGGAAATAAAACAACTTAACCGAGTTCTGATAAACTCTTAGCAAACTAGTTTAGTTTTTTTACCTAGAAGAGTTCTGACAATTTACAAGCAGTTTCTACAGATCTACTATGTAGCTTAGAAGATAGAAAAATATTCAGATGTCTTTTGAAGAATTATCTAGTAATGGTATGGGTACCTATTAAATATCGATGCTTTCCAAATTAAGAAATCTGATAATGGGTATTAAATAGTTTGACAAACCATCAGGTACAATTGTTAATCTGATAAATACCAGACAAAAGCAAATAACACAAAGTTCACAACTGTGTGCCAGATAAAAGGAAAGGAAGAGCAATCCCTTTCAAGCAGTACAGCACTTTGATCTACTCTTGTGGAGGAGAAAGGAGGAGGAATTTTCTACATTAAAAAGTTGGAAGTTATTAAAAGCAAAATCTCTTACAGGAATCTATCACAACTTCCATTATTTAGTCATGCCTTTGTATAGCTACCTGAAGTGGGTACACAGACCTTACCCTCTGCCCTCAAGCACCTCTGCTTGAGAGAGGATATGGGAAGTTAGAAGACCACTTGAATGTCTTCTTTCAGAAAAGAGGAAAACAGCTATTTAAATGCATTTTAAAGAAAGCAATAATATAAAAATCAAGCTTTCCTTTGGTGTCTTGGTAAATAATCTCATTTTAATACATATTATAATTATGAAACTTTTTTTAGCAGAAAATGAATTTAGACTAGAACTTCCAAAATCTGAATTGTTACATGTATTTAAAAGTGAAGTTCATACCCTGACTGTAAAGCAATTTTCCACTTCAAAGAGCCATCACATTTCTTTTATTAAAGTCATATAAATTGTGTAATTGTCCTTCTCAGGCATAGATGGTCTTGCTTACACTACCTATTCAGCATTATTTCCTGCAAAATCAGCAAAATACTGATGGAAGATTGATCCTTCAATAAGCTGATACAGCTTTACAGTTTTAGTACCATTTCTAAGAGATCCTCATCAGTCCAAATAGTTTAATAACGCTAAAGCTAACACATTGAATTTTCTTTCTTTTCTGCTTATTCACTTACTATGCTCTCTGTTTACATTGACTGATATGCAAAGATATTCTGTAACTATATTTTACAGTAATATGTTGTAAGACAACATCGATATTACATACCATCTCCTAAAATCAAATATCTGAATCACCCTTGGAAACCTGTTCCTATAGGGATAATAATCCTATTAATTTTGTTCATATTGTCCCAAGAGAACTCACATTCTGGGCACCAGAATATCCTGCCAAGTTCAGGGAAAAGCCTCAGCTGACTTTATCAGCCGAAATTCACAGCTCAGTTAATAGCTTATGAACAGGAGTGCAGTTTGAATAAGGAAACTATTCTGTATCACAGAGCTTTTATATATTCTGATTGTGATTACAGAGTAGGTCATTTCTCAAAATGTCAGACAGTTTCTTATCAAAATGAAAATGACACAAGATGCACTCTGTCTTCTGTGACTTTGATTCTCACACAAAGTCACCAAATTCAGTAAATTAAAAGTAAATTGTGTTGGATATATTTTGCAAGACTTATTCCTTCCCTAAATTCTGTGCTCTAGGTTGTCTTTTATGCTTTGAAGTAATGAACTATTAGCAGAATCACTACATGCAGATAAAATGCACCTAAAATTAATGTCTCTTTTCTACCTGGTCTTTTTAGCACCAATAATTTCACCTAACCAACAAAAAAAACCACACACAAAATACAAAGAAAATTTTGCACCACTGAAGTTATGAAATTACTTGGTCAAATGGTGAGTAATTATAGAATTCAGAGCCAATGCTGACTGTGGCATTTAAAAAGTTATCTTTAAATCTTCCTGGGTTCTTATCCAGTTAATATACAATCCCCTAAGAAAATTAATCATGTCAGGATGCCATATGTGATAAAGCACAAATTTTAAATTTAATTTAATGTAATCCAGTATGTTGCACTTAGAGGAGAAACACTAGATGTTATTCATGAATTGTGAGATTCTTATTAAACATCTTCAGGCTGTGAACACGTCAGTGAATGTGTCAGACTCAAATACTCCTATCCTTTCAATAGTACTGCAAGTTGCAGTTTAATTACAATTACTTGCCACAACCATTTGGCTTAAATTAGGCTACTGATAAATATGGAGCAAGTATGCTTGCAAAAGCTGCTACCAAAATAAAGTAAATTAGATTTTAAGGTTCAAGAAGAAATTACTCAGTTTAACATTACAGAAGGTCATAAGAAATTGTAATACTGTAAAAAAATTAGAATGTACTGTCATACACTACTGTTCTCAGCAGATCTAGGAACCATTATTTTCAATGAAAAACTGTGATAATAGAATTCAAGATGGAAATACATTCATTTTTTTCATATTAACTAAAAATGGGGTTAACATACACAAATGCTACTCTGAAAATTTAACTGCAAATCCATTATCAGGTTTAACTCCTATGTCCACAGGATTTGGTCTGCCAAACAATTACACACACATGTGCATGCATACACAATGGATTTTCAAGAGGAGTTTAATTCAAAGCCTGTTAAAGCACCTAATTTCATATTTCACACATACATTCTCCTTGGGAGCAAGACAACACAGAATACTAGATTAAAAATAATATCAAAGATAGAATTATAAAGATAATTTTCTTTAAATTTCCTGTGTGACTCAGAAATGTGGCTCTCATAACTAAAAAACCTTACACAAGTATATTTCACCTTAACAATATTCTTCATGCATCCAGACACATGCCTCCCTGAGATGCTGAGTGATGCACATTTCCATTAGACATTCCCTTTCATTATGCACCTTTTGTCTACACTGAACTGTTGTTATTCAGCTATTTGTGCAAAATGACTCTCCTAGCAAAGTAGATTAAAATTACTATCTAATCAGGCAACAGATATTCAAAACCAGTGTAAGTGAATGTCAAAGTGCAAGGCACTGCAAAGAAAAATTAGTTACACTATTGTTACCTGATAAAGAATTCCTAATTATTCCCAGTAGTAATGAAATGCCAGAGGCAGCAGAGAGTAGACTCCAACTTGACCAGAAAGAAATTATTTATTAAATACATCACTAAAAAAAATTAATTAATAATCTATGTTTAATCCACTGCATTATTGACTTATGAAAATTCAGTTTCTGAGGTTCTATGGACAGCCAGTTTTCATTTTGGAGAGAGACTGGTCAAATTAAAAACTGTACAAGGATTCTGGAGATGGCCTCAATGGATCAGAAACATTGTCGACCCATATATGTGTTATTTAAATTCATTATTTTTCATGTCATATATAATCTTTACTATAGATTAGAATAAAAAAAGGTATATAAAATTTGGAGGGTGACATCAAAATTCCACAGGTAGTCCACAAAGAGATCTTAATTTCACATTTTGCATCAGTGTTCAGTTCTGTTCCTGGGAGACATTTATTCATAAATGTAATCTTACAAAATGGAAAAAATTACCCACCAAGTCCTTCCCTTTTGGTTTTCTTATCTTAGCTCTCCAGTCATTTATCATTTCCTTGTTTGAAACTTATCTAGCACTTGGCCTAACTTTCCGCATTCAGCATAACATCTTGATATTTTGTAAAAAATGGAGTTTGTTCATTGTATAACAGTTTAAATTAAACTTTCTATTCTTCAAAAAGTCATGTATTTTGTATTAAAACTTACTGTGACCGTGCCTTTGTGAATAACCTACCTGATCTTCTATTTCTTTTGTCATATAAGGAACATTTGTTTGAAAGAAGAGACAACTGGTTTCCCTTATAAACAATTACAGGATAATTGCACCATCACAGTTCAAAACAACAATACTTATGTACCTGAACGTGAGACTGAAATTCAGCTAGTCAAGGCTCCAGAAATACAGGCAAATTCATAAACCATTTTAAATGTGGAGAAGTCAACAGGCATCCAAAGAAAATCTTTTTCAAACCGAGATTAAACCCATGCATTAACTCAAGGGAGCACTCTCCTGTAATCTTTAATTAGCAATATATGGTAGCGCAAATGACATGACAAGAAAAAGTTGTATTGCAGTGTAACAGAATTCATTGCCTATAAGTGGGACTAATGCTATTTTAATATTTATATTGCTTTGAATCTCATACAGTACTGAGAAATGTCAGGAACAATATAGCACTGGTTTCCTCACTCCCACTCTCATTTCCCTACCTACCCATCCTGCACTGCATGCAGCATGGTCAGTTACCACAGTCACTGACAGTGGGACAATAATAAAACGAGTTCTATCATTCAGAGATTCAAAACATGGACTCAGAGCATCGAAGAGGAGATAGGTTTTTAATATACATTTATACCATTCAACAAGCAAGTTTGGAAAAACTTGTCATTCCACTTTGAACAAGGTCTCAGGGTAAACATGTGATTTCTTTAAGTGAAACAAACCAAGCCTTTCAGAACTTTTAAATATATTTCACATTATTCATTGAGGATAGGATGCATTATGATTTGGTCCCTAGCTCAAGAAGTTTAATATTTTGCCTTCAAAAGAAACCCAATCAAAACAACAAAACCAAACACAGAAACCATAAGGTTATTCCACATTGAAAATATCACATTTCTTTAGTATTTTTCTCTCTAATTTATATCAGTAACTATATCCCTGTTGCTCAATTATCCTCAAACTGAGTGAACATGATAAAAACTTCAAAGAACCAACAAATTATTCTGTATTCCTGCACTGAAATTTTGGTTTTATCTCATGTCAATGTCAATTAATGCGAAATTTATTTGTACCTCTAATCACAGTATACAATACTTGTAATGAAGTACATCACCCTTAAAGGCACCATTTTTCTCATAAAGTGGGACCCGTCAAGAAAGCATAATCTCAGGCATCTAAATAAAATCTATTAAAGCCTTTTGTCAGTGTTTTTTATTCAATTTTGACTGCGTTACATATATTTCCAGAGATAAATATTCACCTCAAATAGAAACTGAGTATAGATTTGAAAGATGTAATGGAAATAGACTGCAATGGACAACCTCTCACTTATAATAATTTTAAAACTATCATAAAATACAACGAAAAATAACAAGTTTAATGTTTTTTGAAGACTTTACTTTTACAACGGTTTCAGAAAAAATCCTCAAAAAAAGCATCAAAAACTGCACCTTTCATGGTATAGATGCCCACAACAAAATTCTTGCCTGTGCCCTCTTAATCACAACTGGGTGTAAGATTAGGATTGAGGTACCCACAGAGTTTAAACACAGAGCTGAATGTCTTCTTTCAAAATTCAAATTAGCTGAATCATCTCTTTCAAGTCTGTGCAGTTTATGGTCGTGTAATCTTTAAAAATCAAATCCTAAATGTCATCCAAGCTTCCATTTTGTTTAAAAGCTCAAAATAATAAGGTTTATTCAATTGAAGAACACAGCTATAGAGAAAAGGACATCTACACTCCAAACATCCAACTATGGCTTTTAAAATTAATTTATTTCATAAATTTTGCATGTCAAATAATTTTCAGACTTTTTACCTTGTTAGTCTCTTAAGTGTTTCTCTTTCTGTAATAAAAGATTTCTTTTGCAACAGTAATTTTTACCATAAATCATAACAATCACTGAAAACAGTCATGAGCATCCTCTTGTCTTAATTTATGCTACTATTAAATTAGTGTCGTGTTTTCATTCCACTTCCACTTTGTGACAGTTGCTTAGTTCAAAATCAGATACAATAAAATGAAACAGAACTTCATCGAACTTCATCAGATAATTCAGAAGATAAAGAATTCCACATCAGCAATCAGTTTGGTTCCATTTCACGTAGTTTTGTCTCAGAGCCTTGGAGGACAAAAGACTCATCAATTCTTTCAGAAGTGAGAATGGTAGCAAATAATAGTGCCTGCCAGAATGGCACTTTGAGGAGGTGGGGCAGGGAGAAAAGCACACCTCTTGTCCATTAAGTTAGAAGCACCACTAGTGCCAGTGTCTGCTGAGAGAAATAATGATTTATTGAAGCATGCACTCAACTGTAAGAACATTAAATTATGCATGAATGGATATTTATATCCTTTAAGAAAAGCATGAAATATCAAAAAATATCAAATGTGCCAGTGTAATTTATCTCTTGGTATGCTACCTGTAGAAAAGTAATTGTTCATACAATATCCTCTCCCTGCTCTAAAGAAAATTTTCTCTTAATATTCTAGAATGTTGGTAGTTGTTATAACTCAGAATACTTAAATATTGTCCAATAATGCTGCACAACGCAAACTTTCACACATTTCATAATTAAAGTTTAATCCTGTGGTGCTCTAATCTACAAATACTTTTTGGGACTGTTACTGGTTTTCAAGGTTGGTAGGTTAAAAATATAAGAAATTTCACCATGAAATTAACATTATTTCTTTAGAATCATACAATCATTAACTGTGGAAAAGACCCCTAATATCATCAAGTCCAACCTTTGACTGAGCACCACCACATCAGCTTAACCACAGCACTATGTGCCAGGGCCAAAGAAGTGTTATAAAGTGAGTTTATTGCAGAGCAGACAGAAGAAATTGTTCCCTGTGCTTTGTCCGTTAGGAAGATCCATCAGAGAAACAGAATGTCTGCAAAAGCTCCTTCCTCTTACACTCCTACATCTGTGGATATTGTTCTTGAGGAGCACGATTCTCCAGGTTGCCACAGTTAGAGAAGAAGCATCTGTACCTGGCCCAGCTGGAGGTTACCCCCAGGAAACACCTGAACAGCCCAAAAGGAGAAACATCCAGACGGGAGAGCAAGGTGGGCAGAGGAACACCCACACAGGTGGGTCACAAACTCCTGTCCTGCCAAGAAAAATGGTTGTTGCTTTTCAAAACAGCGGAGAAATTATGACATTTGCAGTTTAATTTTAAAACAGATTTCAGTAATCAAACCTGGATGCCTACAGGAGCAGATGCTGCTCCAACTACATCTAACCTCTAATATGACCCAGCACAATACACTGCATTCAGATTACAGAATACAATTTACAGTTACATTCCCACTAGTCTCCTTAAATTTATCTGTAAAAGCTTAGAAGAGTCATTGTAAGCTTAAGGTTTCCAAAGTGAAACAAGTCTGAAAAGAAGTTTTTAAAAACTTATTTTCCATGGGAAAATTGAAACAGGATTGGGAATTGGATGGAATAGGGGGGAGTGATAGGAAATGAAATAATTTTACAGAAAGGAAAATATCCTCCAAAATGCAGCCTCACAAAACAGGTAAATAAAGTCCTGAAGGTTGTTCAGCTATGACCAAAAAGGAACTATAAATTAATAATTACAAAAATCCATCCTCTAGCAGCCCTTTTTAGCTGATCATGTGAAAAATGTTACTGTGTCCCATTTAAAGAGAAGAAAAACCAAAGTGCAAATTACCTGTAAAAGCTACAGTTATTAAGGAAGACAGACTGTTGATCAGAAACAAAACATCTGATGCTATTATCGTTCACATTCACTTGAAGTCTGCATTTTTACTGCTTAGCAACTTTTAAACCTTTTTTTTTCTCTTTCTGCTATTGTAAGCTTCATAAAAGAAGAGCTAAAGCATTTTAATAAATATTATTTTCTTTGAATTACATTCAGCTGAGAAGTCACAGCAGTGTGAGGTTTTCACCTCTTGCAAGATATTTACCTTCCTGGTGTTTGGGGCTTGGTTTTTTCTCATGTTTTGGTTTTATTTTTCTCCCCTCCCTCTCAAGGGAAATCTTGGAAACCCTCATTGCACTGACTATTTAAAGTAGAAAGCTTTTTTGTTAACTGTTGTTAAACACTTCTGTCCTAAACTATACATTAAATTTGAGTTCTTTTTCTTATTTCATTCTTTTCCTAGGCTTCTTTAGTCTTCTTGAAGAGAATTCATTCCTACCATGCATGAAATGCATAGATGTTTGCATTAAGTAAGCCTACTTCCAAATTAAAAAGCCTCAAGCTTCAATAGTTTTACAGCATTGTCCTCTAATAGACTGAAGGAGGAATTGGTAAATCAGTCAAAATATTCCAGAAAAACTTCATTCACTTCCTACTGGTATTTGACCTAACTTCAACCAGTGCAAGGCCGAGGCCATCCCATTTTAGAACTGACTAGTTATTTTGGACAGTTCAGTGAGTATTTTGAGAGCATCTATTTCTATCACACCTCCAGAAAGTGCTGAAAATCTTGACAAACCTGGTTCTATGAGGGCATTCAAACTGGACACCAAAAAAGTGAAAGTGTCTTGTAATTACACTGCTTTGAAAAGGCAATTTTGCTTTCATAATTCTTGCATCGATTTGGGGTTTGGAGGGGCAGCACAAATTGACACTGTTTCCATGACAGATATACTTTATGTTAAGCACAGTTGATTTGCAGTCGTGTTATGTTCTTTACCAGTGCATACTTCCTTAGAATGTAAAAATTAATCTTTTAACATTTAAGAACGTGATTATGAAATACATCCCCACAAACAGGGTAAATAAAACTCTTCCTATACTTACATTTTTCCAGTAGTACCTTCATTGCATGCAGTCACTGAACTGCATCAGATAAAACCAACTTTATTACTGTACATCAGCAAGGAAGAACAAAAAGAAATAAAATACATCATGTATTCTACATTTGCCACCAATTTCACTCTCAGCAGGGACGATTTCTGTTGGCATTCGGAAAGCATTAACTATGTTACAGAACTACAGGAAGAAGAGATCCAAAATGGACTGTATTCCAGTTCATTTCAATTGTTTGTCAGCTTTTAGGTGTTTTTTTTTAATCATCCACTCAGGAATGCAGTAATGAGTCCAACCCACTATACCCAAGATTTAAGAAGATATCTATCTGATAAGATACTCAGTTTATTCAATTATTTGCATTAGAGTTGTTCCATATTTTCTCAAGTTTCACTGAAGCCCTATAGCAAGAGCCGACATTTCAGAGACTGAAATCCATTGATTGCATTAAAAAGAACCTGCTCTCAAACCTATTTGCTATGTATGCTACTGCAGTATCCATAAAAAAACAATGAGGTCCCACCGTGCTGAGCACTGTATGCATAGCATGAAGAGTCCATACTTGAAAACAGCTATTCACACCAAAATAGCGAGTGAGAGATTAGACACTGATGAAAAATGTGAAGGACAAAAATTAGAACCTTAAGGTGGTGGTCCTCATGTAAATCAGATCTGCACAGAGGATTAAAGTTTTGAATGTCTAATTTGAGGTTAGAAGGGGAGCATGTCATGGTGTAGAAACTAAGCTTCCTATTTGTTAATTTATTTTTCCCATTACCATGGAAACAATCTTTCTGTGTGTGTCTTCGGGGAGAGGAGAGGGAGGGCTGAATGAGGACAAACACATGCATTCTCGCATAGAGGCACCTGAGTAAACCACCCATGATTTCTAAGGCATGCTGCCATTCCTGAATTAAAGTCACGTTATTCCACACCTTTTTACTAAAAAATTTTGTAAATACCAGCTTAAGTGTGTGAATGCAAATTAACTCAACATTAACTACTGCTAAAAGCCTGCTTGAAGTGTTGAGATGCTGAACACAAAGCAAATATACATGCACAGAGAAGTTAAAGATACCTGTTGGTTTGCTTTAAAGCCTTCAATGTCAAGTTGATAATGGTTGTGTATCTGGGATAAGAGAGTTGCTGTCTCTCAGTCCAATGGCCACACTGATAGACTTTTAAGACAAAGCTGACAAATAATTGATATAATAATCAATTAATTGATAATAATTGAAATAATTTGGGGTCCTACATGGACGTCAGTGTTACAACCCACACCAGAAGGCTAGGGTAACCCAGACTCTTGTTAATAGATCTCTTGGGTTGGATTAGAGTGAAACAGCACTGAATGATTGGTGCTTATAAATATAAATAAATATATACACACATTTATACACATATATGTATGTGTATATATATATGTAGGGTTTATCTTAGAACAGTTCAGTTGCAATGGAAAGCAGGTATGTAGCCAAAATTTTCATCTATAGTAATATAGCAAAATGAAAACATAAAAATAACAAGAAAATCTATAAGGAAAAGAACTAAAGAGAAAGAAAGAATAAGAGTAGAAAGAGATCACCACCCATGGATCCAGCAAAGTGGGCAAAGTCCTTTACTGATCTTAAGAATGTGTGAGATGCTAACCATTAACATCTCAGTCTCTCGCAGTGAGATATATTAGATATATTAATCTTCTAATGTCATCTGGTGTCTTCTTACAGCTTGCCTCTGTCGATATGTTCAGACTTGACCTTACAGATACAGAATTTGTCACCTTAAGAACTTGTCTCCTGAGTACCTCTGCTACAGAAACCCATTGTGCACTATACCCTGATTATAAAGATATCTGCTCACAGGTAACAATATATGTGTATAAATCTTATTAGTTTGGTCTCAGAAAAACCAAAAGGGAAATCTGTTTCTGTTTCTCATGAAAATCAATTATTTTTGAGACATAAAATTATATTATTTAAAAACATGCAATGACCAAGTATCGAATTAGCCTCCACTCCCCAAAATAACATTTTAGACATCCCTTTATCCTGAAGTGAAAAACTTTACTAAAAAAATTTACTAAAATTATTTAAAGCTGTAGAGATAATAATCAATACCCTTATGAATAAAGAAGCTGAGTATCTTATCACCCAGGTGAGTGATTAACCAAGCTATTACAGTCACTCTCATGTGCTTTCATTCTGCTCTAAAAACCAATTTTTGTTTCAAATGATAAAGCATCAGAGAGAAAAGCAAAATTCTCAAGTCACCTACTTTCTTAGACATTGCCTCCTGTCCCCAGCTCAAAACAGCCAAATCCCTCCAGGAGCCATCCCTAGAGAATTCGCCATCTCACTAAGAGCACTATCCAAAAATAGGCTATAGTCTTAGGTCACTGGAAACAGATCAGTCATTCTCCATTCCCTGTCCAAAGTTAAACCAGAACACAAGCAGTAACAGCACAGCGCTCGGCAACAGATTATGCCTGTAAAATAAAGCCTTGCTGCCTCCAGTTAGTGAAAAAAATATCCTGGCTACAGAAAACTCCTGATAAAGATACAAGCTGCTCTGTAAAATAAATCATTCAGAGCATTTCCAGTAAAGAGTTACCTGAAGCTGGTGATTGTGTCCTCCTCTATACTGACTTCAGTTTTACTTTTCTTTCCTGTACTGCTGAGATAGCTGTGCTAAAAAATGCTGACAAGAATTTTTTGTAATGGTTTGCATATTCCTCATTATCAAGGTCAGAGAGACAAATATTACGTGGTGATGGCTGGCACGTGAATGCTGCAAACACCTCCTGCAGGCTGTAAAATGAATGACTATTTAACTTATTTAATATTTTACACTTTAATGAATGTCTAGGTTATACCTTGGCTGCTATTTTACATTACTGATTTGGCTGATAAGCTTTTAATTTATCTAACATTGAGTTTCTTTACTTGTTTCTTTGCTGCATATGCTGGGAGGATATAACAACTGTCCTCTCAGAAAACACTGAATAGCCATTAAAAAAAAATTACATTATTTCAAAAATCCAAAACCATTAACTACAAAAATTTAGAGGAAATTTGTAATTTTCACTGTGTTACCATTCAAGTGAGGATTATTTTTATTTAGCATTTTCTGCTTCTGATTTTGACTGATCTGAAGATTTATACAGAACTCAATAGCTCTAAGAAAGCACAGTAGCAGAAATCTACTTTTCCCACTGCTTTCTTGTAAGATATACACTTAAATGAGCAATTACTCAGGCTTTTCATATAATCTGTAGTATCACTACAGATCATTCACTTCTGCACACATTATACTGAAGAGTAGTAAATTTAATTCCTGCTTTATTGTCAAACTAATGAGTTGAAACTTGAGAACAAAAAAATCAAAATTAGAAATAGGTATATTCATTGTCATTTACTGACTGAAATTCCATAGACATTCATATTACACAACAGGCCCAATCTAACACTATTTTTCAGTGTATATATCATGGACTGTTTAAGGATACACTTATTTTCTTCATCTGTAATGAGAACAATTCTCTAACTCCATGAGATATCCTTTCAATATGCATTTTGCTTTTTTTTTTGCTCATACATGATTTTATTTTATCAGACATCATGTCACTCTTAACTTGAAAAATCAGTTAAATGACAAGAATTCACTTATGTGGTCATGTCACTCTTGTGGAAGTGTAACATAAATAGTAAGTCATTTACCAAAAATCTATCCTCCTTTCTCTTTCAACACACATTCTATCACTCGTATCTCATTGAGAGTCTGATACCTCATTGAGTAGTCTACAAAGAATCATTAATTATCAACTAACAAGATATTTCAGGTGTTCAATCAGCCACCAGATGGAGGCCACATAGTCTCAAAATGCTATAGAAGCATATGGTCATTTAACATGAAAAATGAGTACAAGTTTTGTAAAGTGGCTACAGAATACAACCTGTAAATCAAGCCAAGATCCATATGTGACTGGACTTCCATAGGATTTAAATTAAACTCACCATATGCTTTTAACCTGCAAAAAAAGAGTCTGTTGTTTCAATTGTATGATTCTCCTCTACCAATAAAACTCCTGCTGACATTGTTTTGCAATATAAGGTCTTGTGGAAAACACAACACGGATAATAAAAATTCTGCCTCACCAATCTTAGAATAGAGCATTTTAATCCACTGTAAACACAGTTTTCTTCAGTAAATGGCCAGGGCTTGCCTTATTGGTATGTGTCTTTCTAAAAGAAAATAATTTCAATGCTGAGACGAAGCAGTGCTTCCACAAGGCAATACAAAATACTTTGCACAAATTTGCAGCAGAGTGAGGGCAGGTACTCAGTATTATCTCATACAATAGAGAAAGTGAGACAATGAGGAAAAAATTTCTTCCTGTTCATTGCAAGTCTAATAAAAACCTGGGAGTACAATTCTGGAAACTTTGAGATGAAGCTAGTGAGATTTATTTGCAACATAATGGTATTAGTTCAGGAATAAGAGGCTGAAAATACAAGGACAAGAAGAAAAGACAAGAGTTAGGAGACCAGGCTTGCTGCTGCCATCACTGCCAGAGGAATGAGAAGGACTGGAAATAACAACAGCCAGCAGAGGGGATTAAAAACTCCAAGAGATATGATCATTGATCTACTTTCCCTCTCCCAGAGGCAGCAGTAATCGGCAGCTTGACTCTCCTGCCTGGTGCAGAGAACAGACACCTTGCTGCAGGCAGCAGCCAGTTCCCCACTATCATGCATGTGTTGAGTCAAGACCTCTTGACTCTGGCTTTGCCAGCCCCACAGCTGCTCTACTTGAGCACTCTCAAGCACCTTGAGCAAGCAAGCATGAAGAAAAGGTTAAACAGTTCCTCCTGTTGCCTGCTTTTACATTCCCCACTTTAAGAACTAAAGCTAATGGTGAGCACAGAAATACCTTTTTTGGCTGTGATAAGAGTAACAGTAAATGTGTAAGTTTTGCACCACAGTTTGAACCTCAGTTCAGTTACTGAAAATTCAATTCCTTGTTAGACTTGGCTAAGCAATCCTAGGCCAGAACTAGCTCATATTTCAACTCATCACTTCTTTCAGCTGCAGAGCAGCTGGACACCAAAATCAGAAATGGAGAGGAAAACAAAAAGCCTTATGACTGGGTTCTACCTTGTTTTTCTCTTATACAATCCTCTGAGGATCCAAGATGTTGTACAGAACGGGAAGTGCAAAATTAATTCTAAGTTTTTGAGCAAAAAGAGAAGTTTTTTGGTTCCCTGTTGGAACTTAAAATGTCTCTTTTCCTACCAAGCACTCTGAAATATTCTTTTCTATTGTTATGAACTCCAAAAAAATTGTTACTAATGTCCAGTTTCTGTAATCACACATACAAGTAGTTCAATTTAAATCACAAAATAGTGACAAAAAGTGTTTATCCTTATTTTTAGAAATTATGCAATTTTAATTTCATTTTATGTATTGTCTCTGGCCCCTAATTCCTGCTGTGAGAGTGAATACTGCTGTTCTGTAATTTTTATGCTCCTGTGAAGAATACTATTAGGACACAAAGAAGTTAGAGAGGAAAACATAAGTTTGTACATAGGTATTTATTTTAGTTTTGGGGGGAAAAATCCAATATAAATCTGTTAGAAAATAAAGATTTATCATCAGTCTACTACTGAAGACATCATTAGAGCCTTAAAATACACACACCCACACTTAAAAGCCAGTAGTGTCACTTCACTGGAAAGACACATAACCTTTTTTTGGAGCAGGGAAGCAAATTGGGGTCTTCAGTATCCCAGTCATTCTTGGCCAAGATACAGATGTCTCTGTCTCTCAGAAGAGAAGTGATCAGTGGTTGGTGGATCAACCACATCGGTGCAGCACCACCACTCACCCTCTCTTACATTTATGCCATCTGCCCACTTACCCACAGGACTATTTTTCTAGGCAGTCCTTTAGAAGCACATGCCACAACTGATGGGGATTGTGGAATATCGGAGAAGGCATAAAGCACCAGTCCCATTTCAGACCATATAATTCTATGTGCTGAGCCTTGTTTAGACTACAGGAAGCAATTGCATATGTATTATTTTCTTCTTAATTCATAACTATCTCTCCAGATACTCTCAACATGATTGTGACTTTAAACAGATTTTACAACCAAATAACATTAAAGTGTGACAATTAGTGCCTTTTAACACTCACAGTCTGATTTGTGAAACAGGAATTTAAGTAATAAGCCATCTGTTGCTCTCAATTTTAATTGTTGCAATAATTATGTATTTTTAATTGTGATCCTAATTTAGATCACAATTTATCACCAGGAAATAAAAGGCACTATTTGTTTTCATCAATTTACTGAGCTATTTTTAATATTTTAATCTGTTCTGTTACAGAAACAAAGACCAGTTCTTGATGAAATAAAAGCATAGTTTTGTACTTAAAAGAAGTCTGAACATGACAGAAGCAAAGCAAAATTATGTCAATAAAGCAAATTCATCTTGAGGCCTCCACCTCTAGAAAGTACTATTCAAATATCTGTGTCAAGCAACTGCTATGCTTGCTAAGACATAAATAACCAATAACCCATAACATATGGCCAAAATTATCTATAAACATTATAGACTCCTTGCCATGCCAGAATCTACACTAAGCCCACAAATGACCAGAGAACTACTCCCAGGTTAAGAAAACCCCTTGACATAAAGAAAAAGACGGAGTTTCTCTCTATCTTCTTTGTTTCCTGGTAATGTGAGTAAATCAGAGGAGACAGGTGACCACAAATGGAAAGGTTCCTTAGGAAAATGTCCTGCAATCTCTACTATTTGGAAGGCGACACAGTCTAGCCTATTCAGTGAAGGTCCCCTTGCCAGGAACACAGCTCAAAGTGATCTGAAATCAGACACAGCCCTAAGCTTAAGAATCAGATCACAAGAACCTCTGCACAGCTTTAGAGGAAAATATTATGCTAAGACCAGAGTCAGAATAAAACAGGCAGTTTTAAGGGTAGAATATTGCTGCAAACTTCCTCTTAAAAGTCATGAAAGTTAATGTATCCCAGAAAGAGGCTGTATTGGCCAGGAAATATACTTGAAACTAAATAGGTATATATCTGCTTACTAAAACCTTCTATATCATTCCTCCTATAATGCCATGACAGAAACTGAAGCATAAGGGCATAATATCTTCTACACTCTACAAAGTATCTTAATTGCATGACAGTATCAAAAATGCATACGTTGTGCTTAGAAAATCTACCCTATATTTAAACACTGAAATCTTAAGATAAACTTTATCAAAATTAAGTAGCATTTGACCTTTGTTTTAGGCCAATTAAAAATATGTGGCCACATAATTGAAATGAGAATGACAGCGCAAACCTTACTGCAATATAAAATAGTCCCTGTCTGAAGTCAGAGTGGAGAAATAGAAAGGCTCAAGCTTTTTCCAAATTTATATTCTCAATATTTCTCTTCATAAGCACAGTATAGAGTCTTCACGAATCTATCCATGAGCAGCAAATTCAATTTTCAGTAAACCAAACAGCTTCCATATGAAAATCAGGAGATAATGAAAATATTTAATTTTATTAACAAAATAAATATCCCCATGAGAATTGCAGGAGATAATAAAAGGAGATCATGTTCAAACAGATGACCAGATAAAGTGAGATAGGTTTTTTTCCTCAGCTGGATAATAAAACTCAGCTAAAATACACCTCATGCATCTGCAAAACTCCGCAAATTATTTCTACTGAGAAAGATTTTCCTGTTTGATCACGCGAAATACCCTGAGCCAATCAGAAAACACAAAAACCACTAAGCAAGTTTCACATAAGTTGCCAGATTTACCTTTCAAGCAAAGGAAAACTCAGAAGGTTTCTGAGATACCACTCTGTGGTAACTATTGGTAAACACTAAGTTTGAATGGCATCTCCACAGGCTCAAGCTTAAAATACAGCCTGAACAGCAGCATTACAGGTAATGGGCAGTGGAGAGAGAAGAAATCAAGCCGTGAGAGGAGTTGGGTTGAGGTTATTTTTCCCCTTCTGTTCTTTTTAACAAGGTTAAATTCAGTCAAAGCTCAAACACAAAGCAGAAGTGATTTATAAATACTTTCTATGCAATTGAACATTTGGAACTGAAATATATTGTTTATTTGTTTGTTTTATTCATATTCAGAGGCAAAATAAACAAGGCATGAATTTTTTATTTTATTTCTTTTAGCCCCGTGGAACTGAAGTGAAAAGAAATGATAATAATTTTTGGTTCTTCATTTGTTAGGTCCTTTCTACAGGATTTAAACTGTTGCAGTGGTGGAGTGTCTATGCTGAAGTATAGAGCAAAACATACATAAGGCACACTTGTCTCTGCCCTCAAGATCTAACTAAAATTTAATTATTATATAGTCTATATGCTTCTCTTTTAACATTTCTTTTATCTACATCTCTTAATTTGCCTCTTTGTCAGACAAGTACACAATTCAGGGGGAAAAAAGGGGAGGGAGGGATTCTACTATATCTAATATAATTCTTTTTTAAAAAAGTTCTGAATCCCAACAGTCTATCCCCAAGTTTTGAAGAAAAAAATATCAAAGCAAAACAAGAACCCTAAAACCCAACAAAACAGAAAATCAACTCCACAGCCTGGCAGGGGAATACAATTATAAACTTGATCCAGACAAAAGAGTAAAACAAATATTAAAATAGTCACAATCACAACTATACAGATCATGTCCTCACCATTTCTTTTATAGCAGATTTTTACACACACACACTAGTGTGCCCCACCTGGCAGGCTGACACATCCACTTTTTATACTACCCCTGAGCTCCAGAGAAAAGAGATCCAGAGGCAGGAACTATAAATTTTACATTGCAGTGACTGAAATCTCAGTGGTGAGAAGTTGGTTCTTCTGCAAGTACTGGAGCCACACTACCTTCATGATGTTTGTGAGAAATTTTGATGTCAGAGGCCAGTGAAGTAAAGATACAGAAACATCGTTATTTTAAGAAACACTTTCGCAATGATTCAAGAAAAAAAATCAGTGTAGAATCTCATTGCTTTACAGTATAACTCTTTAGTAAAGACCAAATGCTCTTTACTTTATCCACATCATAAAAACTACACAGTAAGCATTTCTCTTTTTTTGGTTACAAATCTTAGGCATACTCATCCCTTTGGTTATACACCTCTGAGAAGGAAGGAGTGTTAGTGATTTAGGTAGAGCAGCATAGGCAATGCTACCACTACAAGATTGAAAACATTCCCTCAGTTACTATCCCACTTCCAACATCCTAGTCCTCCACAGAGAGTTGCCACCTGTCCATCCCCACTGCAATCCCAAAGCACTACATACCTGCTGAAATTAACACCCAGAGGAAGTTTGATTATTAGTGCTTGGCAGTGTCAGAGAACAGAGCATTCCCGGTTTTCCCCCAAAGACAGGCAGGAAACTGGATTTGCACTAGTCTCCACAGGGCTCGAGGCAAAAGTAAAGGTGCCTGGCAATGTTTTCACTACAAACAAATTAAGAGCCTGGTCTCTATGGCAGAATTGTTACTGATATAGGTAGGGGTAGTTTAAGAAATTGCTACACAAAGTTGTCACTGCTGTGGCCATTTCTGCTGCAAGCAAACATTACCTCCATGAAGTATTTTCCTCTTAAGTCTCTCCTCAATGCTTTATTTTCTTCATAAGATAGTATATTCAGTTCCAGGGCTGTATGCCTTTAGAAAGTCTTGCCAAACAAACACTGAATTTTTTGATGGTCCTCAAAGAAAAACTGCTTCTCTTGGGAAAATGCTACATTGGTTAAAGCACTGGAAAAATTCAAGAATATATTCACTCTGATGACAGATGAAATGTAAAAAAACTTCAGAATTAGGACAACAATACAGCTTTCACAACCAGCAGCAATCACACACACATCAGATTTTACCTTTTTTCTTCTCACTTAGCTTCTGCAATAAACAGGTCATCTTTGACCAATTTTGCATTCTGGGAACACAAAAACAGTAAAATTATCCAATCTCAGGGTCCATAAAATTACAATAATGATATAACAAATAAAAATTATATCTCATGATTTCATACTGCTGAATTTATATCAAACTTTCCTTTTACTAGGCTCTTCTTTTTCTGGCTAGATTTTATGAATGGCTGAGTGTTGGAAATATTTCTGTGCTTATTTAGTGATAAAGTGGCTGTTTTACTTATTAAATATATCTTATTCAACATAAAAAATGTGCCTCTGTGCTAAAAGCAAAAGCATATAGAGATGTGGAAGCATAGAATCATGGAATGATTTAGGTTGGAAAAGACCTCTAAGATAATTGAGTCTAACCATCAGCCTAACACTGCCACCTTCAGCACTAAAACATGTCCCCAAATGTCATCTACACAGTGTCTAAATGCCTGCAGGGATGGTGACTAAAACAGTTCCCTGAACAGCCTTTTGCAATATCTGACAGCCCTTTCTGTGAAGCTTTCCTAATATCCTCACTAAACCTCTGACACACCTTAGGGCCATTTCCTCTCATCATATTGCTTGTTATTTGAGAGTAACAAGTTACTTGAGTTACTTGAGAGATTAACCCCTACCTCATTACAACCTTCTTGCAGGTGGCTGTAGAGAGTTCCCCCTGAACTTCCTTTTCTCCAGACCAAACCCAGCTCCCTCAGCTGCTCCTCGCAGGACTTGTGCTCCAGCGCCTTCCCAGCCCCTCAATGTCCTTCTTGTAGTGAGGAGCCCAGAACTGGACACAGCACTCCAGGTGTGACCTCACCAGTGCTGAGTACAGAGGGACAATCTCTGCCCTGGTCCTGCTGGCCACACTGTTGCTGATACAGGCCAGGATGCCATTGGCCTTCTTGGCCACCTGGGCACACACTTACTCATTGATAGTAACAAATAGCCAGCCGGATGTAACTCCATCCACCACCTCTCTCTGCCCACAGCTTTCCAGTCAATTTTTTACCCAGCAGAGATCACATATATCCAAGACATGAGCAGCCACTTTCCCTAGGAGAATGCTGTGGGAAATGACATTCATAATTTCATGCTAAAATTTTCAAATCACAAATTAGCGTGAAGAAAACTCCGTACTATCAGCTAATTCAAAGCTGCTGAGGAGAATCAGTGCAGTTAAAAGGTTTTTGAAGGAGATCATAAAAGATACTATTTTTGCATCATTTTCTCATTCTTGATTTCTTATACAGTTTCACGAGTATTTATGAGCCTGCTCAGAATTATCTGAAGCAGCACAGGCTTGGAAAATAGGAAGTACTTACTTGTATTGGCAAACATTGAAGGGTTAAGGTTACTGCTGGATGATTACCTGGGGAGCATCAACAGGTGAAGAGTTCTAATATAAATAGTTCTAATATATTCTAAATAACTAAACAAATGGATTCAGTGGGATCAATTAATCAAAACTTCATCTCAGTGAATTTATTTCCTTTTTTTTGTTTTCTCTCTGGATTTTTTCTATGCATATACACAAAAACCATTCTTCTCTGCTAGAGACATTTTTCTTTTCCATTGCATTCGGGTAAGGCCCACTGGGACTCTACTGCACTGAAGGGGTGAATGACAAGTTACCATGCCCTCTAGTGAGACTACCAGCTTTTCCAGCTGCTAGACTGATACCTTATCAGGAATCCTGCACTACACAATCATAGGATTTCATAGTCTGAATGCAGACTAGAGAAGAAATACAAATCTTTGAACATAGCTTTCTCTCTACTGTAAGAAAAGTGTCACAAACTATCACATGAAATCATCCACAAAAGGCATGCAACACAGGATAGCAGTCACTCCTCAGTGACAAGAATAAAGTGAAATGACAAATGTAACTTACAAAAAAAGCAAATGTAACTTACAGACAAAACCAAAAAGAATATGAAAATTTCATTTATTAATATGAGGTTTAGCTTCTAGCAAATACTGGATAAAGATCAAACTTGCTGACAACTAGCATCCATAGTGGTCAACAACCAGGTTACAGAAGTTATAGAACTGGCTGGTGATTCTCAGCTGATTACAAAGTGCTGATGAAACTCGGCCCACTAGACTGCTAAAGGAGTAAAATTGTTTTACTTTTGAGAATTAGGAAGGAACTAGAGGGGTACAGAAGATCTGAAAAATTACTTGGGGTACCCTTAAAATGCAGTAAAAGTGGGTAAGAGCAAGAGAATTGTAAACCAGTTAAATATTAATTCTTGGGAAAGTACTGTCAAAAAATTATAAAAATAAGCTATAAGCACAGAAAAGAAGACTGATGGGCACTGTGAAAGACAGCATATGGTTATCTCATCTAATTTCTTTCTGCAGGAGAATTATAGGTTTGGTACAGGGGCAGATGCAGGAGGAGGAAGATCTTTTGCCTTTATCCAGGTTTTTGACACTTGTTTAACATAACATGTTCATACCACAAAATAGGGTAAAATAGTTGGAATGATACCATTGCCCAGAAAGACTCATCACTAATTCATTATCAAATGAGGGAATACACGAAGCGAGGTTTTGTGTGAGTCTGTCCCACTACTGGTACTACTCAGCACATTTTTCATGATTAGGATGAGAGAGTACATGCATTCAATTTGCAAGCTGAAAGCAGCAGCAAACACATCAGACAGCAGAATCAATTGGGATTTGAACCACAAAATGCACTAAGAGAATGCACCTAGAAAAATATGCAGTTTACTAAGGACGGAGGCAAAATTCCTTACCACACTCTGTGGAAGCAAGGAAGATAAAGTGAATCATAATGTGATCGGGAATCATGAACATCAAGCTGCTAAAATGCATACACACAATAGAAACCTCATTTTAAAGTGTGAAATAACCCTCCTACTACTCAGCTGAAAGCCTGTGAGCAAAGATTAACACACTTCCCAGTCTGGTCACAGCAACTGAAGGATAGAAATCAAATGTGGGCATGACAGTTGAGTGGTGAGAATGATCAGTGATTCAGAATACAGAATACTTTTCCTTAGAGAGTTCTTCCATAAGAAACATCTTCAGTAGTAAGGAAAATTATATATTGAAAGAGAACATGGAATTCTCACCACTGGTTATTTTCAGAAGGGAGTTGAACAAATACCTATCACAAGCACAGTTCATCCTGCCTTTGAGCAAGGTCTCTACTTCAAGTCTTGTTTTCTGTAAAAGACTGATGTGATTTCTTTTGCAAGGACAGGAAATTGATAGACAGAATTGTGGATGAACATCATCTCTAGCTAGGCAAACTTTTACTGTGTAAAATCAGTTAATTTACAATGGCACGTGAGACCATGCACATTTCCCTGTCAATAGGATTGAAAAGTGGTCCTATTTCCTCTCCCTAGAAGAGAAGCTGCAAAAAGAGGTTACACACATTTAAAATCTCTATATGTTAAATAGTAAGTAAGCAGCTTTCAGTTATAAGTTACAAACAAGTTATACAGATTTAAAAATTAATCTAAAAAAGCTGCTACTAAGAAAATTGTTAGAATTTTTAAAAAGACAAAGCTTTATTACAATTATAGTTCACATTTTTGATGTGAAATCTCTGGGTCATATGACAGAGTTACTGTATTGCTCTCCTTAGCAATACAATTGACATTAACTATTGCTTGTAGGGCTTATTTTCTCTCAAAAATCATTAGCAGCAGAGAGTTTAGACTCAACAAAATAATCTTTGTTGTAGTTCTTTAATTTTTCTAGTGATACCAAGCAATTGTTCTTTAGATGTAGTAGACATTTGGTCTCAGTGCTTTGGAAAATAATATCCAAAATTAGTCACTTCTTGAACTCCCATTTGGGAACAATTTGCTTTTCAGGCACTATTTTCCTGAGAACATTGTTAAGAAAAAAAAAAACACATATGAAGGGGCTTTCTTTAAATAACTGCTTACAAAATAACAGCTAAAACATGTCTCTAGTTCTTTTCTGTAACCCTTGGTGACTCAAAAATATGGCAGAAATATTACTGAAGCAGATAATTTTCCACTATATATACTGCTTATAGAAAATTTGCTTTGAAAGTGACTAGGCTGAGAAGATGATATATTTTTTGCTTGTCAAAAAGCTTGAAGAGCTAGACAATACCATTAGACATGGTACTGAAATGACGAATGGATGGATGGATTATCCTCACCTGCTGTGTGTTGTTTGCTAAAGATATTTCAGTAAGACTTTCCTGTTCCTTTCAGTTCTAACAATTTGTCTCCAAAATGTGCAGTCATCTAATTTAAAAACCAGACCCCCAAACCAAACACTTAAAAATCCCAGTACCAAATACAGGTAGAAAAGCATACTGCGTATTGCTTTACTAGAAAATATTTCTATATGACTTTAGTTCAAAGTCCCCATTGGAGTCTGAGGTATATTCCTCTTTAAGGACCTGACGATTAAATATTTAGGCCCTTTATGACAGTCCATTGCTATTTCTAGCCTTATCAGTTTCTTTTCTGCTTCTCCTTCTGTTCATTTCCCTTCCTAGACAAGAGCAGTTAACACTTCTTGGTTTCCATTTAGTCTTTGAGTGCAATATATTTTATTGTCCTGATTTCTTAATATTTGCTATAATTTTCTGTCTCTTACAAACTTTATTTTGATACCTGAATGTCTTCACATATGGGATAGCTCTTCCATTATGTTTCATCTCTTTTCAACACTAAGTTTTTAATACTGAATAGAACAGAGAATAAATGCTAACACTGGAACGAAAAAATAATTTTAAAAAACTGCTAAAGAAAATGACTCCTCCATTATCTTTAACTGGGCCATAGCCAAACCTGCTATCAACACTTATAAAGAACTAGATAGCAAAATCACTGAACTCACAACTCTCATTTTTCAGGAGTACTGTAAAACTTTACAATTACTTGGAGCTTTATCACATGAAGGTAGGCTACAGTTCATAGTCATTCTGGTGAAGTTCCTCATAATAAGCCTCTATATTTTAATCAGTTAATGCATATGGCATCCCTTTCCTAATCTTTCAGAAACTGTCCTCTGTAACAAGGTTGAGAAATCATTCAGGTGGATCAATCTTCATAACAAGACTTAGCATCATTTTTATATCTGGTAGGATGAGAAAGTTTGGAAAGATGGACAGAAGAGGAAAGGCTTATACAGCAAGTAAGGCTCATAGGGCCAGTTTCTCTGTTCTTACATTCCTTTGCTATTTTAAAGCTTACATTAAGGTACTAGTAATTATATGAGACTAATTAAACTGAAAGACACAATATTTTAGAGATATATATTTTAACAACTTTGAAAGGGAAATCCTGGATTTACCACCTTTTATTGCAGCCCTTGAAACTTATTTTTAGAATAGTCTACAGACCCAATAGTCTATCGGAAGACCTTGTTTCTGATTTCAGTTATCATTCCACAAAGGTAACAGGTACCTGTTTTATCACTAGTTAATGCAGGTCTCTATGTTCTCATTATAACTTAAGATCATCAAATGTGGAAGGGATACTGAAACTAAAGGAGGCATAGACTTTAATATTTCCACCAGAGAGACATTTGGTTATTTTTAACAGTAAAGTAGGGCATTATTCAAATTATCATTCAAAAACAGACTGAAGACATGAGTCAACCTCTCTTTTGTCTAATTCACTCTTCTCTGCCATTGGCAGTGTAATGTTGCCTTTCATGAGCACTGAGCGGTCTGCTGGGTTGCAGCCTATTGATAGAATTATTCACATACTTCATTAACCCACAAATCTATAATAGATCTTTGCTATCATTACACATATAATGAAAGTTTCTCCCCTAACTAACATCATTCACTTATTCAAACCAGCTGGTTGTGTTTGTATAGTAGTAATATTTCAGTTTAATAAATCATTTTCTCTGCTATCCTTCAGTTACCTAAGGGCTGCAGTATATATTAGAAAGTAGCAGCCAGTAAGATATTTTAAAATAGAAACCACTGAGTTAAGAGTACAGTAGAAGAACCAAAAGAGTTTTTCACTCTGCAGAAAGAGTAGCAGCTCCAATTTATCCTGACTTTAGAATGACACGTTTGAAGTGCAAGACCCCTTCCTTCCCAAAACTAGTGTGAAGATCTGAAACACCAGAGTCCCTCAAACATTTAAGTTTAACCAGTGTACGTCTCTCATCTGGTATTTGCCTCAGAGCTAGATATCTAAAATAATATTTGCAGGAATTCTTAGGCATGTCCCTCTAGAGGAAGATTCATCCCACACTAAAACAGATGTTGACAAATTGCTTTCCTGTATCTTTTTAGAAGGACCAAAAAACCATTTTGGTTGGAAGGGGTATTTTGAGAACATTTAGTCCACCCTCCCAGATTAAGCTGGAGCAGGGTGCCCAGGACCACTTGAGATCAGCACACCTCACCCACACATTTGTTTATATCATGTCATGTTTACATGTTTACAGCATCTTAGGAGAGGTAGCCCTGAGCAGCTTCATATCAGGTTCACATCAAATGCCTCCGAGATAAAATGAGGCATTTGATACCAAATGAGGTATCCCCTATAGCCCTAAGACCTGGGCTACTGAGAATACATCAGAGCACTCCTATAGATTTCCAAGCCTTAAACACTGTACAACTAGAGATACCCTTTTCACTTCCTCTGCTTTGACCATTTTGCCAAAATATACTTTTGCTAGATGTTTAATACTTTGCAAGCACCAGAAAAGTGATTTGCTGGAACTCAGAAGAATTTTTTAGATCAAAACCCCAATCAGATTTGAAATGGAGGCTAAACTACTTCCAGTGATAGTGTCAGGTGCCTACAGTTGGAACCTATAGATTCGTATTTAGTGGCCCAAACATTCTCTTCAATACAGCAGTCCTCTCGTAATCCTGTGCAAAGTTTTGGCAGAAATAACTAAAAGACAAGAATTTTTCCCCTTCTAAAACAAACTAAACCCTGATGCCTATGAAAGGCCGGCTTTGAATATTGCCACACTAAGGAACGTACGAAGGCTAAGATAAGAAAGAAGGCAAAATCCACAAAAATGTATAATTGAAAGGATGCACATACATCAGCTGCTCTATAAAGGGTATTTGTGTACAAGTCCTGCAGAAGGACCTTTCCTGAAAAAAATATGAGCTAACGCCCTTTGTCTCCAAGCTGGAGGCTCAAAAAAGTATGCAACAAATCTTGCATTAACATTTCTCTCCTATTGTTTTGCATGGTAGACATAATCCAGTTCAGCATACTACTATGACCCACATCCTAGCACCTAAACGACCCCTATAACCACTCACTGTCTAAAAATTCTGGCCACCTACCACAGAGCTGCAGAGTCCGTTTTACAAACAACTCAAATAAAGTTCACTAACAAGGCTCAGTATTTTTGAGTCTTGTCTTAACCTGTTTTCCATGGTGCTGACTTCACTTTCCCCAGAGAAATGAGAATTTGTAGTGGGAACACGGACATAATCCTCATTAGTGAAATGATCTAACCTCAGTAAGAAGTATTCATAGATGACTGCAGTATTCCATAAGTCCTGCATAACCTGTAGTATATTTATGTGAGTGAAAATAAATTTTGGCTTTGTATAATCAGTCAGCAAATATGTATTGAAAAAGAAGTTCCGTACGCTAATTCTGAACATTCTCTTTGGCATGTAATGTAAATAACAGAAACCCACTTGACAAACATATTTACAACCTACTTGTCTTAACATATTATCTACCATCATTCCAAACCAGCACCCATCAAGCTGAATCAGGACAGGCTATTGATTTCCCCCTGTTTAACTCTCTGCATATTTGTTTCAGCACAATACAAAGATAAATCAGCACATCCTTCAAAACAAGAGAGGAGTTTTTTACATATATATGTATTATTGCATTTGTAGTTCTGGTACATTTATTACTCCCATCATTTATGCTGAGGACATTTATATGGAATGGAAATCTGTAATGAAATAGTTAGACGTCTGTCTTGATTCTATCCTTAGGTCCTGGTATCCCAGAAAAAAAAAAATCAGGAAATATATCATCATTCTCTTTCATAATACATACTTTCTATATTATCTTCTTTATAGGTCAACACTGTACTCCCATTCGTAGCAAGGGAATTAGGGGAAAATAGATTGTTAAGGGTCTGATTAAATATTTAATCAGAATATGTGCACCTCTAATTCCCTGGACAGAGCTCAAGAGACTGTGAGCTCCACAGAGAGCTCAGTACATCAGGAACAAGATCAATGTTAATTAGAGCAAGATATATAAACTTCTTCCAAAGTGCAAGACACATGATAAGGAATTCAATGCCTAATTTTAAGAGACTGGTATAGATAACTTGAGTCCAGGGAATTGAGTCCACTTTTTTTGTTAGTGTTTCCATTAGTAACAGAAACATTTATTCTGAGGTAGGGCAGCATCAGGCAGTAACTAAAATGCACAACAAGAAATTAAGAAACACTTCCATCATGTGGCCATTAAAAGCCAAGTAGTTTTTCTTCTGTTGGTGATTACTATATGTATTTATTCATTGTGAGAAATAGATTTTCTGCTCATGCCACAAATAATGGGATATCACTGCAGCTACTGTAAAGATTTTTTCACTCAGAGAAAAAGATATTTTTGTAGAGTAGCATTATGCTTAATAAGAAAATACTCTGAAACTGTCCTTTTTCTTAGGAAATGAACCACACAGTAGAGGTAACTGGTAAAATAGTTAAAGGCCAAAAGAACTAAATAATAAAAATAAATCCTAAATGCATATTTAATATCATGGGTAATTTAATGCCAGCCTATTGAAATAAAATCAAAAAAATTTTTATGTCTTCAGCCACGATAATATGTAATGCTATAGGTGACAGGCTAGAAAATTCATTCCTCTTTCACTAAGTTTTGGAGTAAAATAGAAAAACTGAGATGGAAAACCATATGCATACAGTTGTGAGAATTTACACAAGGTGACCCAGCACATGCAGGACCATCTCTTTAGATACCCACTTTGTATACTTCATTAGTTATATATAGTTTTGCTTTATTGTTCTGGGACTCATACACTCCTAAGCCAACACAGGTGTGTACACAGACCTGCAAGTCTGTGTTGCGCCGATTTTGAATAATTGCTACATGGATCCATACCACAGAACTACAGAAAAAAATTACAGTAGCTGATGACCTCCTTGTAACAATCTATCTTGCCTTGTAAAGCTTATATGTTAAAAAAATGTTTCAGAGGGTAGTGCTCTTCCTGGGAACAGTGTCTAAACAAACACAGAAACACTGCTTTTGGCAGCAAAAAGCAAATTAGACTGAGAGGCAGACAATGGAAGGAACAACACTGAAACTGATTTTGAAAACTTCGGCCTGGATTCACCATCTTTCAGCAGGATAAAAAGCCATCATCTGAGCCGATATATATCATGAGCTAGGGTTTGTGTTTTAGTTTGGTTTTTTTGACCCATTCCAGCATTATTTCAGTTACATAAAGATAAGGATTTTCATTCCGAGTTTGAAAAATTATGTCAAAGGGAAAAGGCAAGTAATTGGGCTATAATTTAATATATCCTTAATGAAGTCACAACTTCAAGTAAAAATTCATACATTTATGCTGCAACCCTGTCAGTGGATCCATTGTTAGTAGTGCTGATAATAGAATTTATAAGACCACTGCAGACCACCTCTATGGTATACATGAATAGAGATTCAAAATGGATGTACAATTCATGTGCTTGGCGGTTTTAGCACTGTTGACTCTGCTTCAGGGCCACGTTTGGGGCTCTCAGATCGCTTTTCCAAGTGCCCTAAGAAAAAGATGGCCTCCATTTTTATTTGCTGCTATTTTGTATGGTGCAGAGCACATAAGTACCAATTACTGAAAGAAAAAACACATTAATTTTCACTGTAAAGTCCTCATATATTCTTTGTATAAAAAAATACTGAATTAAATAAAAAACTATAGAAGTTACTGAAATTTTAACCTGATATCCTACCCATATCTTTATTTACTAATTTGGTGCAAATTTTAAAAGCCAATTTCAATTAGTATTCCTACATAATAATATATAAATATTGTAAAAATATAGCTTGAATTTATTTGCTTTTACACAAATAAGAAAAATCTGAGAGTATTTTGATATTTTTTTATTAATTAATAAATCAATGGTTTTGGTTTTCCTCCATGAGAATTATCAGTACATTAACTTTTACTGTTGCTGTAATCTAATCTCCAAAAGTTTATGTTTATCATTACCAAAACTGACAAGTGAAAATAACTTCATCTAGAAAACTTCTGGTAGGATTTCTGATGATAACTTCTGAGAGCGAAGACCAAAGACTGGGACAGAAAAATTGATTTTAAATTAGAGATGAAATATCACAGTGTCTTCATTACCTAGCAGTTACAATCCTATTCCAAAACACATTGCTAAAGAGATAACCAGAGAACTTCTTAATTAAAATCTTATTGATGTGCTGTATCTACAGAGATAATTAACTACAACACCAAGTTTTGCATACAAAAACATATTTGTCTTGCAAAAGAAATAATTGAGAAAAATTACTTGGTGGCTAAGACTTGATGTAGATATTTTTTGTCAATTTGCTTCTATTATCTGCCTAACATCTTAAAGAGCTTCAATAACTGCAGATTTTTTTTTAACTGACCAGAAACAAAATACAGAAGAGTAAAATAAATGTGCCCCTCTCCATAAATTAACTCAAGGAAGGTAAGTTCAGTTGAACTGTGAAATGGTCTGTATAACTGACATTTTACACGCTACCCACATTCATCAGCAGAAGCTGTAATGTGTTTCCCTATTTTAAGCAATCAATGGACTACTAAATGTACCTTTCTATTTTTATCACAAGTTTCTCAAAAATTCCATGCAGACCTACTCTTGCTAGAATGTACAAAAGCCTCACAAGTGAGCTACTCACCATTTTTAACCTTTGAGCACTGGCAGTATTTGTACCATTGTGTCAGATTTTATTTTTTCCTGCCAGACAGCAAAATAAAAGGCTAAAGGATATATTGTAGAATTCATCCATCTTTCAATGGTTATTTTAAAAAATTAGTCCCACAAAATACAATATCAGGAAAAACGGAAAACACATTCAGTTCACAGATTATTCAGGGTCTAGAAAGAAACAAAGTTCAGCAGGAGGCAGAGTTTAACTACCAGCTGCTGAATTAATGAGTATCTTATGTTAACACCAAGATGCAGCACATGGGAACACCTTTATAGTGTTATACCTATATTTGACCCTGATGATGGTTCTACTCTAAGTTTAAATACTGGGAAATATTTTCTAACAAATGTATTATCATATCAAAGGTCCAGAAAACATCTAGACTGGAAAAAAAATTGATTTTTCTATTTCAGATAGGTAAGAATGCAGCGGATTCCACATCAAGTAGTCTTTAAAATACTGACCATTTGACTCAATATTATGAAAATTTATTGGGATCTGTGGATAACCTTACTGAATTCTACTGGGCTGCTTTAACCATAGTCAAGGAGAAATCAAATATATTTCTTTCTTCATGTAAGCACTGACTGATCCTTTGGGGATTGTGATTATTTTCAACAAGTTAATAGGTATGCTGTATTAAAAAAAAAATTAAAAAGGAATACATTTATTGGTATAAAGCAATTTACCTATTTAAATTTACAGCTAGTAAATTCATTACCAAATAATTTTCAAGACTTTAAAGATAAAAGTCTTAATTGAGAGGTGATTATTGATGCAAGCAATATTTTTTAAAAACTTTTCTGTCCAGTTCTGCATTTTTAAAGTCCACTTTATCCATAATAAATAAGCATACAATATGATAGATAAGATATACAGCCAGAGGAACCTTTTTCTGCACATTTTGTTTTGCCTGTGTCTTTAGTCTTCACAAATACAACACTATGCATTGTATCATCTATTTGAATACTCTGAGAGCAACCTAACTGCAGTTTCCCATTCCTGATAGGCATGAAAAAGTCATTATCTGAAAAACTTAAATATCATTGGAGCAGCGCCTGGCTATCAGAAGTAGACATTTCAAAGTGGATTCTCTGAGTTTTTGGAGTAAACAGTCATTCAGCCTATTCCATATCTAAATGTTCAAAATATAGTTAGAAATCATCAAAAGAAATAACTAAGAACAGGTATTCTCTCTAAACACTTTATTTTGCAGTTACTTAAACTGTCACATAGATGGGGGGAAAGGAAAAGAATAAACAGAATATTCTACCTCAGTGCCACTGAAAGAACCCGCAAAAAACAACAAAAAAAGATATTTTATTCTCCTATACCTTACAGTGAAGTAAAGATTTACTGACATCAATAAAAGAACCATTTTTCAAAATTAAAACCATTTTTCTGTTCTTGATAAATATATGGATATGTATAACTCATCTGGGATCTGGACATGAGCAAAACACAAACACTATCATATGGAAGGGAAAACATGAGGTGATCTGAGAAAATCATGCAAAACCAGGAAAGTATCTGAGGAAAAACCCACTATTTCCCAAGGACAATAAAGGAGATACGATTGGCAAAATAAAACCTGCAGACCAACAAAATTATTCATACAAATTTTCACTGGACAGATATATCAAGGGGTTCCACTTAAAACCTCCCAAATATCAAAGATCAGAAGAGGGCTGGAGAAAATTACACATGATCAAGTTAATTATAAAATTTCACAATGGTAATTTTAAAAGGTGTCTAAAGGCAAATATTGCAAAAGGCGAGCACAGAAAGGATGAAGTCTGCTTAACATTCACACTGTGTAAGGACAAATTTGCAGATTACACTCCTCTCAGAGCATGTTTGATCCTGAACTGATTTAAATGAAGAGTGAAAATCACAGAGGTGTCTGAGACCATTAAACACATGCTAAGCTGTAATAGCTTTTGTAAGTACAGAGATTTATTTCATGGGACACAACAAAAATCCTTGGTGTTACCAGAAAACAGTACATTCATCCTACTCTTCCCAACTTTTGGAGACCCAACTAGATTATTAAGTTAATTCACCTAAGGCTTTAGCCTAGACAGACTAAGAGTAAATAGGAATTCGAGAAGTTGGAGAATTTCCTGAGGAAAAGAGAAGGAAAAAAAATGTTAGGAAACTTTGTGTACTTTCATGCATGTCTTTCTTCAACAAGGTTCAAGCCAAACACTGAGGTGCCTGTAACTGAAGATGTAATAGGAAAATAAACTGTTTCCAGTTTTTTCAGATCTGATGGAATTTATCTGGCTTATCTTAGTGAAGAAAGATGGTTATTAACAACTCTATATACCCCTGGTTTGGGATGCGATATCTTTTACATGTCTTCAAATCCTTTCAAAACAATGAAGATATGCTGTGTACTGTCCACCATGATATTATAGCAGCATTAAGGAATACACTGCTGTTTCTAATCATATTCCTGTGTGGTGACTTTAATCCAGAGGCTGTGTTCCAGAGAGCTCCTCAAAACATTTTTTGAAAATTTATGTTACTCCTGATGAAATGCATTGTGGGAAGAATAGAATTTGGTATCATTTTTTCTCTAGAGTGGAGAAGTCTGGAACCATGTTGAAACAGATTCAGAAATTTGACAAGGAAATCTTGAAAAAAACAGAGCAATAATTGTATTCAAGGACTTTGAGATAAATTTGAGGAGAGATTAGCATAGTCACATTGGAATCAAATGGATTTGCTAAGAAAAGCTGTCGGGAAATAGCAAATGAAGCAGTGAATGATAATAAAACAAAAATTTAAAAGAAAATATATTCAGATGGCAAGGGAGGTAAGAGAAAGAGACAACGAGCAAAAAAAATAAGGAAAAAACCTATTATTTCATTTTTTCAGCATTTCCAGCTACCCTCAAGCTGTTGGGATAGTTTACCTACTAAATTATTTGAGGAAATATTCAAGGACAACTGGCAGAGAATGAAACTATGCCAACTCAGTGTTGAAATGCTAAATTTAGTTAATTATTTTCAGCTCTTTATACAAAACTCTAAGTACATCAGCTGAAAGTTAATGTGCTGATTCAAGTACCTATGTATATATATGTGTATATATATATATTTCATACACAACCCTGCCAATAAGTTTATTCAGAGCAAGTCAAACAAGCCCATCACATCAAATTAACTAAAGATTAATAGACTTTGGACACAGAATATATGCGCAACCCAGAATGAATGAATTAATCAAGTATACACTGCATGATGCTCACACACATTTTTCTGAGAAAACCTTGAGTAAGTTTGATGATCTGTGACAAAACTGATGTTTTAAAAAGCTATGAAATATAAGAAATTCTTCTTTCCTCTGCTGCTATGACTTATGAGCTTTCTTCACATATGTATTCCTTGTTGTTCAAATGTCTTAAAACCTGTGGATCCAGGATAAACTTCCTATAAACTCAGTAAGTATCATCTGGTAAAAGTTATCTGAACATGTGTTATCTATCCTTCCTGGAAACAACCACTGCTAGATACTTGAAGAATGGATCAAGCCCTCCATATATAAAACAGGGATTTTTTTTGTTGTTGTTTACATACAAAGCTGGGTACAAAATTGAATGGTTTCCTCCTTCTCTTTTTCCCAGGTTAGTGAAAAAGTTATTCACGTAAATGTCCCTGACTGGTGAGTTTATTTAAAAGGTATTCAATAGAGTTCCTGTTGTACTGGTCTGTCAGAAAAAGCAAAAGGAATGTAACTATCAAAAAAATGTGGAAGAGCATTTTTCAACTACATATTAAAAATCAGACACCAGACTCAAGTAAGTCTTAACCAGGATCCAACACATTATACGTATTTTAGTTTCATTAAAATAAACTATGATCACAGCATTCTTCCTGGCATTCAGCAAGGCATAAGCCATATTTAAATTTCTTGTTCACGTCTTAAGAGAAGGAATTCATATGGCTTGAGAAGCTGGCCAAATGTGAAAGACTAACCGTATTCAAAAATTAAATGCACCTTGCATCTATGTAAATATATAATCCCCTATAAAAAAAGTCATAACATAGCTAAATACTGCAAAACTATGCAAGATTAATCTTTGCAGGCAATGGAAAGAGCGCATTGGGTGAAAATGTAGACAGATTGCATCATAAAATGGGACATTTTGCAAAACCATTTGCATATGGAGAAAATGTAATTTGGGGCGAAAGAGAAAGGTTGGTATTTTTCATGTCTTTCATCTTAAGCAACACAGCCTCCTTGGTTTACTTAATTTTGTTAAAGAACTAAAGATTAATTTCTCCTAAAAATTCTGTGTGAGTGATTCGCCTTCTTTACACAGAGAGCTGTTGAGTGCCTGGCAGCAATTTGTGGGTAATAGACTAGAGATGGCCATTTCGGTAAATTATTTCCTTAATGACCCTTTGCTTCACAATTTGACTAACACTGCTGCTTTCATTTTCCAGTCTCTGCAGTATTTTTTGTATAACCTGACAACCTTTCAACCCATAGTACACTCCCTGGAAATTGACAAATAGAAGTAGTATTTGTTTTGTGAAATTACTTTCGGAAAAGAGACTCAGTAAAGGAAGGTCTCCCAATACGCACTGACAATATGGATATCTGTTCTAAAGAAAGGCTTTCATAACAAGTATTCAGTTTATTCTACTGTTGGAATTCCACTGCAAATATCTGAAAAATATTGTGTAAAAAATCTGTTTTATTTCAGGACTAGGAGGGCAGAGAAGCTATGAATTTCATAGATTTATTAATGTAATAAGCATTAGAATTTTTTCATGTGTATACAAGATTGAGATATAAAGTTAGTCTTAGAGAGAGAAGAGAAAAAAGGAAGAACATAATAGTAATTTTTTTTCATAGAAGATATAAAATTTTTTTCTGTTGCTGTCTGGAAAGATAATGAACAGTAAAAAATAGCTCACTGACTAATCATTCCAGGTAACTTTTTAAATAAAAATCAATTCAGGCAATAATGTTCTGTTTCTTTTCTGTAGCCCACCTTAAGTTGATTTCATATACTTGAATTAATAATTTTCTCTCATTCTATTAATTGAACGACTGTACCGCACATTAAATTTCTTTTCTGAATCCTGTACTTTTGGAAAATATTTATTTTATGAATAAGGAAAAAAGTCTTCAAAAGTTATTATGATACATAAGCTATATGTCTACAGTCTGTATTTGCTTCACAGTTTTAACATTCATTTTTACCTCTGTCTGTTAGGAATATTGTGGAGTTCTAGGAGAGAGAGATGAAAAAAAAAAAATCAAGCAGATTGCTATACATAATAACATGTGGTTTATTTAAGCTTGTGTGATCTCCAGTGCTCCATGTCCTCCTGGACCCAAGCAGGAACATGCACCAGATCAGAAACAGCACTTACAACAAAAGCCTTTCCAAGCCATTTTTTTGTTGTCCCAGTGGTACTTCTCAGTGTTATAGCACATTGCTCATTCCAAGCATCAATAATATTTAGAGACTCACCAGCAGCTCACCCTGAGGTATCTCCAGCTGGAAAAAAAGTTATAGTTTCCTTATGAACTTTTCATTGCTCATACTCTGTATTAATAATTGATAAACCTCAAGACTTCACTCTAAACTTCTAGTTGTAGTCACAGTACATTTCTCTTTCAGTCCTCGTAGAATTTTTTTCTCAGTTTTCTGACTGTTTGCTGTATTGCAACAGGACTTATACCTCTCTTGGCCTTAAAATAGCTGAAATTTTAGCTGAATTTATATTCATATTCCTGATAATTATTTCATTATTTATGGGTTTCAATTTTAAAATTCCTATTAAAAAATTATATGCTGAACACTGGGGAGGATGACCACTTTCTGAATTCAATATCCCCCGAGGCAAACTTTGAACAAAAGGAGCCAAAAGATGCATGTCTTCCAATATTACAAATCAGAATTATCCACATGTTTGGTAACTTAGTCTTTAATTCAAATCATTTATATCAGCATTAATCACGTTTCTGTTTTAAATTCTAGTTTTTGCTTATATTCCTATGCATTTGAAGTAGTAGGGGGGAAATACACAGGAAATAGCAATTTTGCTGACCAGCACAAAGGGAAGATCGAGCCAGTGGCCAAGTTTCAGTGTATCCCCCTCTGCAGATAAACCACATCTCTTGGAGTGCCAGTACACAGGAATCTTTCCTCAGGGGCACCTTGCATTTTAATGAAACACAAGACAGGGATAGCTTGATGACATGCCTGTGATCTGTAGAAAAATAAAGGAACTGATCTTTTAATCTCTAATTCTACTTTGTTATTAAGACTGTGCATAAGATGGAGGAGAGGGAGGTAAAGGGAGTGGATGTGTCCTTTGAGACCAAAGCCTAGCTGAAAACTTCAGCCTGGCTGTGCCAACAAATAGAAAAAGAACAGAAAACAAAATACTTAAATAAAGCCAGGATAGCTTCAGGTTCCTAGAGCATAAGGAAATTCTCTTCTCAATCCTGAGCTTATTGCCTTCAACAAACTCAGAGAGAAGAGTCTAAAAAGGATTCGAAAGATTTCATTAGCCCACGAAAGGACAGAGATAAATTTACAGAAAAATTTATTTTTAAAGAGGAAAAAAACCCACCAGTTGTGTGAGTCGTTTGAAGAGAAAAGACAAGTAATAGACACCACCACTTTTAGGGAGGAATCAAAGGGGGAAAGTGGTGGGTGAGAGATAAATCAAGATAGGCCTATTGAAATATGAGTAAGAAGCCCAAGATCCTGACATATGCTCCTGATATTCCAAAGGAGCTGATTCCCTGAAAGGGCCACTGCTTCTTAAGGAGATCTTTACTCAGGCATACAAACTGGTATGAAAATTAGTCTTAATGATTAACACCTCTGAGACCAAACCAGTCTAAATTCCTGACCCAATGGAAGAGAGGGAGCCAATGGAGGATTTCTTTATATCTGCAGAAATTTTAAGCACTCACACATGGTATTTCCAATAGGCAATAAGGATAACAACTGCATGCATCTAGTTTCAAACAGGCAGTCATCTCTTTAGTCCTTATGTATTCAGTTATCTGAAAGGACATACAGAGAGAGCGAATTTGATCCATTTTTGGTCCAACACCAATAAATATTGTATTAATAGCTGGATAATAAACTTCATATTCAGATTTTGTAATCTGTTAATTTGAAAAATTGACCTATACTCCAAGTGCTTTTGGAGTGAAAAATTAGAAATTATGTTAATTTTGTTAATATGTTAATAAAATCATGTTAATAAACCAGAAAAAAAGCTCTGGAAGATTCAATAGATCCTTTTCCTTTGTAGTTGTCCCAGGGCAATAAATGCAAGATATGCAAATATGGGAAAATTTCATAGACAAAGTATCTTCTTCCTGGATGGAGAGCTATACCTCAACAGAAGGGTGCCACCTCTCATTCCTCATACAGTCCTTAGTTATGAGGTGGTCAGAGTGAGGTTATATGGCAACATATGGAAATTGAAACTGAAAACCAAGGAAGAGCAATATAAAAAGCACCATCTATTAAACATAAGCAGGAGTTGGCTTAGAGTATTTTCTCTAGCTGTTCATCTTTCTCTCTACATTCATATATTGATCTTATATTATTTATTTGGTCATCAGCCTTGAGCCACCTTCTGGTTTGTGTAGGCACATGATGTTTCAGAATTACTGTTCCTTCGGACAGTGGGGAAAGGCTTGACACAATGTTGGTGCTCACACAAACTAGAATTAGATGTATAACCCAATTTTGCAAAGGTCTGATGAAAATATCACACAGACTAAGAATATAAAAACTAAAATCAACCCTTCAGCCATTCCGGTGGATATATGTTGAAATTACTACTAAAATTGAGCTCCACAGTTGTAGAAGATTGTTTGCAGCAAATAATCAGAAGCCCGTGGTTTCCAGGCCTATTGCTCTCAATCCAAAAGAAAATTTGTTCTGTTCAGTTTTGATTTTCCTCCTAAACTCTGCAAAATTTTATACATTTGTTTGACAATAAATTCCAACAAGATCTAGTAATATATTTCTGATAACTCCAAGCTTAGAAACATCCCATCCAATCTACTTTAAAATAAAACCTCATAAATAGAAGATATGGTAAATATTAAATTAACCAAACAGTCTTATTCATGGAATCCTAAACCTGGAATCCCTCTCACCTCGACAGTTTTGACAGAGTATCTTTTAACAATTTCTTGCAACAGGTGAGGTAAAGTAAAACAAATTTCCAGGTTAGAATGTTTGAGCAATTGATGGAGGCTATCATAAGATATGGTGACTTCCTAGGCGTTGCCTGTTTCATATTAATTTAAGTTTGGGTGGGCAAATGAACCAATTTGTCTGATGATCAAAATAGCTTTAGAAAAAAAACATGATAGGTTTTCAGCAGGGGAAAAAGAGAGCATCTTATGAAATGACACTACTGGCTCTTCATGTGAATGAGGGAATTGGGACCATTATGGGGACTGACAGACTGACTTACTGTTTGTAAGTAGGAGTACTTTTCCCCTTAACAACCTGAATCCTTTTTTTTATGGTATGTTTTCCTGCCACTCACATATACCAAAACCAGCTCAGTTGAATTTAATTAATATTATATTAAACATGCAGCACCAGAATACTGAACTGCAAGAGTGTCATGAAGTCCCATGAGCACAACCTCACTAATGTTAAGTGGGGGAAAAACTAAGACCAAAACAACACATCTGAAATAAGGAAAGATATTCAGGAGTATAGAATGATATCTGGCTAAGCAGCTTTCTTTCCACTCTCCCTAGACATCTTTTCCCTTTTTTTATTAAAATGCTCAATTATTGCTACAAGTACTACATCCTAAGGAACTCAAAGGAATAAGAAAAGTCAAACTGCAATGAATTTAATGCAGATAAATTGTGAGTACTTATATTTCACTTATGAAAACAAAACATCCCACATAAGTTTGGAAGCCCTGAGCCTCAAAGATCATACTTTTCTATCCCATCATTTTAATGGCAAAAGTAGTTAACTAAGTAGAGCAAAGAAAATATGAATCACAATGGACTCCAGTATTTTCTACTCTCTGAAGGATTAATAGATAATTAGTAAGGCAAATGAAAAACACTTCCAAAAAGAAATATTGCTAATGGAAAGCAGGGCTATATTTTACAGATTTAAGCACTTTGCATTTTCTGAATATTTGTGCAGCAAAACAATCATAAAACCTGTTTTTAACAGAAAAGGAGCTACTCAGGCACTGCCACATTGGGTTTAGAAGAAGTTCTCTCAGTTATTTCAGTGTCTTGAGGAGGAGAACCTCATGGTTTGTCAAAAGAGCAGAGTGTCAGAGCAAGGGTGTAGGACCAGAGGACAGTGGGAAGAAATACAAGATTCAGTTTTGTTGATATTCTGTGCAACCTAAGCAAGAGAACTTGCACCTGTGTGCCTGACAGGACATTTTAGTATTGGGGCATCAAAGTACCTCCATTGTTTCAGAACGAACAAAAAGCATGACTCCTTTACCAGGAAGAGCAAAGATGCCATCATCACCTTGCAAGAAGGGCAGTATGCACACTCCTAGATCAGTGCAGAAGCGAATAAATCAGAAGAGAGTTATATTTGAAGATTATATATCATGTGCACAGATGCATGAGCTGCTTCAGATCAGAAAAAAACACAATTTTGGCTGAGTGGCATGAAGGAATGAGAATTTTCCTTGAAATAAAAAAAAAGCTTCAATAATATAAAAGTAACTTGCCAGACTGATACTAGTCTTCCTTCTTAAAAAAATCAATTTGATTTTCCGCTGGAGTCAACACACATCAAATTGGCCCTCGAATCTAAGGATAGGACTCATTTTATCTAGAGCAGCTTTCAGGGAAGAACTTATGCAAGTGAAAAAAAAATTTGAGGGAAAGCATAGCACTGAAATTGCATAAAACTGGTAATCTTCCTCTCTAAGTAGCCTACATGACAGCAAGGTTCCATCAGGGAGTTTCACAGTTTGAAGAGAGATTTCAAATATTTAATTTGAGATTTTTTTTAGAGAAATCATCATTCTAAAACCAAAACCAAACTAGATTTCGAAAAAGTACTATAATTTACTAAAAGCAAAATATGAAAACATATATAGACATAGAAATTTTTAAAAATAAAAAAAATGTTGCAAAACCTATGTTCCCACTCAAAGATTGTTTCTATACAAGGTTTTAATCTACCCTATCTAATAACCAGTAGTAAAGCCATAATGCCCTTTCACCGCTTCAAAAGGTAGCCCAGGTTTGTGATGCTAAGCCAGGCTACTGAAATGCAAAAAAACATTAAGTGTGAGAAAAAGCATCAAAAGAAATAAGTAGTCACAATTGTCTGTATCCAAAGAAATACTATACACCAGATTCTGATCTGACCTCAATTCTCCAATTCTCTGCTGAATTGGTTCATGTTTGCTCCAACAACTTCTTTTCCTCAACTTCCCATCTGTGTTGACACCTGTCACGAGGCACCTTACTTCTTCAGAGATGACAAGAATTCAGAACTTTTACCTTTAACGTCAAAGCCGAGTATCTTAATGTAACTCATAAGAAATAAAATGGAACATCAAAAATCTTCTTTCTCAAAGAAAACTCAAGTTCTTACATAGAAGTTATACCTTTGCCTCAAAGTAGAATGTGACAGGCCTACAATCATAGTTCCCACAGTCTTATTTCTTCTCCCTTTCAATACCCCAAGCAATATAAGAACTACTCAACTTAAGATTTTCGAACAATGAGAGCCAAAAAAGAAGAGCCTGATCTGAAATCCAAGGAGCTGGATTATAAGTTTGGCAAAGATCTAGCTATAGGTCCTAAGAAATCTTACAACATTTTGGACCTGAAAGCTCCTAACAGCATATCAAAGACTGGATCTATAATTGCTTCTGACTCATACAAGTGAAAGCACAAGGCAGCAACTACTGACAATAGTTATATATATATATGTCCATTTGACTGTCATTTATCCAACTCTAGACTCCTGAAGGACAGGAAGATTTCCTCCATAGCATTCTCTAAGGCATCTTATAACCATGCCACACGCAACAGAAAAGTTTTATGTAAAACAAAAACATCTGAAGCTAAAGGTGAATAAGCAGTCTCAAATGGCCCCAGCCTTACAGAGCACCAGGTCACCATGAGCACAGTTTGAGATACGTCCAAGACTGGGTCTCCATATATGGCAATACTTCTACAAGCAAGTGGCACCAGGGGCTTCACAGAGTTCTGGGAAACTAGTTATGAAACCTTTCCTACAAACTGTGAAAGCTCCAAATAAAAATATTTGTTAAAAATTTATTTTCTCATCTCTTTCCATGCACAGTAAATACATCTAGAATCAAAGAGAGATTTCTCTCAACTGTTTTTTTTTTCTTTTCTTTGTTTATGCAGTATAGCTGTACAGAATAAGAAAGCACATAAAAAACAAAAAGGATGAATTAAAATGCAAGCAAGAAGAACTGAATGCTCTTTTTAAAAATAAAAGGATGGTAAAAATGGCAGCTGGAAGTGTACGTGCTAACATTACATTTTACATGTGCTACACCTGAAACAAATGCCGTAAATGTAGGCATGTCCTTTCCCACAATATTGCAACCTGCAAAGTTCATACCCTGCTTTGTCTGCGAGTACAACCCAATACAGGAATGTTTTTCACCCTAATATTGACAGGAAGTACTATAGATGAATCTGAAGAAGTTTTAGGTAGTATATTTACAAAGCATTTTAAAACACGAACTACCCCCATTTAGGCATGAGTGAAAGAAAGAAGATACAGAGGTATAAAAATCAGCAGTAATAATAATAGTAAAATAGCCCAAGAGAAAAATTCTAGTGCAACAAAATCAGGTAGATAAAAATAAATGAAAGTATCCTTTGTCTTTAGTTTTTCCTCATAAGGTAAAAAATTCTTCATTCTTGCAAGCAGAGCAATAACAATAACCTTTACAATTTAGAATTTGAATGTTATTAGCTAATTAATCTTCTAAAGTCATGATAGTTAGAAAAATTCCTCTTGATTAAATATGCATTAAATATAAACACACTTAACTTTTACAAAAATCATTCTGTCAATATAAAATATATTCCCCGTAAAAGGGAAAGGTAAAAGGTAAACATTTTTTCTAGTCCATAGTATACTGAAATCATTTACAACTTGGCCAAATCGCAAACAAGAGTCTTCCAATGTTATTGAGAACCATGAAGCACCAGCTTTTTCCAAGTTTGTCGTTGAGAAAAGTTCTTTAATACTGTGTCACATATCTCTATCTCCCAACATTGAAAGCGTCTCTGTTCTGAACTGCGCAGGCACAAAACCTATCCACAAGGGCTGAAGCAATTTCACCTGCATCACATAAGCCTTTCTCCATGGCTGAGTACAGTGGTACAATTATTGGAATGCTTCCTCCTCCCTCCCATGGACGTCAGACTTGAAGTGTAGAAAGCCATGAAAATGCATTGAGGAAGGGAGCCACATACAGCTGTACGTATTCAATACTTTCCTCTGCTGGAGATGATCAGAGCCAGCATGACCAGCCATTAGCGAAAATCCAAAACTGAGCATTTCTCTTTTGTTTTAATTTTTATTCTGACATCCATCCTCTCCGCTCCCCCTCTCCCCCAAACTTTTTAACCAAGCCCAGGGCAAAGGCACATATGTGCAAGGACTATGCTCACTTACTCATAGCCTGTCCCAAAGGGCTGGAGGTGAACTACATTTCTTTGGCTACAAGATTTCTTCAAGTAACAATAAGGCTATGGAATACCAATTCTAAAATATTATCAGGAGCATATTTTAATGTGGATTTTGTACAGAAAGTAATACTGAAATTTGTGGGTTTTGTGAGGTTTTGTATACAGTCACATGTAAATGTTTATGCCTCAGTTTAAAACAGTCAATTGTAGAAAGAAAAGTAAATTCTTTATTTATTGTATTATAAACACAATAAATTGCTCACTTATAGCTTGTCACCTAGTTGGAAAAGCATAATAATAAGATTCTGGGCCAATATACTCTGTTACAGAATTATAAAAACACACATTTTGTATCTAATTATTCTGAATCTCAGGTTCCTTCCTTCCTGTTTGTATTACTATACCTTTGTTCATTCGAAGATTTGACTTCTTCAATAAACAGTATTTTAATAACTTTTATTAAACACAGATTTTCAACATTCAAGTGCTTTTTAAATCGATCCATAAGGCCTTTATTCCATAAGTAGAAAGCATGATTTTATCACTAGTTTTGCATTGTTTGAAATCTCATAAATTATTGAATTCAGACTAAACAAAGGTCAAACAATGACTCATTGCTTTTGATCTGGAAAATGTTTCTCTTTGACTTATTCTGTAATTGCTAACAGCTTTTTGACGTAAGCGATCATAGTATGAAGAATTGATGGCCATGTTTCTAGTGGTTTTGGATTCATTTGTCAATACTCCACAGAGTTGCAATAAATATATTATCCAGTGTTTTTTGTACTTAGTCTACAGTTCTGCAAAATAATATTGCATTGTTTATGTAATTGCATCTTTTATGCACTGTATAAGATTAACTTCCTTTCATTGATTATTATGAGGTGTTCGGGAGAGGCTATAAATCAAAACTTAGATCGGAGTACAGGACACCAAGAACTGGGTGACTTTATTTTTAATCAGAGTAAATGTAAAACTGCATATATAATCTCCAAATGGCTCCATAGACAGAAGCATGTAAAAAGCATAACAGCAGGGTAGAGTCCTTCTTAGCATTCTCATAAAAAAAGAAGAATAGTCTAATGCAAGTCTGATCTCCTACTTTGATCACACCTTGCTCCCAAAATTTAAATTTAAGAGGTGTGTCACAAAGTTATGGAATGGATTCTGCACTTGCTGCCCTTTATTCTGTAGCTTTGGCTCAATTCAATTTCTCTGTACAAAAAATCAGAAACCTGGCCTGCTTTCAAGTCCAGCATCACAATTCTGTAGAGGGGCAGTAGTCACAACACGCCTTGCAGCATAGATCCTCGGTAGAAATGAGTGAGTAGGATGATGTCTGGGTACCCTGCAAGTTAAATTCATATCTGCATTTATTACTCAATATCCCTGGAATGGAAGTAGTGAAATAGAAGAAAGATAACCCTGACTTTTAAGGTTTTACCTCGACATTGCTGCCAATTTCCCAGATAACAAGAGTGCTTTGAAAAACAGCAAATCAAAGACTACTTTCATGCCCACCTGTAGTCCTTGTAAGACCCTCAACATCAAACTTTCCATTATAAAATAACTACCACCATAATATTATCACAGCAAAACACCAAGAGACTGAACAGCTCCCGCAACTTAAGGACGAAATTTGTCAGTTTATCACAGTGTCATATTAATTTGCCACCTTTCTAAAGCTTAAGGCATCATAATATGAATTGCTACAGAATAATAACCCTTAAATGGCAGGCAGGTTTACACCTCTAGAAGTAAGCTGTTCCCCCTGCCACTGCACAAACTCCTTCAAGAAGAAAATAACTCTACTTTTAAAATGTGTTTAATCCTGATTAGGAGGTTTTTCTTTTAGAAACCTATCAACTGAGAAAATAAAGGAGAAAAGTAAGAAGGAAAATATGAAATGGGCACAGTTCTTTTGACTTCAAGGTGGGAATAAAATTCCTTAGTTAAAATCATGACTTTCCATGGATTGTTTGCTTGTTAAACAAATAGAAGAAACAAATTTATTGCTTCTACAATATAAAGAAAAATTTCTAGCATCACTTTTTATGCTTTATTCAATATGACACTAGACTTCTGCAGGTTTGGGGTTTTAATTTTGCTTTAGTTCTTAAAAATTTCACTCCATTGCATCATTTTTTAAATGCCATTTTGCAAAACTTAAGTGACACAACAATCATTTTTCTCAATGTGACCTCATCAGCTACAATTACAGACCAAGCTGCCTAAATTGTTGAAATATTAGATGCTGCTGTGGAAGATTATTTAGTGCTACAAGCCTTGCAGTGCCATGGCCTACCTTTTATTCATCCCTTTATGTCCTGTTTTGCACATTCTGTTTGGCCAAGAAAGGTGTGGAGTGACCTGACAACTATTCAAAAGGCATCTGGACGCAGCCGGTGACCCTGTTGGAGCGGGTGGCTGCACCAGATGACCTCAAGAGGTCCCTTCCTACCTCATCCATTCTGAGATGGGTACTCTCCATGACACTACCAAAAATATTTCTCATTTTAATCATAAAAATGCAAAAGTCTTTTCTCGTTGTATTTCTAGCTATAATTGAAATACTTTCCATCAGGACATTATCCAAAAGAATTGGGCAATTTTGGGAAGAATGTGAATTTTCCTCCTTCTGTCCCAAGTTGCAAGCTGAAACAGCCTATGATAATAAGCATAAATGTTTTGGGAGAAATAAAACAGTCTGCAGTACATATACTGGTCACAAAAACTTCAGTCTTTCACATTGCTTGATGTTAAGACTAAAGGCTAGATCTAAATTCTTTACTACAGGATTTTTGCAAACAGAAAACTAATTTATATAAGCAGGTAATCTGCCAAGACACAAAACCAAACAAAATCCAGAATGAAATACCTACAAACCACAGCAACTGAGCTTAATAAACATCTCAAATTTGTGATACAACAGACCTACCAGTACGTCATTTGTGTTGCTGGCTTAATACTCGTTTCAGAGCTTTCTACTCGGTATATTTTCTTCTGTGGATACACCACGTACATGCAATCATGAATTAGGTACATAGGTTTGATGCCAGAATGATTTTTTGCTTTTTCTTTTATACCTTTCTTACATACTCTTTTATATGTAGTTTTATGTATTCTTAGTGCTTTTTGCCTACATACTTGTAACTTTCCAAGTCTGATAACTTAGCTGAGACCCACTGCACTGTTAAACCAGGGGACCAAACAGTCTGGAAGCCACAAACAAGGTCCTCTCCAAAACCCATTTTTGTAAACTAAGATAGACCCATCCAGGAGGAAGGTTCCTCAGAACAGGGAGTTCACTCGAGCCTCTCATTGGGGAATCTTTGATAAATATGTTAATTTTCCAAGGCCTATAATTGTGTGCATTTCAGTGTGTGAGGGGTGGTGTGTGCATTTTCAGGACATTCCACTTGGACGAGGTGCTGTACCCAAGGATCCTGAAGTACATACCAAGGTAAAAACCCCTTTCACCATAAACCATGTTTTGGTTTTAATTTTAACACCAGGGAAAGGCAGCAGGTTACGAACCAATTCTGTAGGCTAATAATCGTTACAGGTTTTGTTTCATAACCCTTATGAAGGGACACAAAGAATTAATTACAAAAGAAAGCTAACGTTAAAGACTCCTCAGGACAAGAGAGACATGGAGCTCCTGGAGCAGGGCCAGCAAGGGAAGCAAAGATGGTTAAGGGACTGGCACATGTCCCTTATGAGAAAAGGCTGAGGGAGCTGGCCCTGTCCAGAGAAGAAGCGGCTGAGAAATTATCTTGTCCATGTCTATAAAGATCTGAAGGGAGGGTATCAAGAGGATGGAGACAGAGTCTTCCCGGTGGTGCCCAGCAATAGGACAAGAGGCAATGGACAGAAACTGATGCACAGGATGCTCCACCTTAACAAGAGGAAGAACTTCTTTACTGTGTGAGTGCCGAGCGCTGGAACAGATTGCCCACAGAGGCTGTGAAGTCTCCCTCACTGGAAGTATTCATCTGGACACAATCCTGTGCCCTGTGCTCTAGGATGAGCCTGCTTGAGCAGGGTGGGTTGGACCAGATGGTCACTGTGGTCTCTTCCAACCTCACCCATTCCGTGATACTTTGCTATGGAAAAGACAGAAAAGGTATATAAGAAAGCCAACTCTGTCTGTCTAGTTTTTCTAAAAGACAATTATTATGAAAATAATTTGGTGTTCTAAAGTTAAAAATCATACTGAAATTCAATATAGTTCTGTTAGATAAACAACTATCTCTAGTACAAACATCGAGAAAGTAGAACAGCATTCCAGCTCCCTCTACTGGACTACTTATGGTACATTGATAACACTGCACTTGCAAAGCATTTTCCTTCATCAGACTTTTGGACATGTCTTTTGACAAATTATTTTTCTTTTCTCTAACACAACATCTAAAAAACCAGTTTAAATGGCGTTGTAACTCCTGAACACCTTCTTTTCCCAAAAGAAAACCTAAAACTGAAGAAAATCTAAGCAACAAAACCAGATTTTTAGGTAACTATTCAAAGATTACAGTGAAATTTTCTTATTAATTATTCTATAAGTAGGTACCAAAAGTCACTAAATTCTTTTTGCATTATTCTCCTGACACAATTTATATAATTTTTCCCTCTTGCATCTGCTGGATAAGCTGTTTCAGAGACAACAACCAAAAAATTCAGTAGAAGGTGAAAGTCACCAGCTCTTAAGAATCAAAACCAGAGGACTGTTACATAACTGACAATTTAAAATATATATTTCTGTACACTGAAACACTTTCAAAAACCCAAAACCAGAGCAAGAAAAATTCCATTATCTTACACTGTAAACTCATCCTCATCTGCAACTTATATTATAGCCTTTTATTCTCCTTCCACTGTCGGGAACAAAATAATCATTTTGTCATTTTTGCATGCGTATTTTTCAACACAAATACAATCTGACTGCATCTCCATTAATGACAGTTTCTCTAGGTGAAATCTTTACCCCTAAACCACGGAAACAACAGCATTTATTTCTGTGGTCTTCAGTTAGTTAGTCTTTTCCTCATTTAAATAATTTCTGACAGTGAATCTGCTTAGGGACAAGCAGAAAATAGACGCCTCAATTACTATCTCAAGAGATGAAAAATTCAAAGGAGGAGCCCTATGATACTTTATCTGGCTTTAGTTCTACACTTAAATCCAGATCTACTTGTTTGGAGGAAGTTCAAGACTAAAGGGTGATTAGCACAGACGGAGGGATGTCAAGCCTAAAAATGAGTCTGGTCCTAAGAAATTGCTTGAAACTATAAAGGTTTTAACTGTAGTGTGAGTGTGGAGGATGCTTTTATTTTCAACAATGGAGAACTTGTTTCCATTGAGCCTCCTAATAGTTAAACAAAAATACCACACAATTGCAGCTGAACACAAGAGACTTAAGAAAACACATTCTTCTCAAGTATACCATGGTGACTTGTAAGTCCTTTTTCCTTCATATTTTCTTTATTAGTTTTCATTTCATAATTAAAGAAGAAAAGAAGATGCTAGTTAAAAATAAATACATGATTTAACAAATATTTCAGTCAGAGAAAAGTCTGGTATTTCAGCCAGCATGGAAACAGAGAACACATTACTCTGAAGCAGAAAGATTTTTTTAAATAAATAAAATGGTTGAAAGTCATTATTTCACAGCACGTGAAAGATGATGAAGGTACCCACCTAACCAATACAGACTTGAGTAGTGGTATTTACAAACACACTAGAGAAAAAATATAATTGTTATCAAATACACATAAAAACTAACTTAAGAAATTTGAACATTATTTTTGTCCATCTCCTGACACACACTGGTATTATCATTGTTATGTCTTCAAGCAGGGAAGAAAAAACAAAGCAAGAACAAGAAGTAAATTTTGACACCTTACTCTCTACTTCTTTATAGCTTCTCATCATGTTACACACAAACACAGTATTATTTGTTTCAAAAGCAGTTTACCAATAAGAACTGATATTTTAAAGTAAATCACTAATAAATGCCCTCAATAAAAATCTTGAACCACAATCTAGAAGATTGTGAATATAGTGATATAATCATATCAGGGAAATAATTTTGCTTCTATATTCTATGTATTTGGCTTGCCAATACGGCCTTAACATGTTCAGAGTGTCTGATAAATACATGTAGCTAAAAGGTCAAGCATAACTGCATCCTGAGCACTAAAACTTGTAGGAGTATTTATTGAATTAACTATAATTGGTAATTTATGAAGAAAGCATGTCTCTCTATATGGGTCAGTTGGGAGAAGTTTTAGACAAGTTTAGCCTGCTCGCTATCATGGCAATTCATGATTTATTAAATCTGTGCAAGTTATTTCAGTTTGAAGATAGAAACTGTAATTTTTTTGACATTAGGCCATACTCATGATAAAGGACATAACTTTACTAAGAAAAGAGAAAAGCAGAACAACATTTGAAAGATTTGGTTTTTTCTAAGTGAAACCATTTCAATAAAAAATAATATCCACTGGAATACATTGTTGATGAGTTTCTTGAATTTTCTTATATAAAAACATGGATAATTCCAAACTGTAGCAAGCCTATCTTTCTAAATTTGAAATCAATCAGAAATGGCACAGTTTTTAAAAGTCACTTATTCTTTCAGCTTGCAATTTTCTTCAAGGTGAAGTCAGGCATCTGTCACAAAGAGCAACGTGAAAAATGGAGTTGTATCATAGCGAAATCTACAAAACAACCTCCAAGAACTAATAGCACATTGTCCCTTTTGTCACCAGCACAAAATGTTCAACAAATGTTCATACATGAACAGATATGACATTCCTGTAGCTCAGAAGTTATTACACTTATTAACTATTCAGAAAATGACTTAGAGGGTTGAACATATATATGCTCCTGAGTAATTGTGATGGGCAGTCTGGCAGATGTAGATGGTGTCTAACAGGAAATTCTCCAAGTGTTTTGAAAATTTTCTGTCATCTGCCTTTCTAATTTCAAGTCAAAGAGGAAGAAAAGAAATGGCACACAGATTTAAAGAAATAATAGGTATTTACAAAAACTAATAACAAAAAGTGACACTACTGATATAGATATTCAGCCAATTACCAGACTACAAAAAAAAAAAAATAATAACTATATCTATACGAATAAATATGTCTCATTTACAAGATATCCACATGGGTTTAATTCATACACAAGCATACACTAACTTCACTATATCTGCAACTTCCCTGAAATAACACAGTTTGACTGCCTATCTGGAGATCATGCTCGCATTGCATTAAGGCTGAAAACTTTCACCCTCCTGGCTGTCTACCAAGATAACTATTGAGATTTAGTCCTGAAAATTTTCATCTAGGCAACACTCTCACACAGAAAGTTATTTTTCATAAGACTTTTTTTGTTTGGGTTTTGTTCGTTTGTTTACTCTTTGTGATATATCTGGGATTGAAACGAAAGAATTGAGCATGTAGAGTTAACCATAATGAAATTAATTGCATGCAAACAGCATTACATATTTCTAGTCTGTCTTCATTTTCCAGATTTTCCTACTGGAAGACAATTTGAGTGCAGTCAAAGAGGGCGCAGAGCGACAAGCTTTATTGTGCAAGTAGTTTGCTGTGCTGAAGAGCCTGGAGGATTTCTGAGCAATGTAACTGGGAGATTCTGAGGAACAGAACAGACTCCAGATATCTCAGGCTCAGTGAAGTTAATTTGGAATTCCCAGTCAGGAAGACAATCTAGGAATATGGAACATTTTGACAGAGCTGGACTCATAAAACACCTCAGTCCGCAGACATATTATTAGTCTGTTACCATAATATATATATATCTAAATGAAAACTCCCCATTTGGTAGCTGGAGACACCTCATCATCTTCTATATGATTTTTTGTTTGTTTCACTGGTTTGAAAAATGGGCATGTCCTGAAAGTGCAGCACCATTACACATGCCTCTAGATTACCCTGACACACAGAAGCCAGAAAGTCAAAACCTATGGTGTCTAAAACTAAGCCATTCAAGTTCTATTTTGTATCTCATATTCACAATGACTTGCCAAGGTGACACATAAAGCATATAGAGGTGGGAATAGGACTTAGCCTGCCTTTGGTTTAAACCAAAACAAAGCAGTACTCTTACCCACACAATATTCAAAATATCTTACCCACACGATTAACAAAACAAATACACATAGGACATAGGATGTGAAAAGCACAGAAAATATATGAAAGATCCATTGATTCATAGTTGGTATTTCACCATTAACTTAGGAAATTACTAATTCACTAATTGCCAGAAAGAGCAAGGATGTGCTAGCAGTAGGATCATTCCAAAATGCCATTTTCTTCAGTTTCCCTAAGCATCTGCTCCTTGTCACTGTCCCACACATTGTACTGTGTGGTTATGAGCTTCACAGTAAAGAGAAAGATAATGACCACACGGTGACAATGGAAATCAAAATCAAAATCAAACCTTATAAACATGACCATAATATTATTTAAATGTATCGCAATCTACATGAAAGCTCTGCAAGTGTCAGCACTCTATAAAGTTAAAAGAAACTTCTTTTCCTCAGTGAAAGTCATTCTGAATTGCAATGGCCTGTTCAGTTACTGCTCATCTTAGCAGTAATAACAAAGAAGCCAGTATAAGAAGAAATAAGCATCCTCATTCCAGTATGCAAGGCTGCCAGAGTCAACATTTGCACTACTGCTCCTGTGAACCCCTTGAAATCTGGGCTCCCTGCAGCAGAAGTGTGAGAAGAACACACTTCCTGAGCAGAAGTGTGAGCTGCATGACCCATGGTGAAGTTTGATGTCAGTATATTCTTCAGCCATTGAACAGAGCCACCAAACATTTGTCACTGTCACAGCCTGTATTTTATGGAAGAGGAAGAAAGCAAAGGGATAGAGATAGACTATGAAGGCTGGATGTGAACTTTCCAGCTGAATACAGGCAGAAGAAACTAGCTGTACAAAGCACAAGAGAAGATAAAGCCTCGGCTGCAGAGCAGAGATTAGAAGAGAGTAATAAGGTAAGAAACTTTAAAAGGGGGGCTTCACTGATTCCCAGTTCATTATTTACTTGAAATTCCAAATGAAATCATTGCTAAAAGGGCTTGCAAACTCAAAAAATAAGCTTTCCCTTTCACACTGTTATTAATTATAGTGAATTTAAACTAAACACATTTTCCATATATGTTCTTTTTTTAGAAGATAGTCAGGACTATTTGATCTGTGAAAATACTTTGGGTTGTATTTTTCATCCCTAAACAGAAAGAGAATAAAGATGTTTCCTTAAAAATACAATGACTTTGAGAAAAATAATGAATTGTCTATCACAACTTGTTTCTCATGTCAATGACATTAAGGCATTAAGCTTTTCTGTTAAAAGAGGGGATAGTTATTAGGATCAAAACATTTTATAATAACATTCTTTTTGCCTGCCTCTGCCTTCGAAACATCTTCCAGTTTTAATAAAGGAAACTTTTATTTGAAAATGTTTTTTCTATTTATTAAACTAATCCTGCATGTTTAACAAAAAATGTTGACATGTTATTAGGGCCTCTAAAAAATGAGCAGACATGTTATTTGGGCCTCTAAAAGAAAATAAAAAATAACTATTTGTCCTGAGAAAATATTAACCTGTCTCTAAAGATAGTTAATTCTTATTCATTATGGGTAAAGTTTTCAGTAATAAGTGCTTTAAGGTTATACTTTTATTTTTAAACTGTGATGTTATTTAGAAACAGTTCTGCAACAGAACACCAATTTGCTTTGCAAAGTAAAAGTCCTCCTGGAGAAAAAGAAGTTGGATTTTTTAAATATTAATGTCAGTATTAATATGTATTTCTACATGGTTGAGAAAAGAAATTTGAACAACATCACCCTTGTTACTATGACACGCCAGTGAGGAAAGTCATAAAGGAAAAGACACCCAACTGGAGACAAATACAATCATTTTTCCTTGCAAAAATTGCTCTAAAATGTTTGCAAATATCTGAGCACAAACATCAACTTATGGCAAGCATTTTTTGTGCTTGAAAGTCCCATTAAAATACATGAATAAAACGTTGGCCTTCAAAAAGGTAAAGTTACCTGTTCAGTTAAGCACTACTATGAAATGCTAGTTGTGTAACTAAGACTCCTTCATACTTGTCAAGAGGATGGGAGGAATGTCTGGCATGCTGGGAAGCAATGGAGCAGAGGCACATGAAGGGCTCATTTCTTCGACAGAAACATTTACCAGCACAGAACAGAGATGTCAGCCCCAACCTAAGAGAAACTTCCAAACAAAGTCTGAGCCAATCAATTTGATTTCGTTACTCCTACCTTCACTTGCCAGGTCAGTGTGAGCTCCCTGAGGTCTCCTCCCTTACCATCTCCCAGCCCAGTTCTGTAGTGCTAAACCACTTATGTCCAATGATGAACTGAGTGTATGATTGCCACAGTGCCTCAAAGTAACTAGTAAAATACTGAGCTTTTGAGCAAAGGCACTCTAAAATTCTACATTTATTGCATATTTATTCTTCATATTTGCTCACAGAAAGTAGCACTAATATGCAAAAAACAGTGTTACTATTACAACCACACACAGGTATTTGCTTTCCTCAATTAATAGAAGCTTTCCCATTGTATATTTTTGCATGAAAATTAAAACTGTTCTTTGTTTACCATATTTAGTTGGCTTCAGATTATTAACATTATCCTCACATGAACATGATCCAATTATAAAATTACATGAACTCTTTGTCAGTAAATATTGCTTAAATAATACTAACATTTAAAATTCTTTGTTTAGGTGAGAAGGGAAAAAAAGAAACACTTAAAAACCAGCTAGGTTTATTTTTAATGCTGGAACTGAATAACAAATACTTGATGCTTGTCTTGTCTGACTTCACTATTCTTCCTAGGACGTATATTAGGTCAAAGATTATTTTACCAAGATACATTTTTTTGGGAAACCCTCATTCTACTTTTAATCTCACAGAGCAGAGAAATGAAATTTTATGTTTGAGTAAATAAAAAGCTGTTAATCAGCAACAAGATGAGTGCAGACTATATTCTGATGTACTCAGTGAAATGAAGTAAATCTGCTTCCACTGCTCCATAAGTTGGCCTGATGAAATCAGCACAACTGAATCTGGGTTCTGCTTCTATAAATTACTGCATAATTTCTGCAAGATGAAAGCCTATTTTATTCTTCTTGGTATATTTTGCACTTTGAGTATATAAAAAATATTTTATAGCATTAGTAGTTATAAAAAATAACATTACTTGCTCATTTAATTTTGTCTATATAACATTTGTAATCAAACATGTTTTTGCCATGATTTTATCCTACTCTGAGATGTTTACTGCTGTCTAGTTTACTGATGTCTCTTTAGCACAAACACTACTCTTAAAACACTACATCTTATGTTTGAAAATAAAAAAAAAATTACTAACAACCTTAATAGTATATTTATACAGTAAAGAAAGACAGTATTTGCAACACCCACTGGTACTATAATTTAAAGAAATATAAGAGTTAGAAATAGAGGCCATCTTCCAGAAAAAAGACACAAAACAAATTGGTTTAAGAGCAATTCCAGTGTTTCAGGAATATGGACCTAGACTTTAAAAAAAAAAAAAAAAGCCAATTAGAAAGATAACCTCAAATAGACAGATAGCAATAAGTATGAATATTTCCAGCATGATTTAGTAGTAGTTTTGGGTTCTTTTTGTTTCAACAGTAACAAGATAGAACATAGTGAACAACAAATAAATGTGTTTCACAAATTTTCACCAAAAACAAAACCTGGTTGATCTAGTACAGTTCAAATTTGCAATCCACCTACTTGAAATCAGTTCCCATGCTAGAAGCCTGTATTATATGCACTACCAAGTTTTTCCTAACTTTCTAAATAGAAAATCTTGAAGATGAGGAACATGAATGAATAAATAGTCCTCAAAATTTGTGGATGGAGGTATAACAGGAGACCAGAAAGAGACAGGTGGCCTAAGAGTGACAAGAAACAGGAAAAGTGTCTGATTAAGAACAGATGGAGCCAGCAGATAGCCACAAAATTCAGACCAGAATCCAACTCAGAGATGGTAAACAAAAGCTTCCACTCCAATCATGAACCATTGGCCAGCAAAAGGAATTTAAGATGGTCAAAGAGTTACTGAGTTTGTAATATTTGGGAATGAAAAGATATTCTAGTGCTAATTGAAGTAATTATAAGATCTAGGAAACAAAAATATATATTAGTATTCACTTTGAATGTTGCATGTACATTTTTGAATATTAAGTTTTTTTCTATTTTCTTCTATAAAAGAACACAGAAATATTAATAAGAAAATAGTACTAGACAATTTGAATCAATGAAGAAGAAAGAATAAAGAAAATATCCCCAAAAAAATCATACTTGGGGATAAAGAATTAAAAAAATGTATGCTAACAATCCAATCAAAACCTATAGCTCTCTTTGAGAGGATTTTTTTCAAATATGTATTTATTTATTTATCTATTTTTAAGATGCTGAGAGAAGCCTGTTCCACAACAGAAGTCTTTTTGTTCAAGTGAATCATTTTCATATATTAGGAAAATATGCCAGGCTGTCTATCTTGATAGGTTTTGATACCTACTGAATCAAGCAAGCTCCCTCTTAAACTGAAAGATTTTCAAATTCTCCTGCAAACTGGAGATGTACTTCAATGCTCTAAACAGCCAGAGAATAATTTTTTATTCTTCATCTTCTTTCTACAGAAATTACTCATTTTCTGTAGAAAAGACAGCTTTGCTGTAATCATGGAACATGTTTTTTAGGTATTTGTTATCTGACCTTCTTGTCAAAAAGGAAATGAAGGAACATTGTTCTTTCCCTTTGCAGGAACACGTGGCAGTCATCATATAGCTGTTTCCAGGAATGCAAATATGAATTTTGTCAAATGCACTAAAATTCTAAATTTGGTATATAAATAAATAAACCCCCGAACTTTGCTTTACTTACTGTATTTGTGTCAACATAGAGTTATGGCACTGATTTATACAACTACAAATAGCACCAATTTATGAAAATATTTCTAAACAAAAGTCTTACAAGTAAATGAGTCAATAACCTACTCCTGAGTTCACTAATTCATTTTCATCTACTTTAATTGATACTTGCAAGCATAAATTAGGTATTAGCAGACAGATTCCAGTCACAAATCCAGAAGAAAATTATCTTTAACTATTTATTTTTACTATTTTTCTTTTTTACTTATATGGAAGAGCATATCTTCTTTTTATATGGAAGACCATTAAAGTATAAAGAAAAAAGGTTAATCTTACTGATGGAACACAAGAGGTATCCATTGAAAGAATAAGGTGTAAGGCATAAAGATGGATTTTGAGCAGGAGCCTGCAAAAGAAGACCTGTTCTGGTATCAGAGTTTTTGGGGTTCAGACCAAGAGACAAGCACATGTGAGTCACAGAAAGAGCAATATTCACCACAGATATTTCAGCCAGTACATTTAAACATGTTTCCTAAGCATAATATTCACAACTATCATAATAATAAATTCAGCTACCTACAAATGAAAATGTTGTCTTTCAAGGCCTTGCTCATTAATACAATTGATTGGTTTCTGAAAGGTCATTAATTGCCTCACCACTGCCGGTGGTTACAAGAGTGTACTTGACTGGTCTTTGCTCTTTCACGAGTAATGTCATATTGCATTTCAGAATACTTACATAAATCTTACAGCTACTGAAGACAGTAACATTTCCAAACACTGTCTTTTCACAGGGATTTCAAGGCAAGTTTTTTTGGTCTTCCTTACTTTACATGATCTAGACAGTTGAACCTACAGCTATTCCCTCCTATAAATATATAAGCAAGGTTAGCCTTTCTCTTTCCTTTCATTCTTTTATGAACTATTCAAATATAAATATACAAATCCTTTCAGTGAGCAAATAAGAAATTAATTAGGCAACATTCTATTACTCCAAATTGTCAAATGGTTTTCTTCATGTAGACAGCTTACAATTTGTTCCCTGAAAACATATTGAACATTTAGAACAGAATACTCTGCTTACCTATCTGATACTTTTAAATTCACATACCTTTTTTCTTTTTTTCTTTGGTAAAGCTTGGACTTCTCAGAATACCTAAAACTCATAAATGTTGTGGCCAGTTCTCTTAAAGACATACTTCAGATGATTAATCAACTCTATTCTATAATCACACAAAACCATCAATATCTAGGTGTAACATAAGCATATTTATTTTGATCAAAAATAACTAATAATTCTAAATTTTGTGGTGATTCCTCCAGCCAGTGTCTTGTGGATCCTTTCATTCTAATAGGTATCTGTATATTTCTTGGGATGTCTGCATGTAAGATTAAATAATGTCCGTGGTCAGTCACCACGTTCAGATAAACAAAGAAGGTTGTGCAATCCTGGTATTGATTTGGGGCATGTCTGAAAGGGAACAACACCCTGCAACACGTTTCTGCCTTCACAACTTTAATAGCTGCAGTAAACACGGAGCTGGATATATAAAACAGACAAAATACCTTAAACTGCCTTTGGCTGTATATCGGAAATTAAACATTTTCCCAGTAATCACAAGAGTTACAAGGGTTATAGTGGCCATGAATGCAGTCTTTAAGCAGACTCTGCCCGACCCACAGAAGAGATTTCGTTGTTTGCTTTCACCCCAAGCAAATATCCTGACCACTGAACTTCTAGAAATGGTAATGAAAAAGATCATTGCTATCTTCTCCAAACTGGTATTTTAAGGGACATTAAGAGCATTCAAACCTTCTAGAGAATTAGGCCTGAAAAAGTAAAATACTAAGCATAAAATAGTAAGCATTTCCAAGACGAGAAAAAACTTCCTCCTCTTTCCCTTTGGTTTTTCATCCTAAATTAAAAGATGGTTTCTCCACACCTGATTTTCCAGTCATCATCTCCTGTTAGTTTAGGCTGATTTCATGGAATTTTCACACAGCAGACAAGAATGAGCCTTCTTATTCCATCTCACTCCTCTTAGAGAATTCAGTCTAAACTGATGAAACGATGAAGCATCAAGAGGAGGGAGCAAAGGGACAGGACACAGCAGAGAAGCATAAAAAATGAAGAACATAGCATGTTTCAATATCCACACATTTTAGTCCTCAGACAAAGGAAGAAATAAAAAGAAAACAGAAAAAAAAAAAGAAAAATAAAGATTACTAAAATATCTCCAATATACAGGAGAGTGAAAAGTTAAATTGAGGTACTGTAAGGAAAGTGAAACATTACTAGCAGAAGCATGGTTTATACAATGTCAAGCTAAGTCTACTACGTTCTTAGAATCAGTCTTTGTCCTTCTCATGTCATGAATCTTGTTCTGGAGTGTTATAAACTGGTATGTTAGAAGACCACTTATTATCTATGATAACCTTGCTTTTAGTTGATTTTACCTTGATCCAGGTCAGAAAGCATATGTAGAAAAGTCATCTTAGACCTTATTCATGAAACAGGAGCCAGAAACTTAAGTCATTCCTTTTATTTGAATCTTACCCAAATATAATTCTTTTCTTTTCTGAGAAATATTAAATTCTGTCTCCATTAAATAGTTATGCTAATAGAAGTCCTCAGTGTTCCAACTACAAGTTAACTAAGCTTAGAATACATCATATGTTTTGTTCAGAAAATAACAAATATAAAAATTTAGAAATAGCTAAAAGACACAAGCATCAAAATAGGATTGCAATTTCTGGGGGAAAAATTAACTGAAGGAAGCAGGTTTACTTTTCAATACTGACAGACGAATTTTGGGGTTTTACTCTATAGCAATAGGCACTGCAAAATTTTATACTGCACACAGACATATACGGGCTCCTACAAATAAGGCAGAACATCAGACCCTAAATTGACGTACTTCATCGGTTGTGAAAAGATGATAGTAAACTGTTTTATCACTGAGAGCAGCCTGCACTACATATGGTTGTTCCATGCTTTCATGCATTTATGCTTTTTCATATTCAGACACTATATATCTGTCCTTTGAAGCAGACTATCCAATTCATCATCCAACTTCCCATTCACAGTTTTAAAGATACCTCAGGCAAAGGATGTTCTCTCAGTTGATCTATTTGTTGTTGCAGCACCAGTACAATTCCTATGCATAATATATTACTTAAGGCCAAGAGAATAATATAAATAATAATAATAAAAAAATTTTTGTGCAACATTCTCCAGAATCCTCATAAACTTATCCAGCTGCATCACAAGCAGTGGTCACATGCCTTAAAGACAATTCTACATTTATTAAAGTCTTAATACAACTGTTTAACTGCCTTACTTCAAAAAAGTGAGCAAGAAGGTTTCCTCTAACAGTACTAAGCAACATCCACAGAGCAGCTACAGAGCTCAGTTGTTTTGGGAAGATGTGGTTCACTAATATTTCAAGCACGTTTGCAATCTTTCTTTGATTTCCAATTTATGAACAAGCTGAGGACCAAGCTTTTCACATGAGCGTGCAGTTGACTTCTCTGAGGATTATCACTCATTGATAGTTATTGGAGGAAAACACAGAAATAGTTTTGTGAGCAGTGTCTAAGTCACATTTCCCATAGTCACCAGTCTGTAGCTTCCTCTCATGCTGTTTCCCCAGAAGACACTAAGCTTCTCCAGAGGAGTTTGGTGGTGGCGCTCCTCCCTTCACACCTTCGCGCTGTACTGTGTGGCAGTGGTCTAGCATAGCACTAAATAAAGGCAAACTGTTTAAACTCTCAGCTAACACAGGTCTTTCAATGTTTTCCTTTTAAATCTTCAGCTCATGACTTGAAAAGAAAAAAAGGAAAGTGAGGTTTAAGTTGTTGCACTAAGGGAGCCTGTTCTGCTACATAGAATGAGAAGTGAATCAAAGGAACCAAAACTCTTAGGGCTCCCAGAACAATATAAAAACCATCTCATTGCCACAGGCTGCTTAATCTTCTAGAAAGAAATGAGTAGAGATGGGAGAGCAAGCTAAAACCAAGACAGGTGAGGACCATGATAACTTTCATCAGCTGAAGAACTGAAGAGGAAACAAGACACTGCATTGCACAGGGCAGTATGACCAAGCCAGGCAGCTCACAGCTGAACTAAATGAATAAAAGTATGTTTTAATTAAGTTCATCCTTCAGAATTTATTCTTTAGTTCTCTATGGTCAGTCAAAAATTTGCTGTTCTTTTACTTGATGTAAAAATAGAGGTAAGGAACACATGCAGTCATTTGTGAAATGTGATAATAAGCAGTTGACTAGCTTTGTACACATAGTGAAATCACTTCAAGTTGGTTTATGTGTACATTTCCTAGCTCACAGAATTTGAACTTGTGAAAATAGCTATTGCACCTATCCCGTAATGGGATCTGTGTAGTGAGCTCTCCTGCACAGCATATTATTAAAACATAATTTCTGTATAAGCAGATCTCTTTTGGCTGAATAGTCTTCACACGGATAAGCTGTGCAAGGGAAAAAACCTCTGTAAATAAAGGAAGTTGAAATCTCCTCTGGAAAATTCAGAAGACACTGTAAATTGTCAAAGTCAATTTTCCCTTGTTTACTTCTTCACAAACAGCACAGGATGTTGAATTCAGGACAAGCACAGGAAGAACAGACAGATCTGCTGTTTCACAATTATATTAACGGTTTTCAATTCAGCCCCACACTGTTTAATATGAACATTTGCTTTGTAAAAATTAAATTCAGTATAGAGACATGGATTTTAGAAATCCTACTGGTTGACAGTGTGTTTCTAATGGTTCAAAGCATGTTGACTTTACGGCAAATACAAGTAAATTGTTCTGGTTAATTAGGACTGAAGTCTTGTTCACTTAACATTGTATGCAACCCAGATGTTCACCAAGTCACATTCGTATTGGTTGGGAATATGAAAAATGTGGAAAAAATATAGAAAAGTTTTAATATATCAAAGATAAATTTAGACTGTATGCAATTTTTGCCTTTTTTTTTCTCCTATTCATTTTAAAATCCGCAGTTCTGTTTATACCTTCCAAGGAAAAATTAAATGTCATATACAATAGTAGTAGCTAAGATTGTAAGGGATTATTGAGAGAAAACTGCAAAGCACTAACAAATGGAAAAAGGGATGAGTCATAACCTTACAGGGGCTGAGAAACAAAATTCATAAGGTGGAATGAATTGGAAACATCTGAGATTGTATCTAGGAAAAAAAAAAACAGGCAGAAGCACAGAGATAACTGGAACTCATCAAAACAGCACATCTAAATTGAAAAACTTGCTATTCCGGTCACTGGAGATATGGGCCTAACACTAGCCTAATTCAATTATTAATTTACTTTTTGTTATATTAAACTCATATCTTATTGTCTCACTATTACCCAGCAAGGAGCTAAATGCCATACCAGTTACTCTCCTCTCCCCAGACTACTTTAACCACATTGACATCTACATGTTTCTAAGAGTAGACAAAGAAACAGTTAAGTGTAAGGGAAGACGTGAACTACAAAATATTCCCAATCTGAAGATGCCTGTAGAAGTCAAAATTTTCCAGATATCTATGAAACAAATGAAAAAAAATGTAGACCAAAAATTCTGTCTGCTTATTTTCTGAGAAAGCTGAGCTACAAGAAAGGAGAAAAAAGAAGAATATCTGTTTTTTAAATACTTCCATCTTCCTCTAGGTTTATTCATAGAATACTGTCTTTCCAGAGAAAAGAACTTGGCTTTTCACACAACTAGCCAAAAAGTGATATATCTCTTAAAAATATATTTTTTAAGGAAAAAAATAAAAAACCAATAAAATTAGATCCTGTTGAACATGTATATATTAATAAAAGTTTAGATCTGTTCAAAATTAAGATAAATATGTCTTTTCAAAGAACTGGAAAACATATTAGCTCTATATTATTAGCTCCAGTATCCATTAATAATATTTTCTAGATACGTGCCTGCCAAACTTTTTTTATCCTTCATAAAATTCATATGACACTTAAACAGATCCAAAAAAAATCATGATGAATTACAGATCACAGCTGGTAATTACTTCTTTAAATATTTTCCATGAGAAAAGTCCTTCAAGCGCACTTCACAAAGTTCAGGATATCAACTATTTAATGGCCTTTTGGGGAGGAGTACTGCCTACTAAAAATACTTAAGGAAACTGAAAAACTTAAGTAAATTGTAAGGAATTACCTTGAAAATTGGACTTGTCACTTGATGAAGATTTTAAGATTATTATAATAATGTAAGCACAGATGTTAAAAGAAACAAGGATATTGTAGATTCATTCAAACAGCAGAGAGAGAAAATAGCAAATGTACTAAAATGAGTAATCAGGAGGTAAAAGGTATGCAATTACAGGGCAGCATTTTTATTTATGTGAGCACAAAAAGGATTATTTTTAGGGTAAATTGCTCAATTCTTTGAAGGTATTACTGAAGAGAAGTTAAAAAATAAGAGGTCAAATATGTTCTACTGTACACTTTCCCATAGTATTGGAAAACCAGACATGGAACCAAACAGAGCAATGAACTGAACTGAGAAAAACAATGTGAAGAAATCCAGGAGATATACATCGACATTATAACACAACATTTAGATATTATTCCCTGTGCCTTCTTAAATTACATCTTTGTATACTGAAGAGACACTAAAGAAAACAGACTGCACAGACTAGCCCTACAACAGTGCTAATATCTTTCTATAAATTTTATATTTTCATCTAATCTCCCATGCTCTGGATTTTAATGTGTTGGTATGTGTTGAGATCTCTTTTAGTACATCTGAAGGCAAACAAAATGTGTGTACTCTGAGTGCAGGCTCACTGAGATGCCACTAGCTCCCTAACATTATGCATTTTTCATAAGCAGAGGCATTTTTAAATGACCACTACTACAAAATTTAAAACAAAGAAAAATGCCAAAGAACAGTTAACACATTCTTAAGGAAGAACAGGCTGAAATGTTTCTTCAACAGCTGAAACACATTTCCTCAAAGGTATTTCTGCTACACAAGGACAATAATTATATGCCACTTTAAAAAAAGCATAATGTTAAACACAAGGTAATGAATGTCTCTTTACATCAAGTAGATTAATCTTAATATGGTTAATCTTTATGCAAATATCACAATGATTATCTGGAGGGTCATAATTTCCTCTGGTGCAAAATCTGTGAAAGTATTGTGTCTCAAGTCTGACTTCATGAAGAAAACAGCAGCTGCTACTACGTCAGCTAATGACAAATCTTATAGAGGATTAATTTTCCCTCATTCTACGTTGCTGTCTATGTGTATCCATGTGTACATTGAAAAAACTCCTTTTATCCATTTCTGAGTAAGAATTTTACCATTTCTGGAGCTTCTTATGTAATTTGATTAGAAAAATATTCACAAATATAAGTTCCAAGGTAAGTTCAGCCCTTCATACAGGAAGGTGTCAGAGTACCCTGTCCTTTCAGGATGCAGATGAGGGCAGTTTTAATTCCTTGTCTCTGTGGGCGACCTTAGTAGCAGCTCTCCCACAACAGGAACTATAGGATCCTCAGGTCACATAAGTGACACTTGGTGCTTCCCACCCTGATGTTTTACCTTCATATTTACTAATTATGTAAAGCAGGAAAATGAATAAAATAAAAAAGGTTTTCTCATGCCAAAAAAATCATGAAGTAATAGAGCTTTATAGTAGACTAAGCAAATTGTTATATCCCCTTGCTAACAAGTCTCATAAACCCACAGTAACTGCTAGCAATGCCTCACTCTGTATCAAACCAGGTCATTATCTCCCAAGTGGAGTGAATATACTGCTCCTTTGCAACAGGAGCTTTCACAAAAAGAATTAATATTTCTTTTACCTGCTATTGGACTCATGCCAACAGGCATGAAATTGTATAGTGAGAATATGCCTGAATTAAAATATGCTGGAGGAACTTAAAACATCATCTACTACAAGCATACAGCTACTTCAGGAAAAAGAAATTTAAAAAAAAAAAAAAAACAAAACCAAAAACAAACAACCAACAAACACTTCGTCATCCAAATATTTACAAATATTTTATTAAACACGGTTTCTTCATTATTATTCCTGCTCAAACTGTGAATATGAAATAGAGCACATTATTCTCAAAGTTCATCTATGTGGAATTTGTTACTCAGTTTCTCATATTTTTCTTTATCTTTTTGATAAGAATTTTGGTGAGAGAAGAAAACACATACAGGGGCATTAGAGAATGAGTAGAGGAGTGACAGAGAAAAGAGGAGCTGTGGCAGAGGTTCCGAATGTGGTCTAATGGACAGCCTTGGAAATCTCATAAATCACAGGGATGACAAAAATTAATTATTACCATAGTTTTATAGATTGGAAAAAAACACAAACTCACACCAGAATTTTGCTCCAGAGCTAACATGACCCCAAATTCCCAGTGTCTGCCCCAGGAACTCCACATAAAATAGAATATTAAAAAAATGCCTTTTTTTGTTCTATAGAAAGAGACATCATTTTAGTATTTGCTGATTTTGTTTAAATATGTTTCCAATACAGCTGAGAGATGTTTATGTTCTGTGAAGAAAACATTTTAATATATCCTTTTACTGTGCCAGAGGAAGTAGACAATTCTATCCCCGATTACAAATGATGCAAATTTTAATTAATGTAAAGCACATTGGTTCTTCAGTAATAAGACAATGATGAGATCTGTCTTTAAGCCATGTCTTAAATATATTTGTCCCGATATTGATCATCTAATCTCTATGTAAAATAACTTGTCTCAGGTTTTCTTTTAATAGAAACATGATATCAGATAATCATAATATTCCAGGAAATATTTCATCTCTTTTCTTTGAGGCTTATTCAAATTTTTAAAAGCAAAACAAGTTAAATATTATAGACTCCACAAAAAGTCTATTTTTATTCTTTTTTGAGAACTCTGCATCTTCTTTATATTTCTCCATTTTAGCAGCCTGATCATTTGTCAGCAGCAATTGCAATCGAAGGATTCACCTACAGAACAGTATGAGAACTATTTTCAATATAAATCCTTAAATATACCTTTTAAAGAACATAGAAAAGAAAGAAAAATTTTAAACTGCATCAGTAGTGTAAAATTCCATAGCTTGATGCAAAATGTGACATCACAGTTACTTTCTAGTACATCAAAGGTATATTAATTGGAGTATTAACTGTGTGTGAAAGCCACAGCTTCCAACACAAGTACATACTCAGCAACTCCAAGTTGGTAGCAGCTGAGATATCTTGCAGTTAAAGAAATGGAATATTCAGCCCCCTCCTGTGTTGATGGGAAATAAAAAATAGCATCAAAAATATTCTCCCTTTCTACCATTTAGATCTCTACAGAGAAGGGGATGAAAAAAATATCAGCAGAGAACAGTGACTCCAGGCACATTGATACTTAGCTATCTCAAACCGTTAGTTTGAAGTTATTTGGCCTTTCTTGCTGCATTAAAATCAGAAAAGTAGTCTCACAGGGTAATAAGAATGTAGGGAAATACGATTTTTATGGGAGAACTGCAGAGCAGTAAAGATAGTTACATGCTTAGATTTATCACAGGGAATTGTGAGGACTTCTGGTCTCCCTTCCCCGTGACAAGTGTCACCAAAGCTTCCAGCTATTGACTATTTGGCTCCCTCAAAGCCAGGGAGATGCCAGACATGCCCCCAGCAGCAGGAACCTGCTACCTTTCCAGCTGTCCCTCCATCACAGACCCAGCATTGCCACACACTCACTATGTGAGTATCTCCAAGAGGGTGAGGGAGGTGCTGCTCTTCGCCATGGTAGCCAGAGCTGCCTCTTGCCCAGTGACAGAATCTTTCCTTCAGGAAAATGTGCTTTTTCTTGCTACAAATTTTCCTAAGGCATGTTTTTTACCCTTTCAGTTAACAGCAGTGTTTCACTGTAAGCTTCATACACGTTATCTCCACAGATACACAGACAAAACCAACGGTCTAAGGTAAGTAGTTTGTGGTAAAATAAAGAATATCCCTTCGAACAACAATTTTCTGTGCTAGAAGTGAGTAAATCTCTTGACAAAAAAAATCACTTGAAATTCGGAATGCTGTGCATGGGGTATGCAGAGAGAATACACCTGAAACAGTAATTATTGAACTACATTTTGAAAATTGCAATATTATTACAGTAATTCTGGTAAGAAGAAGTATTTTTTCGCTTGATTTTTTTTTCTTATTTTAGAAAATGTGAGCATAAATTATCATCTTACTAGGAAAATATCTTGTACAGCTTCACATTCTCCCAAAGTTAATTCTCAGTCTGAATCTAATGCAAGTACTCTATAAGGTATGAAAACAACACTGAGTTTTCAAATTAGATTTTCAACAGCTAAGAATCAGTATGAAAATTAGAAAGTCTATTTTCTTAACCAATTCACACTCTCTTGCCAAGAGTTTGCAAGCCAACCAATATCCTAAATTGGATTTTGTTTAAATGGATGTATAAAATTCAGTTTTAGCAGTACAAAAAAATCCAAACCTTAACCGGTTTAAGCTGGACCTTTTTCTTCAGAGAACCTTAAAGCTGGAACATTATTTCTTTAAAGAAAAAACGTTACGTTTGCTGTATTGTGTTGCGCTGTCACTTAAAGTATAAACTATTTAATCATTACTGCATTTTAAGCACACTGTATTACAAACTAAAAAATATTTCAAGATTTATAACAAACTAACATATACTTCACATTATTTTTCCTGTGTTTTGAATCAAAAAGATTAAAATAGCACAATATAAACTGTAATTAATGAATCTAGACCACGCTTTTTTAAAGTCAGTAGAAAAGTCAAGATACTGAGCAAAGAGTAGCATCTCAGAAAGATCCAAGGGATCACTGAAGAAAATGACAATCACTGCCAGAGTGATGAATATCATGAAGTCAAACTATTAAAGACAAGTAGATAACCAGCAAACAGCAGAAAATAACACCCTAAACATTATACTGGTGCCTAGATATTCCTTACTGATTTAGTGACTTGAACTAAATGGTCCTGGCTCTGTAGGATTTACAGTGTGTTCATGGCAACCTCATGCCATGAAAAGGGAAAGATAACGTTTTTGCTACTTGCTGGAAGAAATTGCTACCTGCAGGGCAAATTGGTTATAAAGTGATCTCATATTAAAATATAGGGGTCTGGCTTGCCGTAGTTGAGTCACCTCAAATATGTCAGCTATCAGGTACATAAAAAGAGAGTTTATTAGAATCACTTTTTTCTTCATAGGCTTGCCACCAAAACAAATTTGAAATTGAAATTCATAATACTACTCTTCTTTCTTTTAATAAACATTCACTTTATAGAGACCAATAATTTGCCTATTCCTACAAGCATTCTACAAATAAAGACTCCTCTGTTTCCATACAAGGTACGGTCTTTGTGTGAGTATTTCCCACAATGCTCAATTATATATAATCAAAATGAAATTTGACAGATTATCCAGAGTTTTTATTTTGTTGACAAGAGCCTTCTGAAGACTGGGATTCTAATCTAAACTCTCAGTTTTCATACTTAGCATCAGGTAAGACAAATATCTCATTCTCTTACTGCTAAAATGAAACAAGAATGTATATTTTACCACATAACCTCCCATTACTTCTTTTCAATACATTTCAGATTCAAGGAATAATGAAGACCAGAGCAGAAATAACTGAGTAATGTATTGGGCCCACTTCACCTCAGAATAAAATAGCCATTCCAGGCATTTGGATCTTTACATTGACATAGTTTGTAGGAATGATATCATGTCGCTAAACCATAGAATCAAAGAACAATTTAAGTTGAATAGGACCTTTGGCCATCAGCAGATAATACTTCTATTCAGTGCAGAGCCAAGTGAAATCAGGTTGTTCAGGACCATGTCAGATCAAGTTTTGACTATCAAGGTTGGATAGTCAAGCCAGACTATCTGGCTCTCTACATATTTCAGTGTTTGATCATCCTTATGACAAAAAAAGAAAATCCATATGTCTAATCTGAATTTGTTACCCAGAAGTTATTCAGACTTGCTATCCAGTAGAAGCTCCAGCACCTATTTTCTGGTCAGTCAGTGCTCTGTGTATTGGAGCATAGGGCAGGTCTAGCAATCGGAATTTTGCTTTCTCTCAGTTTTCTCTCAAAAAAGTTTGGCCCATTATCTACTTACATGAACTAATAATCAGCTTTCAGAATTATTTTCCCACTTGTCCACTAAGACAAAGAAGATTTCCCTCTCCTCAGGAACAGATGGTGAGTACTTACTAACTGCTCATTATAATCTGAAAGTAAACATTGGCTGGGGATCAAACAAGTTCTCAGTATAACCTCTGAGGCATATGGTTGATTGAACCATTATAAAGACAATTAAATACTTAGAATGTTAAATTAGTAAAACATACCTAGTGTAAGAGTGTACTGAATTTGAACAAATACAGCCTGCCTGCCTTTCCACCTACAGAGATAATTGTAGCCTACAGAAAGCTTAAGAAATCTGTGCAAACATCCGCCAAGTACTTTTCCAAGTCTCAGAGCTCAGGGCAGCTCTGAAACAAAAAAATGTGTAAGTTATTACTCCCGTACACAGTTGCAGGTTTTTTAAAGCTGTGCATGAATGTTTTCAACAGAGAAAGCAAACCCCTATTTCTGATGGTGCATAAACACTATTAAGACAGTGATTGGAAACTTGTAGAAAATCTACTAGTGATTCATTGTTATAAAATACATAAGTTACCTTAGATGAGACTTCTGTGCTCAAAGTGTTGTCCTATCATCTGATATAAATTTCTTTGTGACCAGAAACAAAATTGTTTATAGAATTTGTATATGCCTGTTCAGAGTGCTGTGTAGGTGTATAGATTGTACAAATTTTGGACACATAAATAAAGACGCAACCATTCATCTTGCAGGGGGCATAGCATGTAACAATAGAAGGCCTGAAGAAGACATTTTCCAACAAGATTTCTCATTTTTTGTTGCCTCTCTCTCTTTGAAATGTGAATAGTGAATTAAAGTTTCATTCCATATATTGATGGAGCTCTTGATTCTAACAGAAACTTCATATAAATGTTTAAGATGCAATTGATCCTGCTTTATGGTTTGTTCATGATAATAACAGATGTTACTAATTATTTTTTTAATGTGCATCTGATTAAATACTTTAGCAAAACATCTAATAAAGTCAACATGCATTATTCTTATATTAAAACTTCAGTGTTTCTTCTGTTCTCATTATTGTCCTGTTCTCATTATTGTCCTGTATGGCTGTATTATTTATTTGCCCTGTTAAAAAATATTCAAGTATTCATGACAATTCTGCTTAATTTTACTCCCCCTATTTTGAGCACAACAATTTATTAAAATTAAAGTGTTATTATATTAATTACTTCATATTTCATTTAGGAAATTGGCTAGTAACTATGATGAATATTTTCATTAAAATATGTTGTTATATGTACTTTTATATTCATATTTCAAAAGTTTCTTAATTTTTCCTTATATTTATTATGAGACATAAAAATTAAAAGCATGATAAAGAACAACACTAAATTTTTACTGAGCCATCTGAATTACTTGGATAGCAGAATGCAGTGAAAAATGCAAAATTAGCAGAACCAAATACTAGATAATACAGTTGAAATCAAATGTATACATCTATATTTAAGATCATAAAGGTTCTCCTTCAAAAATAAAACTTACCTCAGAGATTTCAACAGCCTTCACTCAAAAAAACCCAAGAGACTCATCCCCTATTTGTTGTTCAGGCAGAGACAAACATGAAGCAGCAGAGAATTTAACTTAATTGAGACATAACTTCAAAGTGTAAAGACATTTCCATAACGGAAATGCTGCAGTCTCATTTAAGAAAGGTAATTATAGCATGGAGTCATAGTTAATAGTCATAGTCATGCTTCTACAGAAGTAATTCCATCCTTAGCGCTATTTTCACTATCCTTTAGCTTTGAAAAAGTCCCTATTGGGCTGAAATTTCTTATGCCTAGTCTCAGTCCAAAGGGTCATTTTAAAGTTGAAATTAAAATGTAAAGAAAATTTATTTACTAAATGAATTTTTGCACTAAGAAAAAAGATCTAATTTCTAGTCTTCTAAAAGTGTTGCTACAACTCAGAATAATTTATTTTACTTCCTACACTGACACGAAGTCAACTTCTGAACCAAGATTTTCAGCCTGGACTCTGCCTTCAGCTTAGTTTGTACATGATATGCCAAGAACTCTGAATGTTGTATAATAAATATTGTCCTGGGATAGAAAAGCTGTCAATGTCACTTTTAGTTACTGCTCTCTGAATTATTTGCTTCAGAGTCAAACCAAGTGGCATTTCTTAGGTGAGGGAAGAGCAATTAACAGTTCCAGACTAAAGAGAGGAGACATTCTGTGTGTCCCTGTGGAGACACTCTTATCTGGCAGTGACTCAAATCAGACGCTCCACAAAGACTTTATAAAGGAGATGGTCACTAGCAAAATGCATGCTAAATATGCTGGGAGCTAATGACACTCCTAATGGAGGACTGATAGCTGGAGAGAAAATTGATGCTTTACACCTTCCAGCCCTATCCTGTTATAGCACAGATCAAAACCCCACTTCAAGATTAGTTATTTTGTAAGGGTTCCTAGTGTTATCATCTCCTTCTTTTTTAGGACTGTTCAGCAGATTAATAAAGATTCACCTAGTGTTTGATCCAGAACATCATTCTTCAAGCAACAAACTACTAGTTTAAAATAGCTCAAGTAACCTTTCAGAAAGCCATCCAAAGAGATAAAGAATCCAGCACATCTTGTACAAATTACTCCAATAGTTCATCATTATTCCTAGAGGAAAAGGCACATTAACCTGAATTTGCATATGTTCCATTAAAAGCCATTAGATAGTGTTAGATCTCATCTGATATATAGATGTCTAGTATCAGAAATCTGATTCCTATCAGATGATAATCAGACATTTTGAAACATCTCTCTTAAATGAAATAGATCAGACAAAACACAGAGACCAAGAAATATATTGTGTTTGACACATAGGTCTAAATGAGATCTTTTTTTTTTAGTCAGGAGGCCTGAAAATTTAAGGGAAAAGAAAATATTTTTTAAACAAACAAAGGAGGTCTTCACTTTACTGGGTCAGATTTTAATTGATTTATATTTTTTCTTAAGATTCGTCTTCAAATATAAACAGTAGACAGTGGAGATGATTCTATTTTAAAAATCTGTTCAAAAGCGGCTACTGCAGAGAAGGAGAAGCTACTAAGCATAGCAATGGCATGATAGGAGCTTACAATGAAAGATACAATATGAAGGGATAGGGAGAAAAGGAAGCATAAAATATGGAGTACTGTTAAGCATTGACCTTGGTGAAGGAGAAAATCTAAACAAGACTTTAAATGTAACCCATAAAGATAAGCATAATTATTTGTTAATATGTTTGATAAGTATAACATTTTCTGTGAAATAAAGAATTATTAACTATTCAGAGAAATACCTTACGTGTTGCATGAGAAATATTTAAATCTGAATTAAAGCAAGAAGAATTGAGATACATAGGGAGTAACTCACAGTTCTCATATGAACAGTTTAAATGTTTGTTGTAGACAAAGGGTTAGTAAATTCATGACATTCACTTAGCATGATGCATCATTTTTAAAATCTCTCATTTTATGGAGAAGTGTAAAAGGATTCTGCCATGATTAAATTAAGAGTCAGTGTATTTGTAGGTATTTTTTAAAATACAGAAAACATCTTTGGGTCAATTGCCTGATATTTTTATATGATTCATTTAACTGCTAAACAGCTATCAGAGACATCCCCACCTGTGTCTATTTAATTCACTAGAGATGTAACTTCATCATTTGCTAAAAGTCATGAGATCTTTTGATATTCTTTCTTACAAGGACCTTCAGGAGTGAGTGGTAGGTTCTGTCACTGAAGAGGGTAGGACACTTCTAGCCTTTGGCAACAAACCTGGAAGATGAGATTGTCAAGTAAAATAAATACAGGAACAAAACTCAAAAAAAAAATGAAAAAAGTAACTCCCATGTCTTGCAAAATCACCTTCATTCACCAGCTGAATCAAAAGGTTTTTGTGACCTACTGAAGTGAAAGACAAACTCCTGAAAAACTAGTACTGTTACCCTTTTCCTACAATGTCTGTTCCTTCCAAGATGTAGAGAGTAGAAAAGTCATTAAGAACATGACTACCATGCTTTTATTCATATCTATCAAATGGAAATTCACATGTCACTAAACAAAAGGTGGACCAGTGCTTTTACAAACTGCATCTTTTGTTAGTGAGGATCAAGACCTAGAATTTCACTAAACAAAAGGCGGACCAGTGCTTTTATAAACTGCATCTTTTGTTAGTGAGGATCAAGACCTAGAAGTTTACAGACTGCAAGAAAAAATTTTGCTTTTGATATGAAAGAAGGGTAATGGGCTTTCTTCATTCTAAGAAATATGCTGACTAAGCTGTCTGTAAGGCCTTCCAGACTAGGAAGATGACCTGAAATAGGAAATCAAAGTGTATGCATCCAGTGAAGAATACTAGATCTATGAAATGTAAGATTCAGTAGTCTACTGAAGAACATCGTCAGAATATAACCATGACATGGATACAGAGTGTATAGCTTTTGAGAAAGCATGGAATAGTTTACCAAGAGCTGCCTTTTGCATGGCTGTAACATAATACAGCATTCTCAGTTTACACTATTAGTATGGCACTTTCATAAGTTAATTAGATTTACAGAGTGAAAGACCTGACCCATTTCATGTCAGCAAGCAATTATAGCTTTTATTGTTTAAACAAGCTATGAAAATACAAGGAACGCATTATAATTGCATTACATTATAATCACATTAAAATTAGCTTAGTCACAATTCACTGTGTGATTTAAACACTGTGGAATGATCAAAAGGGGTGGTTGCAGATCTGAAGGAAATGGAAAGAAAATGGAGAAACTGAAAAGAAAATAGATAAACTATAAAGAAATAGAACTAGGATATTAATCAGCATATGAATATGTCACTAATTTAAGATATCTAGGAGAGTATATGACATGGAAGAAAACCTCTTTGGCTCAATACATAGGAATGCCCAATACGTTTACCTAGGAATAGTTTGTAGCTCTAAATAATGCTAAAGAAAAAGCCTGTAGTTACACAAGGTCATTAAAACTGTGCTATTTTAGGCAAGTGTTGTTTTAGGCAAGTACAATGCCCAAATACCTACTGAAAACACAAACTCCAAGCATTTAGGTGAATTTTTGTTCTGTTAAGGATGAGTGTAATGAAAGTCATGAGGGATGTATATCAGGAAATGCACATAATTCTGGTGTCTACAGTGACTACTACATGCTTAAAGCCTCTTGCAAGTCCCATCTCATGTTATCAAGGTTCATGGACAGTCAATCAAGGTGAAAAAACTAAGGTTCAATAATCAAAAATATCTAAAATTTTTTCATGTGAATTATAGACTAATGCAAACTACACCTTCAACAGGAGAGGGCGATTGGTCAGAAATTTCTGGTGACTGGAGACAAGAAATAAAGTAGGAAAGCATTTTATTTTCAACAAGGCAGAACAAGGCAGAGCTCTAAAAAAAACCCTACAGGTTGTAGTTTGTTCATTTTTAAGACTCAGAGATGTTAAGTGCTCCTCATTAATACTAAAATAAAAACAATTATCTCATGTAAATCTTAGGTGTTCTAACAGGTCTCTCATTTTTTTAAACCCATGAATGGAACTGCTATTTGTGCCATGTTCAGCACAGTAATGGCATAGATCCACCCAGAAAAATAGACTGTAACTAACTTAATGCTTCTTTTCCAAACCTGAGTTTTTCTGTTTGCTTCAATACAAATTGTGTGTTCATAACTTCTCTGCGAAATGCAACTTGCAAATGCTGATGCAAGTTGATGCAAGCTGCAGAAGTGATCAACACATCAGCGTTTCTGGCCTTACAAGTACAGTGCAGAAATTTTTGGCTTTCATTCACATAAGAAATAAAGTCCTTATAAGGTACTTCCAATATACAGAGACCTCAGATGTCAAAGATCAAAGGCTTATTAAAATATATTAAATTACAGCTGTGGAATGAGCTATTAGAATGTTATTTGTACATGCTCAGTGCTGGAAAATGAAGAACACTAATGTATCATCACTCTAATTCTCATTTAGTCTACTCAGCATTTATAAAGGCAAAAATCTCCACATTAATCAAATATCCTTAAAGATCTACCAGGTCTGCCTCAAGGGTAAAAATGCACTCAGGGTCACCTACTGTGAATGTAACTGGGGAGGAGGGGTGTGGGAAGGGAGGATGTAATGAACTTTTATTTAAGTTCACTACCATGAAATGAAAAGCACTGAAAACTTCAACACTGATGTCCAGAACTTCTCTCATAGAAAAGGATCTTTTCAAACTCTGTTCATGCAGCCACACCTCACCCAATCACCTATTAATTTTCTCCTAATTAACACAAATCTTTCATTTCTTATTTACAATATGAATTATTTTTCCAGAATCAAAATCTTGCTGGCCAACAGTTTCAAGGTCATATTACCATAATGGTCATAACAGTATACCTAACATCTATTTTAAAATTAAATGGAATGCAAGTTTTTTCCAGTCTAATCAAAAATACATAGTTTATATTTCAAAGAGCACATTTAGAGGGAATATATCTGCAAAACCCTTCAGATTCATCGACCCCCAAAATGAACATACACTTTGAATTTTAAAGGCAAATAAATTTGTCTTTTAAATCTGAAAAAAAAATTCACAGAAAAGTTAAGAATCTCTACCAAAACACAGTTAGGTTTAGGATGACTTTATAAAATGGAATAGGTGGGAACAAAGCTTATTGGCTACTCCTGGATGTTCATGTGAAATGCAATTTGTTTCATGCTGAGTTCTTTCAGTCTCACACATCATCATGTCTTATAAAGGTGTTGCAGGGCATATTAGACTCTCAGATAAGCTTCAAAGGTTGTAATAGCCCTACCTAGGACATTAAGACTTTAAAATAAATGGGCAACCTTGAGTAGCAGATGAAGCAAGAGATAGGAAAATTATTATGATATAGCTGAATAATCCCATATTGTGTGGTGTCATTAAAGAGGTTTACTCATTTGCAGTGTGAGGTCAGCAAGTAAAAAGCAGCCACCTTCAAGCCAAGCTTTTAACAAAAAAACCTTGGTTTCTTCCTGGGTTTCCTTCATATCAGAGGCCTCCTTTTTGCTCAGTCATCCGAGATTCAGACACCAGCACCTTCTGACATGCACCTGTATGTTCTAGGTTTTGCCTTTCTAGGTTATGTCTTTCCAGCTCATCACTAAGACTGTTCTCATGTAATCTCTGGTCTGTGGCTTACCCAAAAAATTATCATGGATATGTTTTTATTCACTTTCAACAATTTAATAATCTACAATATTTACTCACCTTGGTAAAATACCTGCGTAATAAGTTGCTTTTTCACACAATCTCTTGAAATCTCTCTGCTTACAGGAGGCAGAGAAAATGGAAATCACAAGAGTGTAAGTGCTAGAGATTCTTATAGTTAGCCATTGTTCTATCCTCCCCAGTAATTAATTATCTCTATAAGACAACAAGCAGCACAGTTCCCAGTGCTTCAGGAATATGGCAGGCCAGCACTGGCTTCCAGCATAAATCAGGTTTCCAGCTGGAGAAATTAACTGCATTTTATTCAATCCACTGCACCAGCATCTTAGTGAGCACTAATTAATATTTTGTATCTGTTTGCATGGCTTGAGCACAATACATGTATTTTCATCTCCTTTAACTATCTTTTCTTTCAGGGCATACTCCATGATAATGATATCATAGGTCAGTATGCTTGGTGAATGGCATTGTGATTGCCACGAAATGAATGCATATTGCTCAAGTCACATAATCTATGATGGCCATTTTCTTCTACCAAGTAAACAAGGCTATTTCTCTATGACACTGCAACTTGCCGATTAAAAAACAAATGCTTTAAATTATGCTGTGTCCACACAAAATGCACTCTGGTTCATTCAAAATCTTAGACAATATTACCTTACAATTACCAAAACCTTAACAATATTACAATTCTTACTCTCTAGACCAATGAGGTCAAGTCCTAAGAACAAAGCCTTAACATGTCAGATGGCAGATGTAAAAACCATCAAGTGCTCTTCATGCTTTAGTCACATAAAAATCACTCCAGGAAATAGCTCTAGAAAATGGCATTGTTTCTCACAGATACACGTTAAACTGCTTGCAAACATCAGCCCCTCTGATCTGAGAGTCCCAACCTCCCCAACCTTCTGCTACATGGACCAGCACAAGGACTGATTTACAATTCTTATATGTAGTATTCTCCAAATCATTCTTCCAAGTTGCTTCTCTGGATACAGGCAGCTGAATCAAATCACAGAACTGCAAATAACAGAACTTCTCAATAATTTAAGTGTACTTTTAAAGGGGTTTGTTATATTTAAATACCTATATAACTGAAATGTCTTAAAATACTGTGAGCAAGATTTTCAGCCATTTCTGGTGGAGACAACAGAAAGAAAGAAGAGATATGATTAATGTTAGTGTATTACTTTCCATTGTGACTTGCTAGAAACCAATAAGTTATAGAATTATAAATAAGTTACAAAACTTGAACATAGAATCCAAAATCCTATTCCAGAATCTAAAGCTGGAAAGGTCTTTAAAAACTTTAAACCTTCCCCCAATGGTATCTAAAAGCACCACTTCCAACACTTATTTTTCATTTGCACTAACTACAGAAAATGTTGAGTTTTTTGGCATGCATTAGAAGGACAAAGAACTGTAAACTTTTTTCTGCACCTTGATCAGGCTGACTTGTGTTCTTATAAGGAAGCCTCCCAGTGAAATTAAATAAGTAAACTTCACAAGTAAATATATGTATATGAGGGCTTGGTCCTATGTCCAAAACACAGTGAGAATAACTTCAAATACAATTAAAATCCTTTTACAATATTTTATCAGCCAAAATCCATTATTCAGTCATTTGCAGCTCATACACAATAAATATAAGTATTCCAGGAAATTGGCTGTGTAACATTTTTCCTCTTTACTCATATGTTAGAGTCTAAACCATTAAGAGAAGTACACAGAACTGTTACTCCGGGTAGCTCACACCAAGCTCAAGAAACACAGCAGCTGTAAATTTCCACGAAACAGGCTTGCTTGGATACAGACAGAGAGAAGGCACACAGAATGTAAAAGATTGTGAGTAAATTACTACCTGGCTGGAGTCCTCCAGCAGCTCCAGCTGTTCTAAGCTTAGCCCATTTCTGGGACTTGGTTCAATGCTCAAAGTGAATGCAAAGGCTAACACAAAATCCTCAGGGGGTTTCCATAAGAACTGTGTATTTCCCCTTCCTTCCATACGGACATGTTTACACCTCAAGTATTTTATTAAGTTTTCTGGGCCAAAGTCAGCACAACATAAGTCCATTTACTTATTTTTTAGGATTTCAGTCAAGGTAGAGTTTTCAAAACAGCATGTTTTACCAGAAAGAATCAGAAAATGCAGCATATCTTCTTGAGAAGAAGAGGAGTTATCTGAGGGCATCACATTGTTGGATTTAAACCTTTTTTTCTTCATCCATATGAACAATATTATTTTTCTTTCCTACATGATTTATAGCGGTCTCTTCACAGTCTTCATGGATCATTAGAAAGTGCAAGAGCATTTGGTGGATGTTTTGTTATAAAAACTGATATGTCAAATACCATCCTACCATTCTTAGGATACCAAAATAAAAAGTCTTAGGCAGATGTTAAGACTTTTTAAAGATAATTTTAAAAAAATCAGTCAATTTCAAGTGAGCAGTAAGTTAAAATTTTACATTATGTTTACTGCAATGATATACCTTAAAAGCTAATCTTAATACTAAAATAAAATAGAACCATTTAATTTATAAATTTCAAAAATCTCTTCATGACAATTTATCCATTCCCAGATTTCCTTAACCTGTTAGTGATTTGGGCTTTACATTGTGGACCTTCCCTGGTTACATTTAAAAGTAAGATGTGAGAATTGTATCTACTTTTTGCTTATTAAAAAGGAAAAGAAAAATCAAAATCACAGTGAGTAAGCTCTTCTCAAAGATGGGGAGTGGAAGAAAAAAGCTATATTTGAACATTTAAAATTAAAATACGTGATTGTTTTAGAAAGTGTATTGGAACATATCCACATATATGAGAAATCTGTTAGAGGAAAGAATTGCAAATGAATAGCATCTGAATCTCTTTGTGTTTGTTGACCCACTCTCCCAAATGCAGTCCAAAAAGTTAGCAGCTATTAAAATATAAAGATGTGCATTATCCGTTTACTTATTGATTAACATTTAGAAGGTATATTGATGCGACATATAGTATAAGAGCTAGTTACCATGATGTAAAATTCTTTCTCTTCCTGAAAAAATAGATCAACAAATAGCAGTGGTCTTATAAGCAAAAATGTACATGGATTATATAGAAAAAATAGTGACTTGAAGAAAATTAGTTCTTTCATCAAAGCTCAGCCATTTAAGTGTAAGAGATGCATCTCCAGCTCATTAATCAATCCTGTGAAAACTTTCAGTCTATGATATTGAATTCTGTGCTGGTTCTAAAAAAAAAAACAACAGAAAAAATAAAGTCAATAAAAATAGAGTGGAAATTAATCTTGATTTATCAGTAAACCGTTTAGTGTTCTTAAGGGAGCTCCTCACTGCTATGTGAAATCTGAAAGTCAGAAAATAGATTTAGGTTCTGTTTAATTTGTCATCAGAATTCAAGGAAGTTATTTACTAACTTTATATAAATATGGAAAATTGAAGATTGGCTAAGAACCCAACAGTTTTTGCATCAGAAGAAACTGAGTTTTTTTATGCTTATCACTGTTAACCATAGTAGAAGAGATGAAAAAGTTCAACTATGCTTTGATTATAATGTCTTTTAAAAATAAAATTTGAAGATAACACAAGCATATGGCCCTTGCAAATGTAAGAATACATGCAATAAAAAATTTTCAAAGGTGGTCTACAGATTGTTACACATTTCAAAGAATTCACATAGGTTTGGGCTGTAAAGATGGGGACGCAATCCTTTAGGAATACACTAGACACTATGGAAAATATTGCTGATGAACATACCAATATATCTGAGATCATGGCTTTGATCTTATAAGAGGGGAAAGTAATAAATACATCTTACAGGGAAATGTGATGAAGTAAATCACTGATAATACAATTTTTTCGCTTTAAGCTCTTTAAAAAAAAAAAACAACAGGACAGTCAAGTAATTAATTCAGCCCCTCCAGTGCATCAGTGCTCCCTCACTCATGATTCTCTTCAGTCATAGTAATCTATTACATGCAAACAGGTCTCTGGCATTTGACTTGGTGTTAATCTTCCCTATGTTTTAGTACTGTAAAGAAACAGAGGGAGGTTTGGAAGGTTCTTGTATTACCTACAAATCAAGGGGCTTGGAAGAGCAAAGATCATCCATGGCACAGCTTTAGCAGTAGAGTAAGTGTGACTGAGCAATGAGACTCAGATCAAGACAAATTTAGTGGAAGCTGGGAAAAGGACTGAAGATCCCCTACAGATATAACTGGGGTTAAAAAAGCAGCTGGAGAAAAATAAATAAATAAACAGAACCAACCAACCAACCAAAAAAACACCTAAAAAAAAAAAGTAGAGAAAAGCAAGGGTATGCACCTTCTGGAAGAAGAGATGAAATTAAGGATGTAGGTAAAGCAGGACCAGCTCTAGCTAAAAGTTGGTAAGCAATCTTGTACTCAGGAAACCTAATGCATGAGAGCAATGACTTAGACTGAAAGAAAAGAATTTAAAAGATCCACCACCCCAGAAGGAAACAAATGAAGAGTCCATCCTCTCCAAAGTTCATTCCTTTCCCAAGCTTGGAGAGAATTCCAAATACCTGAACTTCAGTATTTCTCTGTGGATATATTTCCCAGCCTATCCAGTACATAGTTTTGCAGCAACTGACAAAATAATTCTGAGTATCTATCCCAGTGTAATTGTAGTTCAGCAGTATTTTAGTAGATTATACAGAACCAAGACACTGAAGAGACACTTTGCTGCAAAAAGTGCAATGCACCAATACACTTGATTTTTTTCTTCCCTCCTACAGTCATGGGACAGACCACGAGAATTAAGGTGCATCACTTGCATGACTACATAATGTCCTACCTCACCGAATATGCAAGTGAAATCAGCAGCAAGTTACTGCACTTTGTGCCTGTGGGTCTGACATATTGTTCCATGCATTCCCTGCTCTGAATCACAGTAATTCATTTTTCTTCTCTTTTTTTTTTAATGGTCATTATTATTGCACCCAATCTTCTCAAAAATCTTAAATATTAAAATACTGATGAGAGCTAAATAAATGAATATATTGCTACTTTACAAACTGGAAACTGGGGCTAGTACAGCCAAAACCATCCACAAAACCATCACCTTTAACACAGAGCTGGAGTTCATATTTGTCATCCTCTTTGCGGGAAACACCAAACACCACTTAATCATAGAAGGAAGAGAAAATCCCATAAGTGTATTTTTATCAATTTTTAGGCAGAATAAAACAAAGTTTTTCAGTTTCTCTCAGTCTTTACATTTAAGTGTTTGTGAACATGAAGATTATGTCACAGAGGTAATGGCGGAAGATACAGCGAAGAGCAAGGTGCCACATTTCGCATGTCAAGGTAGACTCCAAAAACAGGATTTGATTGCTTTATGAGACAGGATAAGGGGGTGAAAAAAGGAAAAGTGAAATAGAGAGCAATTCTGTTTCTGCAGTTTTTAACCTTGTCAGCAGGAAATATGTTTCAGGTGAAGATTTGTACACAACAGAAGAAAATTCCATTACTTCTCTCTCCAGTAGGATTTAGAACTGAACAGGAGTCCAACTCCATAGTTTTTAAAAAGCATCCCAGCTTCAAGGGAATTGAAGATGCACCGCAAAAGAAATGTTTTTTTCAAATAAAATCAAAACCATAGGAAGCAACACTGCAAAACTTTAATTCAGCGTAAATAAAATTGAAAAGAAACATTTTAAAAAATTGAGACAAACTTCCATTTATTTCAGAAAGCTTTGAATTTAGATCTATTAAACCTAGACATTTCAAGCTGAAGAAATTAAGTAAAAATTGAGGAACTAGATTCTCAAGCTAGAAAGTAAAACTCTGACTATTCTATCTTTGAGCTCAGGCTGAACTATTTCTCAGGATGTGCAAGATCTTAATTTATCTGAGTATCAACTACATTTTGTCACTGTCTATACAGAGAGTATAGTCATTGATTACCTTGCCAGAGGAGTCAAGATAATGAAAATTTAAAGTCTCATATAACAGACCTATTTAAATTAGCCTGTTCGATGAGAAGCCACATCAAGATCATGGTTTGAAAAGCCAGAAACTTCCCTTGAAGTGACTTAGAATAAATAGTTGTACAGTATACCATCTGTGGTCTGAGGTAAAGACAGTAGTAAAGGACAACAGATATCTCTTGAATTCACTAGAGTTAAGAGCAAGCTCTTAAAAAGTAATACTATATCCTTTGAGGCAAGAGTTATTAGCTAGAGAGGACGGCTCCTATTTTTGTATGTAAGATTAAAGTAGCGTTTCTCTCCCAGGTTCCAAATAAAGCCTAAATATCTTCAAAGAAAAATTTCTCCTCAGTAATCAACTCACTATAAAACTGAACTACCAAAGAAAGACTGATATTTGTGTCTGAAGAGAACATGTAAAAAGTACATCACTTTTTCCCCCTCCCTATGCAAGTATCACTGAATCCAGCAATGGAATAATGGTTGGACAGAATCAGAAATATAGCCAAAGAAGTTTAAGTCACAGAGGAACAGAAGAAATATACACAAAAAACCCCAAAAACAAACATAAAACACCTCAAAAAATTAAACCAACTCCACAGTCATGGAGTAAAATTAAATAAAGCACAAAACAAACTATCACAGGAAAGCAGTTTGAACCCCAAGCAACTGATGTTTTCTTCATGTAGCCAAACAACAGGGGAATTGCGTACCAAGAATGCACTCTTGTAAGACTTTTTTTTTCCCTCTTAATGCAGATACTTGTTCAGGTATCAGATAAATTTCAACCAAAGCATCTCTGTTAAGACTATCAATATTGCATAGAGACTATATTTACACAGCCCATAATTTTGCTTATTAACGTGATAGGCCAACTCTTTGAATCAAAGTCACATTTATGCCTCATTAAATAAAGTCTTAATTACTGCCAGATACTAAAATGCTATTAACATATACATAAGATGTATCTTATAAGAGGGTGCATAATTAGATTTATTAAGATGAGCTCACTCAAAAATTTGCATTTATATTTTTATATTTGTTAATCAAGGGCTGAAAAGTAGAAATTAATATCTTCCCATATACCTTTTTATTATTAATCCAAATATTATATATAAACTCCTGTGTGAATAAGGTCAGGTCTGTAGCAGTAGACACTTTCAGGCCAATTCAATGCTGCACTTACAAACTGTGCTGATAAAAGAGACAAGAATCGTTTCTTCATCGTAACTCAGTCCGGCAAAACAAAGCCAGGATGAAACAAAAATGAGATATTGCCAGGAACACAACACAGAAGACCACTCTGGCAGTAGCCATCAATGGTCACCATGTCTTAAAAGCATGGGTCTGCATCTTTTACAGCCACGTATTTCCTGTACATCCATACTCGCCACGTCAGCAAGTAACAAAAACTTATGAATTACAAAAAGCAACATAAAAGTTATGAATTCTCTTAAAAGTAGAAATGTCTTTTCACAGTTATTGCTTCACTATTGGGAAGGTACTACATTATCCTCTGCATAGCTACAAAAGTAGACATTTGTGGTGGCACAATGCTTTTCAGTATCAGTAACTACTCTGGTAGGTGATTAGAACACCTTAATACATAACAGTGTAGAATGAAGACATAACCTATTGAAATCAGGTTTGGAAGCATGTCTCATGTTTGATATTATAATTAAGGACTTCTAGCTGTTTAATAAGTAGAGTTTAATGTTAAAAAGCAAAAAATAAACTTCATTGTTTCCTTTCCACAATTGAAAAAACTTCAATACTAGTTTGCTCACATACTCTGAGGCACATCTAAATATTTAAGGATATTTGGAAAATAAGAAGTGTGAGTCATTTTAAATTTTGCATTAGATGCAAAATCATGTCTAGAGAAAGAATATAAAATTTAGGAGGAATAGTTCACATCTGTCACTACTAACAAGAATATCAGTGCTAGTTGGCAACTTGAACTTTATAAAGTATTATCCAGAGGATTCAGTTCTAAGAGAGAGACTTTAAAGGCAATATCTGTTGTCTAAGTTCATTTAATCATATCTGTAATTAATAAACTGATAAAGAAGTATTCATTCAGGCTGGCTAAAATATCATAAATAACAGTTGAAAAGGAAGACTAATCAAGGGAATGTAAATGTTTATCCAAGCAATATATGCATCACAGAAACACTGCATTCAAATATATGTATCTCGTATCAGATACAGACACAACTCATTTACAAGTGAATGTAATGACCCTTTGCATAAAAAAATTGCAAATATAACTCTACACAAGTCAAGAACAAATATGTCACCAGTCCAGAGGAATTTGTTCCTCTAATGAATAGTACCATACTTCACTATTAGCTGCTCATTTCTAAGCTACTATACACTTCTGCAAAACCTGCAAAACAGAGGAAGAAAAAATATTCTAGAAAGTAAGGCAGGAAATCAGTAATGTGCCAGGCAACATAGTTTTCCTGATCATTAACCTTCCCATCTATTAGGTCTTGTATTTCATAAAAGCAGTACATACATGCTTCAAAAAAATAACATCATCAAATTCTGGAAGCCTATATTGGCTATGCCTATATACAATTCATGAAAACATATACTGTGTCTAAGTGGAGTCACACAGGCACACTAATTGAGCTATTTGTTGTAGCACTACATGTTTGGGAGTTTTCCATTTCAATTGATTACCAATCAATTACCCACAGCAACACAATGAAAGGCCTCCTATTTAAATTCAAGAAGCAGACCAAGTTTCATCCCATATCAGAAGTAAATTGACCTTTTAGAAACTCGAGGAAGGTCTTCTCTGGGTTTTACAGGAATGGCATTAAAAGTAAACACAATGAAACATCAAAGGCTGTGTCAGTTCCTTCTTTCCTTGAATATACTCCCAATTCACATCTGTCTTTTTATATGAGCTTTTGATTTTGAGTCACTGCATTGTCACTGAGGTTATTTTGTTTGACTGCTAAGGAGATGGCCTACATTAAAGTTCAGCTATCTTTAACTCCAGAAACCTCCCTTGGGATTAGCCCTGAACAGGCCCCTGTACTTCAAATGTTATTCGGTAGAATTGCTAGCCATCAGTCAAGGAACCATGGACTATCCTGTCTGGCACCTGCTTGTTTTCATAATGCGAAAACCAATATGTACTTTGTTACTGGATCTAAAATAATGAAAATTTGTTGCTGATTTCAAGCTTAAATAGTTCTAAAACTATTAAACAAATAGTGAAAATGTCTAGGCAACATTGCCCTTTTTGCAGAGCCTTGCACAGTTATAGTAGAGCTAATGAGTGTTCATCTCCCTAGAAGACTGACACCAACAGGCAGAGGGAGTTCGGAGTGGCAGATCAAGTGCATGGATAAAGAAATACCCAGAGTTGCTTTCTGTTTCTAGAAAATCGAAGTACATATGTAGAAATCACAACAGGAAACATAAGGGTAAACTCCACTTCGTAAAAGGAAAAGTTTTCAGCAACTGGAAAAGAAATTAGGGAATGCTGCTGAAACTAAAGTCCATTAAAGTTACTATTAAAATAAATTCCTCTAACGCTTCTGTAATCACTTCAATATCTGTCTTTTTAAGACTCCATTAAATGCACTGTGAGAAAATTTTGAAATATAATCTTAGCATTGGCTAAACATTCTTCATCTCCATTTTAAAAGTAACCAGAGAAGTAGAAAATGAAAAGGGGATTAAATAGTTCAAAGACGTTTAGATCCAGGCTTTTGAACATTTGGGACCTCTAACAGCAGAGAAAAATGACAAGTGTCCCTGAAATCTGTGGGAGAATAGATTACTGCCTATACTTCAGTTTGCAAACTCAAGAATTTGTCAAACAGAATGCAAGATGTCAATTTCATATATCTCATCTGAGCTACACACAGTGCCTCTGCATCAGCACATTGTCTCTGTAGGCCATTATTCTTTATTTATTAAGTACTGACTTGTGTGCCATGTCATTAACCAGATTCAGACTCCATGTCATCACATGGAGTGGCTGATTCAATATTGACACAGAGGGACACATTTCCATCTACCAAATCACCCAAGATCTATTTGCTTTCAAAAGACTAATGAGTGATGGAGAGAACTGTTAGTAAAAAAAGATATAAGCTGTTAATGCAGTCAGTCATTCAGTCCTCTGAAATGCTGTAGGAAATAGAAGAGAAATAAGAAAAACAAATCAGAACATAAAAATGGAAATCCAAATTAAATATTACAAAAAAAAAAATTCATTTTAAAATGCTTTGGGGAGCATTGAAATTTGCTTTGGTTGAAATGTGAAAATCATTCTTTTTTTTCTTCCACTAGAAGTAGTGTCTTGCTACTGTATCCATTTAATATGCACGTTGTAGCAGTAACATGACAATGATTTGTACAGAAAGAGACAAGTATTTTGCCACAACTCTCATTTTCGTATTCTAGAAAGTGTCACTCCTTAAATCATATTTTTCTATACAAGTTTGCAAAATTAATATGGACTCCTCTGCATAAGCATAAGAACTCTGAGGTTACATCACTTATAATGCAGCCAAGATTTAGCTGATAGTTCTTGAAGCACCACTGTGCCACCATTTAGTTATTAAAGTTTGGTTCTGTTTGGTTTTTTTTAATCACAGCTGTGTTCAAATAATTTCATCCTTACCCTATTTCTAATAGTATTGCTGTTTTCTCAGTAGCCTGGGTATCTTCCTTGGAGACATAAGTGTCACAAGTCCTCCAACTGAAGCAGTTGTTGATGCTCTTAGAGTTCACAGTAGCACTATTTTCCTTACCTGAAGCTTCCTGCTTCTGTTTTGAAAGAAAAGATGTCTGACTATTTAAAAAAAAAATCTGTAGCTTTTTTCTGTGCAGAGTACTTGGCCTTCGCTTTTCCCTCAACTCTACTTTCTGCCATCGCCTCTGTGAGATGCTTCCAGGTTTCCAATACACTTCTGTGTGTTCATCCATGCACTGAACTCCATTTGTTACGATTGCTGCTCACCTGCTGCTAAACCTGCCTTCATATCCCCTTCCTGCTTCGGGTCACAACTTCTGCTAAGATTGGCCTCCTCTGGCCCCTTTTGTTATTTTGTTATTAAAAAAACTGCAAACAATAGTAGAAGTCATGCTGAAAACAAAGATGAAAAAGCACCTGATAGCTGAAAGCAAGGTCAGCAGGAATTGCCTTTCTAACATCCCATCTGGGTCCTCCCTCAGGAGGCAGAAAACTTCAGTCTTTATCAACTCAACAAACAGAACTCTAAGAAAACATTCTTGTGGATTTATCTGGGAAACATTTTAGTCCTATGAATTACATTTCTGGCTTCTCAATCTACACCCTCTATCCCTTACAGTAAAACACATTGCATTGGAAATACCAGCACCAGAGCTGGCTGTCCAGCCCATTTTTGGATTAAATCAGCTCTTTTCCACTCTTTCTTAGTTATAATTGTGTTCTCTGCACTAGGTTTTAAAAGTCTTTCCAAAACAAAAGACACAAGTGTAAGCTCTTGACTAAACTGTAAAGTAGTAGATATTCATAAATTCCTAAAACTTCTTGTAAAGATAAAATCTGATCTAACAAGGCCACTCTCTGTGCCCCTCAAGAATTCAGTGCAAATTTTGAAAGTCATCTCCTCTTGATTTCCATGCACAATTCATTTCACTTCTTTTGAGCACATTATACAATTATGCTTTTTTCTATAATCACATAAAGCTACCTGTTAGGTTGGTTTGAGAAAAAAATTGCCTTGTTCATTTACATTTTCATATAACTACCAAAACAATATTCTGGTTGGGAATTATACCAGGCATCTTTCACATAAAGGGAATATCTATACTTTCCACTTTATCCTCTGGAAAATGAAGGGTGAAATATCCACTGCTGTCATTAGTTTTTCAATATGTTGTTTTTACTCTGCTGTATTAAGCCACCACTATTATGATATCTAAACAAATACTAGTGCAGTTATTAGAACATGAAAATAAAATAGTAACCCAAAACATAGATATTCTTTTTTGCACTTACAGTATGGAAGTCACACGAGTTACACAAACACAGAGTTGCTAAAGAGCTATAAAAAAGAGAAGTCACTAAAGAATTTATTTCAAACTTTGGCCCATTTGTTGTCTCAGCCACACATATCCCTGTTTTCCCCATAAGACAGAGTCAGCTAATTAAATCATCGTCTCATAAAATGCTACTATATTGATATTCTCTGTTGTCCTTCGAGGATATCTTTACTTCTTTAAAAGCATAGGCAGGGTCAGTTCCTATTTTGTCTGAAACTACATGTACTCAAGGGGCAGGCAGAACAAAAGACTTTGATTTTTTATGTCATTTGTAGTTTTGAGAACTGAAGGCTCTGGGACCCTGGGTGCTGCTTTTGCTGTATTTATAGAGCTTGACAGAACTCCCCATTCTTAAGGCTTGGTGTTACTGATGTGGAATTCTTCTGCTTCATTTGAACATTTGCAACTCTGGTCCTAAAGCTTTTTATTAAATTCTGAACTTACCTGAAGATTATTTTTTTGTCACATCACTGAATCTTTGCAACGCCTTTTTTGTCTATTATAAATGTTCTCAGGTCTTCATTAGCACCACTGGGTATCTGTCACTTCAGCCTTTCAGATTCCAAGGACAGATTTCCCCAGTACCTCCTACACCTATTTTAGCTTCAGCTGAACTAATATACTAAAAATGGTAACACTTTGTCCTTGAATGAGCCTGTGATGGATATTGTAGGTAGATGTTCCCAAAGTGGAAATTGCAGAGCTTAGGTCAAACCTAGCCTTCTCTGGTCCTTTCAGCCTCAAGTACAGGGACCACAACTATGTGGAGATACTGCCTATAACCATTACAAAGAGGTATTATTGTTACTTTGCTGTTTGCCTGACAGTGCCATGGAAACCACTGTGCTCAGCATTAATTTGTTCTGACCATATGTTCTTCCAACTTAATTTCCTTTCACCTGAGAAATAACAATATTCCATTTTTATTCTCATTTGTTTTTTCCCTCCTTATCTTGTTACTAACAAAAGAAAAAAAAAACACAAAAAAGAAAAAGCAAGAGAGTATCTTTGTATTGCTTGGTATTTGACAAAGATGAAAGACTCTTCCCAAAAAACAGCACTTCTCTTTCAAAGGCATAATTATCTCCTTCTTTTGTTACTCAGTCCCTCTTACATAAAATCAAACTTTGCTCCCCAAAGACATATTTAACTCTCAAATATCTCCCAAAATTCAAAAAAAACCAACCCAATGTAATGTGTTGCAATGATTTCCTAGTTCTGTAATGGTTTCCCAGTTAACAAAATGGTGAAAAATCTTTTATTATTTGGAAGAAAAGAAAAAAGCTTGAAGTTATGTAAAAGTGCTGATTCTGCCACAGTTCTTTTCCATGACTTTAGATTTCTAAGAGGTGAAAATCTTTACTCAAAACTAAATTTAACATCCTTCTTAAGATTCAACAACCAACACAGTGATTTAAAAAGTACTTTTCAAAAATGATGATTTTTTGCAACTGGCTAAGCAAATCAGCCCCATATGAATGTTGCTTTTCTGTAGAATACTTTGAACTACTCAAGTGATGGAGCCAGAGTTGGCTAAAAACAAAAGCTGGCAGAAGAAAGAGCTTTTATATAGTAGTTGCCACTCATCTCTTCACTGTGCTCACTCTTTTAAAAAAGTGACATATTCTGAAAGGACTCTCCTTATCAGTCTTTGATCTGTTTGACTTTTCTGTGCAAGGACTATGCTTTTCATACAGCCAATAATGTACAGAAGAGAATACAAAGAACACTATGCTCTTGCACAAATCAACAGAAGTCAGTCTTCCTATCGCTCACACTGAAATGTTAAACTCTAAGCATCAGTGATCTAACCACTATTTTAAACAGAGATTTCAGGAATACAGCTACAGAGCTCAGCATTTCTTAATGTGAAAAATAATTTTAAGGTACTTCGGGAGAAACTGGAACCTTCAGAAGATAGAGCAAGCATTCCCCCTAATGGAGAAAATGTAGACTTTCCACAGACTCCCATTTTGGCTTTAAATCAGGGAATGTCAGTGACATTTTTAATGTATGAAGAGTAGTTGCACTCTAACTAGCATTGTTAAGGGCTGCTGAAAATAGCCATTACTAAACTTGAAGAGAAATGACCGCAGAAAAAAAAAATAAAATCAAGACAAAAGTAACATGTTTTGTCATAAAGACAGAAAAATTAAAACATATGGTGACTAAATTAAGAACTTGACATAGCAAAGCATTAAACTTTCTCTCCTGGCCTCATATTACTTATTATTACAGTCAGCAGAGAACTTCTTAAAGATTCACTGGAAATAATTTTGATTTCATAACACTGCACTAATGTGAGGACTATCTCACACCCACAGCATGTTCTGCCGTGCAGGTTGGTTTGTTTGCTGCCATCACCCTGCTATCAGATAAGATGGTGCCAACTTGCAAACTAGAACCCAGATAAGACCTCCAGGTTTTAAATTGCATATATTATCAAATCTTAAACTATTCATTTCTTTACATAAATTTCATATTTTATTTAGTTGTGGCTGGATTTTTAAAACTCTCTTCTTAACATTATTATTGAAAATTCAAATCTGAACCACTGATTGTTTTGGGTTGAAAAAAAATCTACACTTCATTTTGGAAAGCTATTTGCTAAGGTACTTATATAAAATATTTTCTTGATTTTACATCCAAGTTTTTCACTATGTACACTTTCTTGGAACTAGCTACACATACAGAATGATTCCCCTTAGTAGTATCAGGTTATCGTGTGTCCCTGGGTAAGGTCAATCCAGACCTTAAAAAAACTTCATCTGTTTGGGGAAGTTTTTGGGGTTTTAAAACTATGTCCAGAATGAAAGTTTTCCAGACTTATTTCCATAAATGAAACTGCAAATTTTCGACATTGTTCATCTTGTTCTTTCACCTAACACAATCACAGTACTAGATAGCAAAAATATTTTTATGAAGAAAAATATAGTTCCAGAGTTGAGAATAACCTTATTACTTCAGTAAATAAGACATTCTTTGGTTTTTGTGGAAGTGGTATTTATTTATTAACCATAGCTGCATATTTTTGTCATTGGTGTCTGTAGAGAAAAAAAACTATGTTTTCATTAAAAACAGCTACTTCAGGGATTTTTTTTCTTCTTATGAATGAGAAACCTGATTCCTTTGAATAAAAGCATAAGGGCAATGGGAAGCTAAATGATATAATGGCCACGTGAGACCCTGTCGGATTCATATTTTCTTCCAAAGCATGCAAAAGTAATTAAAAAAAGCCAAGCTTTAGTGACCTAAACATAAGTTCTATAGCTTTAACATCCAACAACACTGCAAATAACAGGCTTACTCCTGAAAATATTATGACTTATGGATGTGTCGTTTTCTCCCTAGCCATTCTTTCTATCTTAAAATAAAAAATAAATGTAAGCAAAATATTCCAAGGTTATCATATATTTTGCAGGGAAAAGCTGCTCAAGCTGTGTCTTTCCCAGAGAGCTAAAGACCTTTCAAAGGAGTGAATGTAAACAAGAGATACTCTTCAGTCTGCAGAACTATAGAAGGATCTGTTTAGACAGAGACGCTAAGTCTTTGGAGGCACAAATTTATGTGCCTTATTCCCCAAGAACTTGTCCTTGATACCAAACCTGACTGCTAACAGCATCTATTGGACCCCCTGACAGTTCTTTATTAACTGCTTCTGAATAAAATTGTATTTTGAGTTTGCTCTTCCCAGATCAGTTACAGGGATTGATGTAAGCTGCAAAGCAAAACACATCCAGTTGCAGCCACTCAGAAAAACTACAGCTAAAGGGGTAGTCAGATGGACTCCACAAATTTATATTTCAAATGTGAAACTCAAACAATGCCTGCAGGAAGGCATGTGGAAGAGTACAAATACAGCTCCAGGGAGAAGATAAGTTAATATGAGATAGACTGATTTTAAAATCTTTGAATCAAACACACGTGTAGTCTAAAGAATATTTACATTTGGATTCTGATTCATGGCATGAACCCAGTTCTGATCCTATTTTCTTAATTTTTTTTTTCAGTTAATGGAAGGAACTTCATCCTCTACTCTTTTATCTCACCACAGAAAGTAAGAATTTGCAAAGATATGTGCTGAGAAATCTACAAGATCATCAGAAAAAAATTCCTGTAGTCCACAAAATTTCTGGAAGTAGAAGAAGATCGTTTATTTTTATCTTTGCAAGATTATGATTTTTGCATTGATTCACAGTCAAATATTTTTCTGAATAAAGCCCCAACTTATCAAAAGCATAAAGGAGAAATTATAGTAAATCTCTATGAAATTAAAAACAGCATTAAAGTCATACAGGAAAAATCAGAGGAAAATCAAAGTAATGTCATGTTGTTTTGCCTTGACATTAAAAAAAAATGCTTAATAAATGTAATGGAGAAGATCATATCATTCACATTTGCATTCTCATTACACCATGTTATTTTGCAGATTAAAAAAAAAAGGTTGACAGATTAGAATATTGGAAAGTCAGCTTTCTCTGTAGACATGAATTCATCATCCAATATGATGCTATGGATTATTATTCAATTGGATGATTTCAAGGCTAAAGTGAATATTGGTTGTCGTTATTACATCCTGCATAACATTTTTCTGGGGAACTAATTTGCCTGTAATTGAGTAATTTAATTTGAGGCAAAACTAAAGAGGTGAGACCCCTTCACTGGCTTTTGGAGTTTGTGTTCAAGGCATCAGGCTGCAGAGACATCCCGACTGGCTCAGGAAGACAGCTGGAAAATGATGCAGGCCTCAATAGCAGTTGGTGCTCGAATTCAGTTATCAATGAGGTCTTCAGTGTTGATCCTCTTCTGCTGATCTCACCTCTCAGTCTTTGAAATGCTCTTTAATCCTTTCAGATCACCGTGATCTGTGGCATTTTGTACTTCCTCACTCTGTCCAGGCTGACTGTTCATTGTTCCCAGTGAGCCAGTTCCAAACCTCACCCAGGGATAACTGCTCGCTCTGTGCTTGCTCTGCTGCTGTCTCAGCTGCAATGTTGTCACATTGTTTACCTTATGGCCTGCTAAATGTTAAATCAGCAATTTGCTAAATATGCTTATGCTAAATCCATATACCCATAAGGCAGTAACCAAATAGCTGATTTAGCGATTCAGCTAGTCTCCATCTTGCCATTAGAAATGCTAAATATATCCATTGGTTGGCAATTCATCTCTGCTCAAGAGTCTCCTCCCCTTTGCATTGGTCCATGACCTCTTCCTGCTTTAAGATGTCTTTTCCCATACAAATGCAGAACTTTGCAGATATAAAAAATCTGAATAGTCAGTAATCTGAACATAGCGCAATTTTGAAGTGCCTTCTTACTTTTGAGGGGTTTTACCCAAATCACATTTTGTAAAGATACAAATATAGAACTCAAAAAGAACTGCTGAAGGCAATCAATTTCTGTCAGACTGAAATGCTTATAACTTTCACGCCCATCATATACAAGTTCACATGCTATACATATATATATGCTATATCATATACATTTTAATTCTCCTGAATATAAACACAAAAGAAATGGGAAACAGGCAGAAAGAGCAGGAGCATTGATGGAAAGATGTGCAGAAAGAACAACAGTAACAAAAGCAACAGAGAAGGAAATGGGATGAGAAGGGATTTTGATTTCTCACAGAGGGGTGAGTGTGCAGATAAGATTCTTAAGAGGCCACCTAGGACTGTGTCTGAGGAAAATTGAGGACAGCACGTCCATTCAAGGTTTAACCCACAAATAAACACAAAGTCATTTTCCATAGTTCATTGTGGATATGAGGATGGAAGGGGAAGAGTCAAATTCAGATTAGTACAGAACTGTTTTTTCTGAAAGTGAGTCAGTGAGAAAACAAGAGCTGTTTGAAACTATTTTGGCCATCATCATATTTCAAAATACTGTTTTCATTATTAGGATTATTTTATAACATTTCTAGAATCTCATTGACTTTTAGATTTCCAATAAGTCTGTATTTCTTTTGCTTGCAGGAAAATGGAATGCAAAGGTGCAAAACGTGGAAGTTCAAAATAGTCAAAATATGCTTGCATCCTGTAATTAATATAATTATAATTAACATATTTAATAATAATTCAATTGCTATGCAAGGCAATTTATCAAGATGTTTTCACATATCAGATAGCACTACAAACTACCAGATCTGAGAAGTCATTTCTGTATAATAGCACAAAAAATACTTTGGTGGTATGGTTTATCAGTAGTATATGAAATCTTATTCCTTCTTTTCCACTCTGAAAATAAAGTGCCTATATGGGAAATCCTGAGCAAAGAGTCTGCTGGACATACCTAGCAGTGTTTAGCCAGCAGGATGCTGCTGCCAGGTGCCCTGTATGGGAGGAGGCCATGACAGGAGCAGTGCTGGCCTCACCTTCCCCAGACAGCCCTGAAACCACTCATTGTTCACCAAAACTTACACCAGCTGGGGAGCACAGGGTGCTTTTGCTCAAACATATTAATGAAAGTGACAGCCACAAGGGTCAGGAGACATGAGAGTAGAAGAAAAGGACAAATGTAAGAAGATTAATAAAGAAAAGGGCTTAGAGAGCTGTGAAAACAGAGGCAGAGAAACAGACACGTGGAAGAATATATTTTGAAGGATGCATGTGGAGAGATGGTCTTGGAAGGAGCTGCACCATGCAAGAGGAAGGAAGTCTGAGAAATTACAGTCCATGGGCAATACATATCAGAGCAGAGACACTCCCCAGTGACTGCTGCACAGAGGCAACCCATGCCAGAGCAGATAAAAATGTTTACGAAGCAAGAAGCTGTGGAGGAAAACAAGAAGCAAGGAGTAGCAGAAAGAAATTCTTATACACTGACCTCAGCCTGCTGAACTGTCTGTCCCCTCACCAAACAGATTGGGACACACTGAGTGTTATTTGCTGCAAAAACTAGCAGAGGCTATGAGGATAAAGGAGTCTGAAGTTGAAACTAGCAAAGGGGAAGGAAAGGTGATAACTTAAATGTTTGTATATACTTCTTTCTTCAACGGCCAACTCAATGATTAAATTTTACATTTAGTTATAACTGAAAATAGTGAAGCTCCCCAATTTTCTCTTTGCAGGGTTTGCCTGCAACAAGACATCAAGATTTTTTTTGTTGGAAACACTTGATCTTCAGAAGAAAGGTACAATGTTAAAAACACTGATAAATTCTAATCATTTAGCTGGCTCTCTCTTTATGAACCTTCCTGCCAGAATAGCTGCATCAGCTGATTTTCTTGAACAATTCCATCAGTGTCTTTCCACTTGTATGTGCTTCCCCCCCTGTTCCCTTTGGTCTCAGGTTCTAATGTGGCACTTGAACAGCTTCAGAAGGTTTAAGTTTCCAATACTATCAGTTGCTTAAAGCTCCACCTGCCTTTATATCCTCTCTGGAGTACATTACTGCTATATCAACTGCAGCAATGAGCCCACTAAGTTTTATTTAGCAAATGAAAAATGGTTTATTATTTATCTTCTTTTATGTACTTCTTACATTGTTAGTAAAATTGTCTAAAAGTTGTTATGCATTTCAAGAGCTGCCTTTTGTACCTCTTGAAAGACAAAGCACAGAGACAAAAAACATTAGAGTCAAATATGGTTTTACTATTCATTTTGGTATAAATGCAGAATTGATTTGTCATATTTGTTATTCCATGAGTAAACTTAAAATTTAAATTCCAACAAAATATATCCATCATCTCCCTCTATGAAATGCTGGTTCCAAGAATACCTGTCATAGATTTTTTTTTCCTGCATTGGAAGCTAACACACGGAAACAGAACTTAAACACAACCCCAGTTATGTTTAACTGAGTGTCTCAATCCACAGCTTGATTCTCAGTCCCTTTCTGGAACTGAAAATTTTCCACACCTTCTTGCAGCAGCCTATTTTCTTGTTGTACTTTCTAAGCTGTTGCACCTGTTTTAGTCCCCTGTGAAATCACTAGTTGTGCTTCTGCCTTCCTAGTGAAATGTTCTTTGCACTATGAAACTGTAGTCTATTCCTTGCTGAGTGGGTATCAACCAAATTCAGGTGGAGCTAAGTCTCAGCCAGTCTAGTATTCATGAACACTAAGCAAAAACTGGATGCTTATTGGCAGTCTTGTTTCTAGATGTTTGATAAGACATGTCATTCTGTCACTTGCATAACAACTTTTTTTTCACTCCCTACATTCCTCAGATTTTAAATGTATGAATTATAAAAAAAAACAAAAAAAAAAACAAAAAACCACACACACAAAAAAAACCCAAACCGTGAACAAACAAGCCAGCCAAACTAAAAAAAAAAAAAAAAAAAAAACCACAAAGACAACCAACAGACTTTAAAGGTGGGAAAAAGCTGACCAGACCAGCAAAGCAGTGACATATTTGCTTTATGTTTTGTGCCCCTTTTGGAAACAAGCATTCTGTTTCATCTGGTGATGCGTATTTCAGGCAGCAGAGGGAGACTTTTATTCAATGGAGCCACATTCAGTTTCACTCATTTACTCTTGAGCCTGATATTTGGGGGATAATTGATTTAAAGGTCAAGGCCAGCAAACCAAAAAAAGATTATCAAGCAGAATGTTTGCTCTTTCTTATTCAGGAGGGAAGGAGAACTAAGATCTTTTGCCATCTAATTGTCACTAATGTTTTCTTCCAAAAAGAAGAAAAATGTTAATCCATGCTTATCTTTCCTCATCTCAGCATTGGTTTGCAAAGGCCTTGAATGTTTTCAACAAGAGGTAGTAAAGATTTGGCTGCAGAAGACAGGATTTCTTTTTTTTTCCAGGACATGAAACAGCAAGTCTTGCGAATAATGGCTATTTACCCCCAACTCTTTGCACTGCTGCCTCCATCTATGTACTGCTGCCATTAGTATTGAGAGAGCCATTGTTCATTGTAAGAAAATATAAAAGAACATCATTATAAGTTCAGATTTCTACAGTGGCTTTCTGGATGGGTTTTGTTCAATGCAGAAGGACTGCCTGAAAAGAGAAACATTCTCCAAGAGAGTGTATTACACAGAAAGAGAATGCCCTGATGCTGAAAGGAACCAGGGAAAAAACCGTACCTACCAGTGGGCCTAGACAAAGGGCACAGGTCGAGCCCCTTCCTTTGAAAGTACTGATTAATGTGAGGTCCTGTTACCTGCTATAATCATCGTTTTGTTCAGAGTGAAAGCTTTCCTACATTCCTAATTTGTCTTACGGATGGTAGAAGAGAAAAAACTACCTACCTCAGTCCAAGGGTGAGACAGTTTCATTTTGCCCTCAGTTCAAAGTGATGGCTACAAAGGATGCAGGCTGTCAAACAAACGTTAACAGAGCGATTCCCCCTGCAAGCAACCCCTGTGGCTCACATCACTCAATTATTTACTGTTTAGCTGCTAAAAAGGGGCATTTAGGTTGTTTCTAAATAAGATTTTGCTATGGCAAAGTTAGCAAGAATGGTTACATTCTGTCAGAAAAATCTCCATTTATATGCACATGTGTAGTTTCATTTTAAGGAAAAGCTAGATAAATGTTTGCACAAATTAAGTCTCTACACTTGATTTTTCACTGTGAAATATAAAAAATGCTTGCAATCCCTGTTTTATTAAAATTAATAAAGTAGGTATGCTGGGGTCCTCATGCCATTGTCATGAAAGCCCATTTCTACTTGATTAAAATGGGAGTTACAGACACTTGGGGCAGGAGGGAAGCTCAACACCTTTGCTAGTGATAGGATAGCGAAAGAGAACCCAGAACAGACAGATTTCAAGGACTCAGTCAGGTAGCTAATCTAATGTAGAATGAATACATGTTAAGAGCTGCAGGATACAGAAAGTAAAATACAGCAAAAAGGAACAGTTTAACTACTTTTGATACAAGGAGTCATTGGCACTAGGGATTTGTCCTACCTAAGGTGGGAAACTTTGGAGCTAGCACCACAAACAATATAATGACTTTCTCCATTATCAGCAGATATTTTTCCCAAGACTTTAATTAGTCAATAAAAGTATGATGTCTCATGCCACTAACCCTCCTGCTTTCTTCAGACTCAGCCCAAAAATGGGAGTGCTGCTTTTTTTTATTCTGTCCGAATAGTCTATCATCCTAAATTCTGGAATTTGGAGATGGTACAGCGTAATTGACTTGTGCACTGCTCTGAAGCATGGAAGTTATATTACTCACAAAGCATGTACAATGTCTGCCACCTGATACAAGCATACAACAAAATAACTAGTTTTCTAAAAAGTATTTTAGTTTAACACTACAGGAAGAGTCAAGAAGGAATACTCTCTTGGATATAGTTCACGGGCTGTGCAACCATAAATCCCTGAAAGAGGAATTACCAGGGCTAAGGAGACAACATGGAAGTCCCTTCACAAATACATGGAAGATGACAGTAACTAATTTTCATTCCTGCTGTTACTTCTCTCAGCAAAAACCGTGAACATCATTATTAACTGGAAAGAAATATAACATTTTGACTGTGAACTAGCAAGCCAGGCAGAATTCAAGAGCTGGGGGACTTGAAACAAATAAACAGAATCCAGAATGTTTTGTCTTTTAGAGTCAACTTCACTTTCATTCCTTGAGCAAGGGTTTTCTAGCCATCCTGTGCTTCTGATGTTAAGCACTCCTAATCAAAAAATAAACAAGTTCTTTAGTTAATAGTAGTGGTTAAACATCAAAATTCAGCAACCCCAGTAAAAAGTACAATGCAATTTGTATACTAAAGAAAAATCTCTGCTCACCTAACATCTCAAGCTACTGATTAAAGTAAGATTACTGACCATTTATTGATGCAATTTATTTATGCAATACTTCAAATTTTATCAATGGCTTTTTAATCTAATTTATAGAGTGTGGGCAGCCACTATTGAGTATGAAATGAGCTCTTAAACCAAAACGGAATTTCAAAAATATAAAACATTGCCTAATACAACTCAATGTTTGGCCACCATTTGATGCTTTGGACATTTCCCAAACCATTTATGGCAACCCATGACATGTAGTAGAGTTAATAATATTTGTCATTTTATGTTCCTCAAAACATTTGACAACATTCCCCCTGTGCAGGTTGTGTACTTTTGAAAAGCTTCATCTATGTCAGTTAAAGCCAACCTATCATGATAACATAACAATGCTTTTCTCTTCCCCACCCTCTTTCCACACACACGCACGTAGATTTACACATCTTTCTCATACTTAAAACTCTATGTTTCTCACAGAGATGGCATTTTGTTCAGATATCCTATCACCTATGAACTTTATCACAAATACTACAACTTGCATAGAAGCCCCCCCTTATGCCATGCAAATCTCTCCAGTCATCTCGGTGAAAATTCACCCACACTTTGCCCGCTTAGACCAAAGGAATCATCTGGATCATCCACAACACACGCTTGGTAATATTAAGCTGCTACAGGCAGCACCAGAAAGATATGCAAGAGAGCAAAATAAGACAGCTTACATACAACAAAGTAGCATTGAATCAGAAAAGTATCCCATTCTTGCTGAAATGACTATGAAATAGAGACAAATGAAAAATGAGACTGAGGAAGTGAAACAGATTTCTACTCTGTACTGAACAAGGTAAAAGTCCTGATACAGGTTACCCCACATGTCAGTAGGAAAGGTAGATTTTGGGTTGTCTTTTTCTGCTTTTCATATTTTTGATCTCATGAAAGAATACTGCAATTCAAACACTCTTTTTAAAATCAATTACATGCTTAGACAGGGCTGCACTATGTTAGAAAAAGTTTGAGTGTACAAATTGACATTTCTGGCACAACATAGAAAACATGAAGCTTTATCTAACGCATCCTGCAAGTTATATAATTTTTTTGTTCATTTTAAGTTTCTGCAATTAAATAATTTTCTAAGACCATGTGCTACCTTTAGGTAAACCAATTTAATTTACTGATTTGCATTAATCTGCAGTAAAGTATACGATAGAAAAACAGATATAATACTATGGACATAGTAGGTCTGTTGTATCCTTGACTAGCCCTGATGCAAGGTATTTCCTCATGATGTGTAGACTGCTCCAGACTTTTAAGGGGAAGACACCCTTCAACAAGGTCAGATCGAGTCACAAGAATGTGACTACAGCTATCTTCAAACCTAAATGCCATTTTCTATCCTTTCATTTTCACTGAAGCTTTGAAGTAAATACGAAAAGAGCCAGAACTGAGCAAATTACCTGAGGACTGAAACATTTTTGACATAAGTCTCAATTGCAGTTCAAGCCTTTTATACTTGTTCTTCGTTGTTCTAGTTTTGTTTCATCTCAGAATGTGAGTGATGGCAGTGATGATGGAAAGATTGGACAGCTGGCCTCAATTCCCCACGTTGGATACAGATAGAAACACTGTGAGTTGCCCTCTTTCAGGAGCCTCAGAGCCTGTGCAGTAGAAACATTTAACTATTTCTTTCTGAAGGAATTGTGCAACAGGAAGGATCCATTTCATATCCACTACTTCAGCAGATTCTGTATGCTAAAATATTTCCTCTCTAAGTGAAAAGGCTGTAATTTCAAACCCAACTGCAAGTAATATGCCAAATTTGCTGTGCCAACACAAAAAAATTCTCAAATCCTCTTACTGCCATAAGTCCCAGTAAGAAGTTGCTGAGCAATCTCTACTTTGACTCATTCACAAAACATAGGAAGAAGGTTATATTTTAAAAATTGTGCACTAAATCTAGGACAATGAAATTTGCAATGAAATCTGACTTAGAAGTGAAAACAATTATTTATTCCAAGTATCATTCTCTAGAAAACAGATTTTAATGAATTCTGTCCCTCTCTATCCCAATGACAGTTGGCCCTTTTAGACTACCTTACCAGTCTGTGTTTTGCTTCAATTAGCATCCACCATATGTCCTACGGCATAAGAATAAGGACTCCATCACAATACAAAAGGATGGAACGAAGACTGGACTCTCATATTTTCTGCCTGACCACCTTTAAAATATGTAGAGCAAGGTAACTGGTCTAAGAAACCAATTTATATCTCGCCTTTACCATCAGGTCAGCTCTCAGGGAGGTAGCTGCAGGCTTCATTTGCATCACTTACAGGCTGAAGCAAGAAAGAGAGCCTATCCACACTCCTGCTGGTACAGGCAAAATAGGGGAATACAGTGAAAATTTACAATAACTTTTTTATAAAGCCTTGACTCATATTTAAACCATCACTGTTTAGGGCTTTTAATATCACCTATAAAATGTGAGCAAATATGTAACACTTGATGGATAGGGGAGTGTTTTTTCAACACTCTTCCTTGGAAATTATGCATTCTGGAATAAAAAGATTAGATATATTATTGTATGCCATGTAAAGCAAGAATGGAGCTGTTCCACAAGATAAAATCACTGAAGAAAGCAGAACAGTGCCATCACTGTCAGGACACAGTCCTAGGACTTAAGTAGGGCATGAGTTGTAATATCAAATACCAGAAAGGTGACAGGTCAGACCTGAGATCAGACCAGAAAAACCATTCAGGACCAGCAGAGACAAGGCAAGAGAAGACACAGATCTGCCCATGGCTCTGCTCAGATAAGGGCTGAAGCCCAAGCCTGTAGTCCATGAGTTCAGGCTGGGGCTGGGCAGTGCAGTTTAGGTCTGTCCCACTAAAATATCAATGATATGAATTAGAGCACTCTTTGCACTTTTATTTAATTTCCCATAAAAGGCCATAATATTTCGCAGGTGAAAATAAGACAGGTAACAGAGATGTTAAGTATTCTTAAAAAACAAAAATACCAGCAAAATCCTCTTCTGCTTTTCTTATTCAAGTAATACTTAAAAAGTAATCAAAAAAAAAAAAAAAACGCAGTAACTATTCAGATAGTAATATTAGAAGGTTATTGTGATACCTTTCTCTCCTACCTCTTATTTTTAATGTGACTTCTGAAACCAAAAAGGCAGGTGCATTGTCTTCAGCCTCAGTGTGTTTGCAAACAACATCCAGAGCACAAGAACAGATACTATATAAGACAGGACTGACAGACAGAAACTTTAAAGGAAACAGGATAAAAATCATGACAACACACAGAGGGCTCTCGCACAGTTGGCATTTAAGAGCCAGACTCAAACTTTGATACAGTAAAGAATGCAATTCAAATTCTTTCACTTCACTGTGATGCCAACATCGGACAAGGTAGGCTTTCAGAGACTGATCAGTTCTTTATTTTTGCAGCACATTAATCTTACTTCAGAAAAGGTGTGAATTTTTGGTTTTTTTGAAAATCTCTGTTGACTATTTAATACTTACATTTTATCGACAAAACATCGGTAACTTCTTGTGGGAAGAATCTACATGCATAGTGTTCTCATGCCTTTTGAATTACCATCACATCTGTGAGCTCTTAGACACCCGTATGCTAGTAATAATACACAAGACTACATCAATCTAAAAAAAAATTTAAAAAGCCCTTCACCAAGGAACGTACAGTCTCTATACAAATGTAGGGATAGCAGATGGATAAAATGCCAGAATAGAGCACTACACTGCCCCAGGAAATGAAGGAACTTTATCACTTGAAGAAGTAGAATAAGAGATATAAAGGCAGAAGTCATGTACTGCTTGTGCCAGATTCCCTGTGATATCCAACTTGAATTTTATTAATCATAATATTAGCTACATGATAATCTCTTCATGCACTGCAAAATATTAAAGCACACTTCTCTGTTATTAATGCTAATAAAATTTGCATTTATAGCTCCATAATGTGTCAGAAAGCTTTGCCAAATTAAGTTTAGCTTACCTGTAATATCTGAAGCATATACACGTTAAATCATAGAGTCACAAGATGCTTTGTGTTGGAGGGTACATTTAAGAGTCATTTAGTCCAAACTCTCTGCAGTGACCGGGGACATCTTCAACTAGATCAGGTTATACAGAACCTCATCCAAGCAGACCTTGAATCTTTCCAAGCATACGACATCATCTCTGGGCAACCTGTTCCACTGCTTTCCACTCTCCTTATACAAATCTTCTTCCTTATATCTGGTCTTACCACCCCTCTTTTAGTTTAAAATCATCACCTCTTGTTCTATTGCAACAGGCCATGCTAAAATCGTTTCTTATGAGCTCCTTTAAGTACCAGAAGGCCACAGTCAGGTGTCCCCAAAGCCTTCTCTTCTCCAGGCTGAACAACCCCAGCTCTCTCAACCTGACTTCATGGGAGAGGTGCTCCAGCCCTTTGATCCTCTTCATGGCCCTCCTCTGGACCCACACCAACAGCGCTCCAGAGCGAAACACAGTATTCCAGGAATACTGCAGAGTACAGAGGGAGAATCACCTCCCAACCTGCTGGCCATGCTTTTTTATGCAGCCCAGGGTAGGGCTAGCTCCCTAGGCTGTGAGTGCACACAGCCAGCTCATGTCCAGTTCTTCATCCACCAGTACAATAAGTGCTTCTCTGCAGGGTTCCTCACAATGCTAATTTCCTGAGCATTATATGGTGGAAATTAGAAACCAAATTTCCTAATTTTTGACCCTGGGATCTCAATTCAAAAGTAGGCAATTCTGAACAGGCAGGATTTGGGAAAATGAATAGGACAAATAATGTAACATCTGTTTGGAATTTGGACTGAGATCATTGTTCAGCTGCTGATATTAGATGCTATTTTCTCCATTTTACCAGTAAAGAATCAGGGCTAGATAACACAATTTAGTTACTTACATTCCAAGAAGGCAGGTTATAATTTTTCATATTTCCTATAGAAAATTGTGTCATATCCTCTAGAGAACTGTGGATGTCCTAATTTACCAGACATTGCATCTCCTGTTCATGTTAAAGTCTCATCATGAGAGAAAAGGCAGCAAATTTGTGTTGGATCCAATTTCTGAGCAAAATGGGCTTTCAAATATTGCACGGAAAAACAATCACACAAAAGCCATTTCTAGAGATATGGAAGTCTCAGCAAGTGGGGGCCAGTTTTCAAATCTAACTTCCCCCTCAAAATGAGGTAAGTGTAATTTTTCTTTTGAGAAGCCATATGGGACAGAGAAAAAAGAACAGGAAAGAAATGAAAGGATGGACATGTATTGATACCATGTTGTGGGAAACAGAAATACTTTATTGTTTTCAGAAAGGCAGGTGGCCAGACGTTCAGATGAAGTTTTGGCTAAATTTGCTTTTTTAACTCAAGAGCATTGCTTCATCATGTCCTGGTTTTGGCAGGGATTGAGTTAATCTTCTTTCTAGTAGCTGGCAAATGACTGTGTTTTGGGTTGAGGATGAGAAAAAATATTGATAATACATTGATGTTTCAGTTGCTGCCAAGCAGTGCTTATACAAGTCAAGGACTTTAAACGTCTCATGCTCTGAGGAGGTGCACAAGAAGCAATGAAGTAGCATAACCAGGACAGCTGACCCAAATTACCCAAAGGAGTATTCCAAAGAGCAGAACAGAATGGATAGTAACTCTTAGATAAGGGATATTTGCTCAAGATGGAGAGCAAATAACTAACTTAAAAGGGCATAAACACAGAACTCGCTCTCTTTCCTTCACCTGCTCCAGTTGTTCTGCACCTTACTTCAAATCCAAATACATCTATCAGAGGCAGAATCCACCGGGAACAAGTGATCCCTCATGTCTTTGCCACATCCCCTCTGTGACAATGCCTAGACTCAGATAAAAGTTACGTGGAGAACATAACCCAGGCAAAAAGACAAAAAGAGAACAAAAAAATATCTACATGCTACGGCAGCCTAGCGCATATACCTACAACTTTCATAAGAAACCTAAAAGAGAAGCTAAACATTTTCATAGCAGCTCCTTTTCATCAATGAAACAAAGCAGTTAATTTATGCCATGAGTTCTAGCTGAATTTTGATTTACTGAATTGGCAGCACAATAGGTGCAGTAATTCCTGGCAAGCTGCTTATTTAATGTATTTAGAGAGCAGGATAAAGAAAAGTACCAGCTTATCATTCAGCTTATACAAAAACAGAGCAAAGCCAGTTCCAAAATATTTCTCCATACTGAGTAGTCGTAAATCTTTTCCTTTAAACCAGTAAATTTTAAGTTCAAATGCATTTTTGAAGAGATCATATATGGAATATAAAAAAAAAAAGAATATTTTAAGTGATTTTATGAATTGTGGATCTATTCTAGACAGCAATAATAGCTCTTAGTCCAGAGATACTTTGTGTAACATATTTACTTAGAGATTACCTATTCTTAAAGGTTTGTAACAATACAACTCTATAATATTAAGTCCAGATACTTTTCTATCCATTTTTAATGCCACATGAACAGTGAAACTAGTTAACAGGCATTTAACTAAGCTGTTAACTGGCATCTCGGGCTAATTTATATTTCTTCTGGCTTTAACATCCACACTTCTTTCAGCTAATATTTTAGTAGAGACTAATTACTGACAACCTTGTACTCCTTTCAGTTCAAACTTTTCTGTTTGAACACAACATCTTCATTTTTTTTCCTTGGTTCATTATTGTGCACAAGTCCTCATGCCCTCCAGCATTAAGTTATCTTAGCTGCCTGCTTTTGATAACTTGATTTCACTTCCTAAATTTATTTTTTACCATACCAGATTATTCCTAACATTCAGCATTGTTTATTGTGATACATCTAGTAACAAAATATTTAGCTAAAACAGACTGAGAAATGCTATATTCCTGATCTAATATTCCTGACCTTTTAATGTTGCATATTATCAAAATGTTTACTGAGGGCTTGCAGTAGAGGAATATAGAAAATACGGGCTGATTTTCCTTCACTCATCAGTAGTGCTTAGCATTTCTTATGGAAGTTGTACTACATAAATCAGATTTGCATTTTATCATTTAAGGCTCATCTGTTTCATACTTTCCGTGCCACATGCTGTTAAGTATTCATGAAGTGCTAAAGATGGCCAAAATGGCTAATCATAACTGCTTGCATAGACAAAAAAAAAAAAAAAAAAAATTAAGCAGAAAATTTGTTGTGACCAGAGGGAAGAGTTCAGGGGTTTTTTCCAAATTCTCCATGCGTTTGCTTTTTCTGGTCATGCCATAAGACTTTTGTTTGTCTGCCAGACTGCTAAAGCTAAAATGCTGAAGTTGGTAGTATGATAAAGTTGAATTGCTGCCTATAGTTTTTTTTCTCAATTACTTGAAAGATGATGTTTATAAAATAGATTTACACTTGGTAAATTATGTATTTTATAGCATGTGCCATAAAACAGATGGGTCTGACTGGCACAGTTACAATTAGTGACAGTGAAGCATATGGTAAATCACTCAAACAGCGGCAACTCAAAACAGTCAATTCAATCAGCCAGGGCCCTGTTAAACCTTTTCAGACTCAAATTAGTATTGCTAGCATTGCCATTAGCATTTGTAGCTAAATGCCAGGTCTGCTGTTACATTTTCATGCCCTTGAAAGTAAAACTACATCTATGGCCAAAGCTCGAAATGTAAATTTAAACATTCAAGGATTTGCTCAATTAGTAGCTCTATTTTGGTAAGCACCTCCCCTTCAAGCTCTACCCTGAACTTAGAGAGCTCCAGCTCTAAGTTCAAGTTAAAATGACTCTAGGCGTTTAAAACATAGGTTTGGCAATCGTCCTTGTTTTAATGGATATCCTTTATTTGAAACCTGATGTTTGCTGGATAAGGCTTTACTCTGAATAGCTCAGTGCATTTACCAAGCAAAGTCATGCAAATACTTTTGCTGTTACTTCTCATTCTGCTTTGGCAGTCTTGTCTCCGTCAGTGACCAGAGGGTGCAGAGTGCCTTCCGCAGTGTCCCTGGGCACAGGTTTCTGCTGCTCTCATTGTGACATTACATAAACAACCAGGCAACCTGCCCCAGGTCACCTCACTGATTCAGATCAAAACTAACCTGGCAGCAGCAACAACAAAAAAAATAGGTTTCAGACATGCTCTAACTGCAAGTAGGTTGTGACAGGCACGTGCATCTTAAAGCAGGGAGAAGAGAGGGATGATTCATTTCGATGGCAGACAGAAATGTGCCAGCCAAAGCCATATTTCAATAGGTAGATGCATGTGTAAGATTTTAACACCAGCCTTGACTCAGGGGCTGACCTTTGAAATTAATTTTCGTCCTATCATTTTATACCTATGTCCTATTGCTTATTGAAATACACTTAGTAACCATTGTTAAAATTTACTTGGATCATAGTTGTTAAAAATTAACAATGGATTTCCTCAAAAGTGCAATCTGAATTGATTACTTCAAAAAATATTCTAAAAGTGTTAAACTTATATTTGAAACATATAGAAATAAATCAAAAAATACGAGACATATGAGGATTCCTAAATATAAAAATCCAGTTGACCACATTCGCATACATCATCCTAATTTTGTCAGGATTTCAGCTACCCAGAAAAATAAATAAAATACATTTCTTAATAAATTATCTCATTTCATTACAACTGATCTCATTCTCCTCTCCGTATGCACACTGTCATTGCTGTTGACTTTATATATATTTGAAATAAGTAGATCATCCACTACCATCTCCCTTTTACTTTCACACTTAATAGAAAAGCAAGGTACCAGGTCTCATCCTTCATGCAACACCCCAACTCAAAATTTAGACTACTCTTAACAATTTGATTCCCCTGTAAAGCAGGGGAATTACTGTTCATTATTTTTCGCAGGTGGAAAAGACAAAGTCTCTGATTCCCTGTTGCCCTTGTCTTGCCATGTAGGGTGTAGAAGTTGTTACACAGCATCTTAAATTGCCTGGTCAGTAAAGAGCACGATGAAATATGCAGAAGGCTGAAAGGGTTCAAATTTTCCATAGAGGATAACTAGAATATTTATTAGTAACAACATTATTGAGACTTTTTAAGCGTTATCTTTCCCTTTGCTTCAGTACAACTGATAAAGCCCAGGACAAGAATCTGGCTCAGAGAACAGCTGCTGGTTATGCAAACAGAGCAAAAGCATCCAAAACTCCAGATACGCATAGTCTCTAAAAGTATGTAAATATCACCAAAAATATATTTAGACTGATATAAAAAATGTGTTACCTATCTTAGAAGAGCTGTTTATCACTGTAGGACTCCACAATGTGAAACAAGCACCAGTATAATTTCACCACGGGAGAGGATAATTTTGCCACCACACTTGAGAAATTGTGGCTCACATGAGGAATAATAAAAATTTACCCATTGATTGAATAACTATTCTCATCTCAGAAGAATTTCAAATATAACCTGGAAGGTCCATGGGCTTTTCAGAATTCCAGCTGTTCTTGCAAAGAAAATAAGGAGCAGAAGCTTTGATATTGTTACAATAGTGTCATATCATGAAAAGTACTGCTTCATATTACAGGGTGACTTTTATATTGAAAACTGAATTCCCTCTTTATTTAATAAATAAATAACTGTAATATAATAATAACTGTAATAATTTAACTGTAGCTTCAAATACACAAAAGAAACCATGTACACCTTAAGCTGAATTCTAAATACTGTTTATCTGAATATAAACTAGTAGGAAAAAGTTCAGGAGATGAGTCAAGCATCAGAAAACTGATCATATCACGAAATTTGGAAACTAAGACCCACAAACCAAAGCTTATTTAATTCTGTGTCTACAAAATCTACCTCAACAACCAAAAAGAATAACAACCATTATCCTGGTAAATGTAGATGCACAATCACTGCATATACAAAGAGTAAGACAAAAAAATTTGGAAAGGTGTGAATTGCTTCATTCATCTAATATAACTATGAAATCTATCTGTAATAACCTAAAGATACCATTTTAGATGTAACTGATACCGTGTACAAAGCTTAATAGCATTAACTCTCCTTCCAAGGGAGGTGTCCTGAACACAAAAAATTATTAACTGAGTATTATCTTAACAGAATTATCAGTTTCATTTATTTTAATATCCTAAATGCTAGTCAGAAATCATCCTTTTTTTTCTCCTTTTTTCCCCCCAGGCTTTCAAATGTTAACTTGACTTTTTTGTCAAATAAAAGCTGACAGTTCAGAATGAGGTTTATAAGGTAAAATAAACAGACATTAAACTAAGTAATGTTAGGGTTTATTCCTAATTCCAAAAATGTTCTATTTCATATTTCATTTCAAAACATCTGTTTTTCTCTAGTTTTCCTGAAATGGATGTAAAATTTCCAGATTTGTTAAAATATATATTTATAGTTAAATCCATGATCCATGGTACTGAATACAAACACAGAGAGCACACGTGCCTTTTACCACCCACCAGCATAATCTATACAACACTAACATCAATAATAATTTCTCTTGTTTGACATACAAGGTATAATAATGCTGTAAAAATAAGAATGGTACTGGTAGCTGTGTCCAGCTTCATCACAGACAATGAATAATATTGGAAAAAGCCAAGTTTACTGTAAAGCCCTGGCTTTAAATCTTTGAGACAACTACTTTTTCTTTAAGAACATTGCAACAAATCAGCATTTTGTTCACTTTAAAATTAAATATTCCATTGCTGGTGAGCTTTGACCTCTAAGCAGGGATTGAATATAGCTAATAGGTTTATTAAATTTGAAGCTTGAGGCTCGTTATTTCAAAAAAAATCAAAAAAAGCAAGGTCCTGAGAAGGAAACTTAGCCAGTAACTGGTCAAACAACATTACCTGGCATGACAGGAAATCAGCATGTGGCAACAAGCCAGCTTCTAAAGCTTTCATCAGCTATTTTAATCACCAAAGATTATTATTCCAACTTTAAGAAGCTTATGTGATTTATCTTCGTGAGTCTGACAAAAGAAAGTCAGCAGTCATTCCAAGAGAGGCACTACTATTGTGCTCTGTGATATTTTAGACTGTCAGGAAGTAGTACAATGTACATGATACACTCTGTGTAATCCTTACATTCCTGATTGTATAAGCCTCAAGAGAAAAGCTCTATGTGATGATGATCACATACTTAAGTGGGAAATTGAACATCACACAGGACTGGTGTTCCTCTTATTTCTTCAATGAAATAATTACGTGTTATGGAAATACAGAATAGTCTACAGCTGAAGGAAGAAGGTTAGCACAAAGTCATGTTTTCTTAGTAGACTGTTTATTCCTTTTTTGAAAGAGTTACTGTAAAGAAGTAATTTTTTAAGACACTTGTAACAGAAATAATTGATAGACTTTTGGTAAAAACTAAATTAGACTATGTGAAATACATTTATCATTACAAAGATCACAAGCACTGATACTGTGCAGATTTGAAAGTACAGGATGATCATAATTCCCTAAGCAACTGGCTCCAACCCTGCCCTGACAGGCATTCCTACTTCCATCCCTCAGGGTTCCCAGAGGGATGGTTTAGCCTTCTCCTGAGACAACCAGGCTACTTCTGCCCCAGTGAAGTGGTCTGAACAATGGTGATAAAGCCACTGACTCACAGGACACGACCGTAGCCTTCAGTTGCTCTCACTCCTGTTCTCTAGACAAGCAGTGATCTACCTACTCTATCTCATATTAAAGTTCCCAAGATATTAGGGTATATCCAGTGGAGGTTTCAGAGAAGCACTCTGAAGTTGAGTAGGACCATTTTAAGCTTCAGTTTAGGAAAAAAAAATGGGAAATTTATCGAGACAGGCTATATCCAGTTTAGAAGGAGCTCTGAGTGACCTGGTCTAGTGAAAGGTGTCCCTGTTCATAGCAGAGGGCTGGAAATAGCTGATCTTTAAGTTCCCTTCCAACCCAGGCTATTATCAATGCCAAAAACTAGATCAAAGATAATTCTGAGGGGTTTGTTGTTTTGTTTGGGGTTTGGTTTCTTTTCTTTTTGATGGTGGAATATTTAATACTGTCTGGTATCTGGTTCGACCTAAAATTTGGAATAAAAGGGCTAGCATTCAAAGTGATCCAAAATCTTGAAGGAAATGGAAAGTGGATAAAATAAGCACTTTTATTCAAGTAGCCTTCTGTAGCTGCCTCCTTAAGTCAAAAGCCTATTTACTATTATATGCCATTAGAGACCAAGAACAGTCTTTGACTTTCTTCCTCAAAAGGTCCATCACCTACAGCATTTACCACATAGCCAAATGTCAAAAGGATGCCTTCCCATGCTATTCACTTATTAATAGAAGACGTAGGGGCAGGCATTTTTGACACCTTCCTGTAGATATGTTAAAACTACAAACTCAGGTCACAAACTGAGTTTCCAGTCCTTTTTGTCCCTGCATATTGCTGGTAACCAGTGATACAAGATTTAAAGCCTTATCAGTAATTAGCATAATTAGGAAATTGCTGAAATTACCTTAAAAGGCCTCTCTCTTCAGACCCCTTCTTCTCTCTTATTTCCATGAAATATTGCATGTAATTCAGTGACTGTGCAAAACCATCTGGCCATTACTATGAACTTCCTGCACTTCTACTAAAAGAATACTGACTTTGATAGTGATTTCCTTTAAGGTATAGGTCTACCAGCACCTTCACAACCTAGAAAATAGACAGCTCTTGCATCATGCCTTGTCGTATCAAATAGCCAACTCAACAGCAAAGCAAAGGAACCGCACACAAAGAGCTGCCTGTCCACACCTTGCCCCTTTCGAGCTGACAAGTCTGCAGATAAAACACCTCTGTCACTCATAACTGAGAAAACAGCATACAGTAAAAACAAAAATCATGTCAGACCATTGAGACTCAGTCTGTTTAATAGATTAACAGCATGAACAGGAACAGTTTAACAGTTTTCTGTTTCACTATCTGCATTTTGAAACAAACTATTTGGCCTTTCCCCCTTTAATACCCTCTTCTCTTCAACTTCACTCTGCACTTTTTCATCCTTGCTTGCCCTACTCCGTTTGCCTCTATCCCACATTCATTTTATTTCATTACAACTCTTACTCCTTACAAAAAACCCTCCAAGTTTCCTATCCGACTGTTCCATCTGTTCACCCATCATTACTCTTTCTACAACAATCTATATTTTTGTTCCATCAGAAATTATAGTACAGTGAGAGGAAGGGGGACAGGGTGTGTTTAGATATTTTGCATTTGAAAAACACTGTTGCAATTCATATCTATTGTACAGACTTACTTTTACCTGTCTTTGGAACTGCTGAAATATTTCTTCTCCTCTGTCCATTCCCTCTTTCACTTGTGGTTTAATCCCCTTTCAAAAGGTGTTGGGATACTGCTCACACAGGAAGCTCAGCTCCATGACAATAGCTGCAAAACTGATAGCTCATTTTCCACCTGTTTTATGCACATGAATACAACTCCTACGGCAGCAACTGCAGTCTAAAGTGAAACAGTGTATATAAAAATGTGCCCACACCAACAGGTAGAAACCAACAGGGTGACTAAAACAGCTCATCTCAACTTCTTTTGAATTGTTTGGCAGGGACATTGTGAACACTGTAGTCACCTATCAGAAAAATCTCTGCAAGTATGCCTCAGAAAACATGAAAAAGAGGAATGCAAATTTGTGGAACCAATTTCTAAATTCCTTTAGTAAAGACATTAGCAGTAAAGAAATGAACATTTAATGAGAAATCACAACCTATTCATAGTTAAATCTGTGTAAATCTAACATAAAATCGCTACCTTAACAGAAATTGTTAAGAATTTACAGAATCTGGTATAATCAGTTGCTGTGTATTTTCCTGAAAACATTTCAACAGGTTCAAACTTTAGCTTTGAATTACAAAAAGTAAACTACTGGGAAAAAGATTATAAAACTGAGCAGGAATAGCCCTCGCTATTTTTCTCACAACCATTACAGTTACCATGTTTGCATGTCTCATGGACATGGGGAAAGTAAAACAATGGCAAACCTGACTACACCTGTGGTGAATGGCAAGTGCAAATGTCAGAACCTTGCCTTTGAACCCTCCTAGTATTTGCAATTTACTGTCTCACCATCTCTTTATGTCACCTTCTTCCACTACAACACTGAGGAGGCCTGAAACAGAGCTACAGCTTAATTATATATTAATGATTAAAAAAAAAATTATTGGCTTCTATTTACTGTGAGAGTAAATAAGTAACACTTATCCTAAGTCTTATTTTTTAATTATATAAGATCCACAACTACAAAATTAAGTTGTACTGGCATATTGTTAATATTCTTTGTTTCATAGAATTTACTTGAGATAGTATGAGTTGAAAAAGCACAAATTCACATATAAAGGGAATTGTAATTTGTATTTTTAGGATATTAGAACTTACAAATTTCCCATATGCACCAATGTATGACACATTGTTTTCTCTGCATTTGTATCAGATTTCTCACAACCAAAATCATCTAGGATTACCATTAAACATGTACATGTTTTTAAAGGAGGCTAATCTTACTTCAGTTTGAAGTAGATAGGGTTAGACATTAAAGTCTGCATGAATGGTTTGTTTCCTATTAGGACTCATGCAAGCTACCTGTCCTCTGAGGCTCCGATTTTGCAGCTGTCATCTTTCCCAGCATTTGGGCAATGAAGGAATCTTTTGTTCTGCTGAAAAGTGGTGCATTGTTCCCTGCTCAGGTGCCCAGAATAAAATGTATAGGGCAATACAACGAGCTTCTCTCAATGAGCTTCTCTCCAGACTGGCTTGAGGTTAGTTTTTTTCTTTCCCTTATGGAAGATTTTTCACTGAATGAAACTTTCCTTACTCAGGTGAAGAAAAATTGCAACTTCATGTTTAGGATCTTGAAATAAGCAATAAAGATTTAAAAATATTTTTAAATGGCATTAAGTGTATAAGCCATACCTAGTCCTTTTACAAACATAACAGCAAATCGAATGGTTTTGTTTTGTGTATTTCAACAAAAATACTCAGGTAATTTCCAGACATCTCCAAAACTCTACTCATATGCTTTTCTTTATTCTAGTGCCTAATTAGAAATCCCAACACTGTTTGTTTCCCTTGGCTTGATCCCCCTTAACTGCTGCAGGAAAGGGCTTCATAATTACTTTTGCCTATTCCATGCACTCTTTTGAGCCCATTACAAGAAGGGCCTGCCTCATCACCTCTAATTCACATGTGCTGTGGAAGAAATTCCCTGAGAAACACATTCTCTTATCAATTATATAATTATCCTTAGATATATGTTTCACTCTCTACAAGATTTCACAAGGCAGGCAGAACCCTCTAGAAAGGGACAGATTTTCCTACTCTGAAGAACAACTGTTTTCACTCTCTAGCGAAAGGAAACTTCAAGCCATATATATAACAAGTGAATAAATGGGAGCTCAAGGAGATGAAAATCTGTAATTCACAAACAATGAGTCTGTATTGGCGTTGTTGCATATTGGTATTCATTATGAATGCCCTTTCAATGCTAATATCCTAATTTTCCTCAGTTAATCTGCAGTTATTTACACTAGAGTTATCTCAGACCACATAAAATGCATCACTTCGGATGAACTAGGATATGGGCATCTTGCTAATGCCAACATAAACTTGGGTCAGGGTGCTCCAACCCCTAATTTGCACAGAGACATAGGGACTAGATTAGACCTAGCCTGAAATAAAACATCCAAAACATGCACAACATGGGCTGTGGGTGCTCAGAAGCAATTTGTCTTCTTTCTAGAACTGTTTTTGCTTTGATGTTTAATTATTACAGACAAAGTGTGAGAGAAGCAGACTACAAATAGGCTTTACTAGAACCAGTGTGTCTGCTGGGCAGCTGGAAGTGTTGCACATCATTTGATGAAATTATCAGTGTCACACAGCTAACTGAAGCTGTCAAAAATACAGTTATCAGGAAGAGATTTAAGGATAAACCACCTTTATTTCTGGTTTATCTGGGTGTTCCTTTCTACCAAAAGACTCAGTTATTCTTGTTTCCATTTTAGTTAAAACCGGCCCTTTTGAAAAAACTCAGAGGTTTTTAAAATCAGGAGCTCACTAAAAAGCAAAGATCTATGCACACCCATCTCCAAGTCTTACCTGGCCACAGGATTCATTAGACAAGCACTGCCATAGGATTACTGTATCAACCTGAAACACAGCTTTCAAAAACCCAAATGGCAGAAAGAAATCAGAAGGAGCACAAAGCACACAAAAAAAAATGAGTGGTACACACAGTATAAAGCTCTGCATCTAATTTACACCCTTCTGAGCTCCACCCATACAGGTGTGTATGCTCTGAATTAAAGGGCACAGCATGCAAAAGCACTCATGATGTGAGGTCTGATTAAATATAAGCTATCAGTTGGGTTCCTAAGTACTAAACAGAATGAAATAAATCATGTTTAATGCAATATAATCTGAACATAATATTACCATCTTTCTGTGTCAGGAGAATGCGGTGAGGTGTTCTTAAAGGTTATTACACGCATTTCTTAGCTGCAGGTTGAACATAAGGTCCAGCTCATCACAGCTTTGCCTATTTGGTACAGTGCATGGTGTGTAATGCCATTAGCTCAGTAGAGCAGTGTACTCATCTTGACCTCAGTCACATGAGAAACAGAAGGTAGATACAGATCATTAGGTAGTTAAGTCTAGAGCTTACTGCTAGCAATATTTAGTTTTTTGTTATGTTCATACTGGCAAGCCAGAGAGGCTATGAAATGTGGTTATCATCAATGCACTTCTGAGGGATGCTTTCTGAATTTATGATAATTAGCTTTATTTACCAGCAAATATAGATACAATTTATAAAACTTTCACAGTTCCATAAAGCAATAAATGGCTTCTGCATCTGTTCTATTAATTAAAGTCCTTATGAAAGCAGTAATTACTCAAACTCTGCTATGGAGCCCTCTGTGGTACATTTCAATAACAGTCTCAGTGAAGAACTTTCCTGTATTACCCTGCAGTGATTATTTAGTTTGAGGTACAATGGTTTTGCTTGCAGGATATCTATTTCCCATCCTCTTCCTGCTGTTTTCCAAAAAACTGATCACCCATGCAAACTGAAACATATTTTTCCTCCTTGGCTGCTATTGTTTTGTCCCAGCTTGCAAACTGCTTATTGTTGGATTTACCTGTTTTTGATGTCTGGACTACAGGTGCTCAGAAGTTTTGCTATATCAATTAGTGGATTTATCTTTTAACTCATTTGATACTAACACTAATTAACCCTTCTTATTAATTGCCACGTTACATAAATATCTTGGAGTGACTTTATAATGCTGTATCCCCTATCACCTGCTCTCTGCCCAGACAGGAATCCTGTGCCTTTTTGTACCTATAAGGAAGAGCTGGTGGTTTGAGTTCAAAACAGACATAACATGTTCTGACAATATTTCAGATCATGAATTTTGCAAAGTTCATGAAAATATTAGAGGTACAAAGCTAGCAAGATCAGCCACATCCATAAATGAGAGTGGTAGGTGGAAGAAAAATTACCCTTCAGCTGTACAGAAAGCTAATCATCTGCTAATAGACTGTAGGAAGGAACTTCCAGTAAATATAGGCTTTTAATAATCCTGCCTGGTAGTGCCCCTTTTGTAAGTCACCATCTAAATGGATGAAAGATCTCCTAAATGGAACCTTTCCTCTTGGCGTTTGGCTGTCACATATCTACAGGGCGAAAAGCAGACCAGTTGGACTGTCACCTCTGGCACACCCTATCTTTATTCCAAATCTTGTGAATGAAATATAGAGAAATGAATTTGTCTTCTGCTGATTAGGAGCAGCAAGTCTGTGATGTGAGGTATGAGAGAAGCAATCTTTCTTCTTGCACTTAGGGCTGTCAGAGAGGGCAGATGCAGGCCAGGTGAAATCCAACCTCATGGCCACCAAAAGGGGCATTGCTACTCCTCATTTCTGTCTCCACTTGTGTGCTCCAGCCCATTCCTTTCCATTAGTCCCTGTGTGGCTTCAGGATGTCTCAGCTCAACTGACTGATTTGATAGAGAACAACGGATAAATTTCATAAACTGATAAATCAACAATTGGAACAAGCAACTGAAAAAATTGTCTTTCTGTCAAGAAGCTAAACTAATTCATTCCGTGAACATGACTTTAATAAATTGATTGGTATTGATACTGACAGCACACACCAAAGATATGCCCTTTTGAAACTGCTGTAAAGCATGAGGTGCAAACATGTAACCAGCAGTAAGAAAAAGGCTCCTGTTTGGAGGAATAGTAAATTATTTAATTAATTGACATTTGAAGACACTTAAGAGTGGTTTTAGTGAAAAGTTACCAGTACCATGAACTTATCAGTTTGCAAGGAAATGCAAATGAAACTTTTTTTATCTTTCTATACTCACTTAGATAACGAATTTCAGAAAAAAATTGCAAGATAATATGAAAAGATGTTTTTAAAATTGCTTGTACTTAAACTGGTGATGGCTACAAATGTTACTCTTGTAATTTCCTGGGATGCTTGTAACATCTTTGAGTAAGCATGACACTGTTAACTGTGATATTTGAAAGAAAGCCCTGTTTATCTAACCCATTAATTATTCCAAAAAATTTAGTAAGTGCTAAATATACACAGGAAAGTAGCTCCTGTAAAGTTCAGGAAATTACTACAGTTTATTATTACAGAGACAGATGTTGGGTATCTCTTTATTTTTCATGAATATTTTGCATCTCATCTTTCAACATTTCAATTCTCCAAAAGAGATGCACTTTGTCCTTGTAAAACAGAGACGCATTACCAAAAAAATTATCATCTTACTTTTTATCTCTTGATAAGTTGTTTTTCTGCACTATATATTAATTATTTGTTATTTATTTAATATTTTGGAAGGAGGATTTGAACATTTTTTTTAAATTTAGTTTGTAATCAGAGAAAATGCTGCAAACAGCAGAAAACAGCAGAAGAGCTGAACAGCAGAAAAATAGTTTGGCCCTTGTTCTGCAAAAGCTTGATTTATCAAGAAGTGACTAAGTTTGTCCAAATAGACACAAATATCAGCTTTCAATATAAAATAAAGTATAACATGAACGGGATGAGAAATATATAACTTATACCAAAACTGTAGTTGAATTAGTTCTTTTGCAAGCATCTGCCCATATTTGCCACAAAAATATTGATGAAACAGTCTTCCAAGGACAATTAGTACTCTTCAAGAGCTCTCTTTGGCAAAAGAACCAGAACTGAGATGTCTACTAGACTAATTTTCTGATTTTAGCCACATACTTTTTCAGCTTACTGATTTCCCACATAAATTAATTTTTTTCCACTAGCTGCTGCAAGTCATCCCAATCCTGGCATTTAGGAGCAATCAAAGGACAGTGATGTCTCTGGAAACAGTCAGCTATTTAGCTTTTTCTCTGCACTAGCCAAATACACTGAAAAAGTTACTTCTGTGATAATCTATGCATCTGCATGATACAGGTTTGTATTTCTTTCAAAAAGCAAATAGATAGCAAGAAATACAAACAGATTAAATGGATTCTCTTTACAACAGACAATATGCCACGAATCAGGAAGCAAGTCAGCCATAAAATTTTCTCCATTACACACACCACCTAAACACATTTCCATTATGGCCTGTGATTATTGCTTCACCCTTCACACTGTAACTCAATTTGATGTGATGGAGATTTTAAGTACCCTGAAAGTTTGTTTATATTATCAGCCATTTCAACATAGGATTTAGACAGACAAAATTTTAATAGCATTACTGTCACCTTTATTCACCATAATTTTTAACTCACAACTTCTATGCTTTACAAGCACATCTCCTAGTAACTGTCTTCCATGAGTCATCGTTATAGCCTAACATTGCACTGAACAACATTGGACAAGATAGTAATCAAATACTGAAAGGTCAAGTCTAAGTACTTCAGAATACTAATTTCCACTAGAAAGCAGGCATATTTTTAAAATCAAAATATAAGGGTTTTAGCTATTGTTTCTTTCTACTGAGAAAAAATATTTTTAAATACTTATTTTTATTTATTAAAAAAAAATAAACCCTAATTTCTAGAACATCTATCCTCATAAGAATATAATAATATTAATATCTCCCCTGGAAAGACAGTGACAATTTTAGCCTCCAATATTTGCGATTTTGTCTACAAAATTAAAGTCAGGAAAATAGGGACATTGGAATGCAGAAACGCCACTTCAATTAGATTATTCTTACATCCTGGGAAGCTTTCAGTTATAATAAAATGAGGAAATAGTATTACTTCATTTTACAGAAAAAAATGTCACATTTTAGCTCAAGAAATAAGTTAAAAGTAGAGAAAGGCTGGCTTCTGGCAAATTGTATCCTGGTCATATTTTCTTGCTTTATCTCTAAATATGTAATTTGAAAATATTTCTGATTAGACCCATGGGCAAAAGCATATTTCTTTCATCTCTTGCACAGCCACATGAACATCATTCTGATTTTGCAATCTTCAGGTGACACACTTTGTTCTTCTAGGCTAAAAAGCTCAAAAATATCCAGAACAGTGTGCACCAATCTCTGTTGCTTGACCTACAGGAGAAAGTCTTTGTAAGAAAAACTACATTCACGTGCTCAATACAGAGAAGAAACAATATATGCTCACCCCTCATTTTCTTTCATTCATTTTAATATCAAACTAGGCTTTTAATTCACATACAATCTCCTGAACTAAACACTCACCTTATTTGCTTCTTCAACTTGTATGACCAATCACTTTTCTATGAGAAGCAGCTTACAAGAAAGGAAATACTACTGAAATGCTAATCATTTGGCTAAGATAAAACATTGTACACCCTCTTCCTTTGAAGAGAAATATATGTAAATCTACTGCAGACTTACAGTTGTCAGTGAAAGAGTTTTGAAGTTAATAAGTTTTTTTGTAACCCTATCAACTTGCAATTTGCCTCCATTTCAAATGTTGGCAGGTAAATTTTTTGCATCTCAACAGTTTTGCACTGCCAGGGCTTTAGCTTAAGCTCCTGTATTTTCTAACAGGTTAACCATCCTTCTTTGATCTCTGTGAGGCCCTGTCAGGTGGAAGTTCTCTCAAATCCCTGAGCATATTTGGGGCTCTGTTTGGCTTCACAGAAACTTCATCAGTAAGTGTACACACGCATCCTCTACTGTTTGGGGTTTTTTTCACAAAAATACTTGCAGGGTTAAAGGTAAAAGGTAGAAAGGAAAACATATCTCTTACCTCTCCTATGTAATGTAGCACTTGCCATAAAGAAAATGTTAATCCTTCTTGCAAAAATGTAAAAATTGCCTTCACTCACGTACACTCAAGGAAATAGCATCACTTTTATTATTGTAGTAATAACATAAAGAAAGAGATCTTGCTTTATTTATTTTTCTAAGCTCCAGAAAGTCTACCAGAAAAACCAGCTATGCTGATTTGAAGACTTTTCAGCTTAGGATCTCTTAATCTTTTATATGCAATGATTTCGGAAATGCAAGACAGCATTAAAGAGTTTATGTATTAATTCTAGGATTGCAGTTTACAATCTACTGTATTTCTACTCTATTGTTGCCATTGGAAACTAATTTTTTCCTCAAGATTTAGGAGTATTTCTCATTCTCTCTGTTTTCTGGAGATACTTTTACATATGCTACTGTCACATGGATAAACACTTTTAGCTGGGTTTCAGCAGCGTATTTCTGCTTATCTACTTTCATTTTGTAGAGTCAATGTGCTCGTATGGTTTCTCACTTTTCCGTTATCCTCTAAGTTTTCACAATTCATTGAACAACAATAAATAGTAACAAATTCATACAGGACAGAAAAGTATGTAATCTCCAGACAGATTCATATAGGACAGATAGAATGTAGTCTCCAATTCACTTGATGATGCTTCTCCACATTTCTGCCTTTAAAAGATATGGCCCCACTAAATCAAACCAGGGGAACTATCTAATCCACTTTCCTCTCTAAAACTCATCACTAACAACTGTTTAACAAGAATATAAAGGTGTGGATACCTACAGAATTATTTGTGCAGAGAAAATCTCTACTCCATACTCATGAATATGTATTAAAATCCACCTGGAGAAGTTTCTGAACAACAAATTACAAAATGCTTCATACAAACATTTTTCCAGCACCTCAGAGATTTGTCTTCCTTTGAAACAATGGTTCTGTCACTAAACTCAAATTAGCCTGCAAAATAATTTTTGATCTGTCAAGATACAAGAGTATATAATTAAGCCAAAATCACCTGTTATTCAAATTCTATCTTTCATTCTCAATTTCCACTCTACAAATACAAAAGCAGCCATGGATGCGAAATAATTCTCCAGAGCTATACGGACAATCCAAGTCTTTTTCCTCTCTTTCAAGTGTATATGCCTGTGAGAAGTATTAGTGGTCCTTTAGCATCTATTTAGTTATGCAAGACAATATTTGTGTAGAAAATTGAGCTCTTCTATGCTTGAATTTTTCTGAGACTTGGCTGAGGAATGTGCTGGGTCTGGCTAGGAGGAAGTTAATTTTCTTCATAGCAGTCCATATGATGCTGTGTTTGTATTGATTATTGCCTACTGTACAGGATATGCTCTGATCATTCTGATTGCTGTCAGTTTTAGTTTGCAGGCTGAGGTTTATAAAGCAGAATTTACAATGAAAACATCATCATGGGAGTATTTACAAGTATACTTCTACACAAGCAGTGTTCATCTCTGAGCAGAGTCCAAACAAGTTTTTCTGACTTCTGATTTAGATGCTGCATAAAAAGCAGTGGAAGGTAATGCTGCTGTCCTAGTGAGACTGAGCTTCAATACATTGGCAAAGAATATTAACATATGTCAAAAATACTAAAAAAATTGCAATAGTTATGCTACAATAAAAAGAAAATTTCTCCTTTTTTTAGCAGCTAACAGTATTTCTATGGATTTTACATTAAAACTTTGTGTTCCTTTCCCAGAGAAACATTCATAAACATAAATATACCAGAAGTCCCAAAGTCTATAATCGGAGATGAAATCTAAATCTCTTTCAAACAAATTTATTGTGCATTTTCCCTGTTCCTAAACCTTATGGTCATTTTTATTAATGTTCTCTGCCTAGTTCTATTCAAAACACTGGTTTTCCTGTGTAATATTTAACTTCCCTTTTATTTCGCTTGGCTTACTAATTTGTACCTACAGTTTTTAAAAACCCCCTCTCTATTTCTATCACTAAAATCCATGTGAGCTTTTTCAGAAGAAGAAAGTGACAGTTAATTGGTATGATTCCATTTCCTGGGCAACTCTGTCATTTCACCAGGAAATCACTAGGGCTTATACAACAAAAGCCAGGTAAGAACTGTTATTCTGTTTCAGAAGGAATGTCATTTGTACATTGTGAACCAAGTCAAAAGGTTTGGATTCATTTTCTTTGTTAGTAAAATGACTCACGCTACTCTGTTATTCTACTGGGGTTCGCACACCATTTTCACGCCCTGATGTGGCCCCTGCGAGGGGCCCTGTGTTGTTCTCTGTGCCAGGAACTCTCTCTTCTCAGTCTCTCCTGTCAGGGAAAAAAAAGAAACGAATAAATTTTTCTGCTGCTTCAGGTTTATTTATTTTATCTTTTCAAAGCTCTCTGCTGCTTCCAGGTGCACAATGGCCGCAGAGGCTGGTTGCAGAGAGCTTATACAGTTTTTATCATCCAATAGGAAAATTCTACATCTTTTATTTTGTCTCTAAAACCAATATTTATCAATTTTATTAACATGTTTCTTTTATACTAGATTCTTTCTACCAATTACTAAATCACAGGAACTTAGGTAAGAGAATAAAGGACGAAGAAGAAGATGAAGGAGAAGAAGAAGAAGAAGAAGAAGAAGAAGAAGAAGAAGAAGAAGAAGAAGAAGAAGAAGAAGAAGAAGAAGACGACACCCTGAATTCTCCATCTTGTCCTGATATTAATATATGGGGCAAAATCTAAAACTACAAACCTATTTTCTGTGGTGCACTAAACAACTATCTCTTCATTTCTTTGGTGCTTTCAGCTCACCCAGAAGTGGGGGTAAATGCTCCTATGGACTTAGTTCAGAGGCCAAGCCTTGTTGGGGAGCTTTAGGGACAAAATATGTCCCTAGAAGACCGGGAGAAGTTTTTTGGTTTCCCTGGGTTCCAACAATGCCCCTAAATGACCATCGTCTCTCTAATCACTGCAGATCAGAAGCTGTTCTGCAAAGGAAGGAAAGGAGCTCCCTGCACTTGCCCAGCCTCAGAGGAGGCCAGTCAGGGAGCTGCAGGCCAGCAGCAGTGCTGGTAACCCAGTAGGAAGGCGATTGAGCTCCATCCCTGCCCAGAGCTCCCCTTCTCATGGCTGTGGGGGAGCTGGAGCCAGCTCCAGGGCACAGCACTCAAGGCTGCTGCCTCCAGGAAAGTGACTGGGGCCCATCATGGTACCCAGCTGGCTGATCAGTGCCCAGCCAGGTGCCCAGACAGGAGCAGGGCAGCTGGAGGTGGCCCTAGACATGGGCACTGGGCATCTCAGGTGGGGCCAGCCAGCCCAAGCTGGGATGTTGATGGGGTCGACCCATCAGGACCCATGGCTGGGCAGGGAAGGGCTGTGGGGTGCTGGAGACAGGGTGCTGGCAAACCAGAGACATTGGGCATGTGTTTCTTCACTGAATCTAAGTGCCAGAGGAAATCTTCTCAGGGCAAAACTGCACATCACAGGATGAAATCCTCAGAAGTGAAGCGGGATAGCCCAGGCCATGGATACACACACATTGCCTCTAGGACCTCAGTGTGGGAATTGCCTCTGCAGCCAATCTGTGGGGGAGCCAGTATTTAATGTGTGTGTCATTCAGCTGCCTAGTGACATCGATTTTTACAGTGTAATAGAACATGTTCTCATTTAACATGGATTTATTACTCTGTTAGTCGTTATTATTTTTTTCTAATTTTGCACTGTGATATGTTCTCATCACATCTTTCCATGCCTATTACTTATTCTGGGAAAACTCAATACATTGTTTTATTCAATAGTTGCTGAAGGACAGCGAGTAGCATTAAATCAGGATCATACCATTCAGTTTTAAAAATGGAAAATGTTTAAACTTAGTAAATACTGTTTTTAACAGTACAATAAAATAGACAAATACCTTTTTTCTCTTCAATCAAGCATCATTTGTACTGTCTATCTCACAACATAAGTTTCACCTAGTTTCCTTTCACCAGAGACTGAGCAGAATCCTCAAAAGTAGTTTTTCCTTTGGAAAAGAGTTTCAAAGATATCATTAACTCAAGAGAACCTCATGAATTTACTGAGAGATTTTCCACAAGGTGTCAGACACTTCATTAAAAAGCATTGCAATTTTCTGTATGTCCTCCAGGTGTAGCATTTCCACAGTTCATGAGCAGTATCTAGCTCTCATCACTGATAACTCTGTACAAAAAACTACATATAATTTTAACTCGCATCCACACAGTCTCAATGACTTCAAAATATTTGTACAGGGTTTATATCAGGATGGAATCTGACACTATGTCTATAAACAAACTACTAATTTCAGGGCATTTCACTAGAGATGAGTTCAACCAAAGCCTGTTCAGGATCTTTTTATAACTTCAGAAATATTGTCTATCAAGGCAACACCATCAATGTAAATTCATGGAATTCATACTTCTCTGGTGAATATATTACTGGCTCTGAATTTTGGAAGTAATACTATAGTGCCTTTACTAATAATTTATTTAACACCAGTTTGAAAATGTATAGCATACCTTATCTGAGATCCTCAAAATTTTTTCCTGATGTTTTCAATTTTCATTATACAGTATCTTATGAGTCTGAGGAACAAAATTCCCCAGTTTTAAAGGGAGAGGAAATGAATCATGTAGGTTAAGGAAAATACTTGTATTTCAGGTGTCCTCTAATTCTATACGACTGGGTGTTTGGATACCCAGATGAGACTGCTGCACACTCTTCTGTTCCAGTAATTTGATACATATACACAGGGTACTTTGTTACATCAGACCTAAAACTCCTAAATACACATTTTAATGTGCATTGTTTCCACTTTGTGAGAGCACAGAGCAGGAAGGCAGAAGTGTAACATTCTCTCTTTTCTATTGAAATCCTAGAAGAAAAATATAAGTGGACAGATGTAAGCTTACTTTCCTAATTAACTTCATGAGCAATTGTGGTGCAGATACAACTGTTTAAAAACTATATAGTAACAAAAATTCAAGCAGTATGTGTGTGTTTCTGACAACTATTAGCAGCTTTAGGGTTTTCATCACTTATTATGATGGTAACACTAAGAACAAGGTGGTTGTTATTTGGTTTGTTTGATTTTTGATCAGTGAAGTTAATAAGATGTTTTAAAATTCCCTAATATGCTGGATGTTCATTGAAAGATACTTAGAAATACATTTTTCTTAGCCCATGCATGTGATGAACCAGATTTCAAGAGAGAGAATACTTCTGTGATGTTTTATGCTAAAATACAGTTTCACATGTGAGGTGACTTCTTGCCCAAATACTAGCATTCAGAGTACTCAGTTTCCCTGTTGAGTTGGATCCTTCATCAACTCAAACCAACATTCATTGTTTGTAGAGTAAAATGAGTCTTTAATCCCGTGAAAATTCATGTCTAATTTTTATATTTGTTCATGAATATAACAAGGTAATACTAATCCTAATATGATCATGATACAGATGGAAAAAGGCTGGATCAAAACTGAACAGATGAAATATTCTTGATAAAATTATTTTTAAATGACATTCACATGCATATAACAGAGACAAACCAGAGCTTGCCTATGGATTTCCCCATGTGGCTCGAGAGAGTGCTCTGGAGTGTGGGCATGTCTTTTCACCTTTCTACACATCTTTGACTGATCACACCAAAGAAAATCATTTTCTAATCCACAAGAAAAATCGATAGGCTTGGGTTTCAGACCAGTTTATCTGATTAAGAAAAGAGAGGGCAAGTTAAGAGTCAGAAAGACATTCCCCATCAAGGAACAGCAAGTTCCTTATAAAGATACAGGCAGTTCTGCAGCTTAACACCAAAACAGCAGGGAACCAAAGGGGTGTTTCAAGGGTCCTGATAGTATTGTTGATTCTTGGTGGTTGTTATTTTGTATTTTCTTGGTAGCAGTTTCTGTGATATATAATAAACAAGCACTCAGCTGGAGCAAACCAAAGCTGACAGTTGCTATACAAAATGTGGTTCTGATAACTCATCAAAATAGAAAAGATAACTGGAGCATAGATCTGTCTGGGATGGGAATGTATTGAGCACTGCGATAAGCTAAACTTCAGAACAAACACATAGATACACATTTTTCTTCCAAGTTGAATATTTACTTATACGCTGGGGCATGCTTTCATTTATCCTGGAACTATGGTTCTCCAAATGACCAGTCAGGAAGTTTAGATTATTCTGAATCTCCTCTTCAGGAGCGTAGTTGTGGTTTCATTCATGAAATTCAGAAGGTAGTGTGGTATATCCATCTCATCTGAAATTAAGGTGTGAACACCTTTCATATAAGAAAATAATGTGCTGAGTTCTCAAAATTTGCAATGGATTTTTTCTGGAAGAAGACACTTCACAACTGTAGCTGTTAAGTATAATAAATAATTTCATTGTCTGTTTCCCAGAGTTGAGCCTGAAAACAAAACAAAAAAATCCACGATTTTCTCCAATTTTTAATTCCCTTTATAGCACAATATGCAAATAGTTTTACTGAAGGAGGGTTTGCCAAAAATATTAGTTGAATTATTACATTTTAAACTTTTTATACAAAAAAAGTAAAGTGTTATGTTTGGGTTTTAGAAGCATTCACACTAGATTGTTCAACAAATATAGAAGTTCTAGTCAACCAATCTTATTTTGATTTTAGTGGCCATTTATTTTCATAACACAAATATTTGTGTTTTCAATGAATTAATTTCATACCTGAAAAGCAACACTGGCTTGAATATACTATGATAATGAAAATATCAAATGGAATATTATATAAATAAAAAATAACAGTGACTGGTTCAAGAAAGCAGTTAAATGATGGCTATGTAACAATGTCTAAACAGGTTTTTCATATTCTAACTAGAATATCAAAACTAGTTTTACTTAACCTGATATAAACCTCTGTTTAGAGATAGGGTTTAATGTTTTTCCTTAATGATTTCAGGCTTTATAAGCTGTCTTTTTCTCAATGACCTTAGGAAAGCCAGCCAAGAGCCAGCAGTTCCACATTACAACACCTCTGGTTTACTTAAAGCCTAAACACTGTGCAGATAGCTGCAGTAATGTCTGTCTCAGCTGACCTACCAGTAACCTCTGCTTTGACCTGCAGGAATCACCCTCTCTCTAGAGGGCAAGAATTTAGTTCAATTATGGGGCTTACTGATTCTTCTGTTTCAGTGGAAAAGTTTTAGGTAGAAAACCTTTCCGAGGGTTGCCTGGATTTTCACATGCTTTGTTTCTCTGAAGTTTTCGTTATGACACTACAAACAAACTTGATTATCCTTTCCTCAGGAAAGAAACTGCAAAAAATACTGCAACAATTCAAGGCCTCGAACATGAAATTTGATTTTGTCAATTGGCAGAAGCAGAAGGGAAAACAACTGGAATGTTTGCCATTCTTACCCACATAGCCCTGCTAGCTGACCAGCTCAGGAAATCCTGTATCTTGCCATTTGCACTGCTATTTGCAATATTGATTGTCACTATACATTAAAGACCATGTAAACATCTTCTTACAAACTGCAGAAGATTCCTTACTGTGTCAAGAACATTCCCATTTGCTGCAGTGTCTTTTTCATGGAAACAGATTAACAGTCAACCAAGATCAACAATGTTATTAAGGGAAGTATAACATATAAATATACCTTAATGGGTAAAGGCACCAAAGCTAAGGAAAAGTTATTGCATCATTTACTCCTACTGTTTCCAAGGGCAGTTTTATTCCTAAGTACATTCATGTATCTGACAAAATTCCTTTAAGGCAGACAAAGTTTGCCTTAAAACTGATACATTTACACAATTCCTGATTAATACTCGACAGATCATTGTGGGGCAAGAATGGAGAGAGAATGTTTTCGAACACAAATTTGGAGCACAGTGCATCTGGCCCCTAAGAATTTGACTTGTATGGCTCAAAGGGGAAATATATTTATTAAACACGCAGTTTAATAGAGAGTCGTATTTTTTCAGAGCATACTGTAGAATGCCTTACAATAAAATCTCTTTCAGAAAATTTGTTTAACAAGGAAGAAATTATATTCACACACATATAGTATACTAATCCCTACTTTGGGAGTATATATCCCTGCTCTTGGAATTATTAAGCAAGAAGTAGCTGTTCTTTAAAAAGACACACTTTAAAGAAATAAATTAAAGCTGATCTGTAGTTACTAGAGTTATGATTTTACCTTGCCAAAATATTATTCCTTTTTTATTCTCCTTTCATGGCATTATATTTTGTGCAACAAAAAGAAAGGAAAGAAGAAGGAGTTGAACTTGAGGTATGTCAGCATGTAGTGTAAAACCTTTGTGTTTAACTGGTAGTTTCTACTTCTCAGTTCTTTAAGCTACAACTTCACTTCAAATTTATTTCATTTTTACTGACTAAAACCATCAGAACCTAGTTCTATTAGCAGCTCTAAATTAAGTCTGCCACTACAGAAAGAGTTTATATACAATTTCAATTTTTTTACTATTGAATGTGTTTAAAGAATGCGATATTAAAGAGGGTACATAGGGAAGCAAACAAAAAGTACTAATTTCAGATTAGAATTTCTTTCTTCTGGGTGAATTCTGTCAACAAGGTTGCTGTGTAGAGGGATGCGAAGAAGGTGACAAACAGAAATTGGAATTTATTGCACAGATATAAGAAAAAACATCAGGAAAACTCTTAGTGCTTACCCAACTCAGAGCGGAGTGCAATTTTTCCTGTTGTTTTCTTTGTTTCCCTAAATATTAAATAACTACATGCAATACTGTGTTTTATAGTCTTTTATGAAATTTCTTTTATGCTGTGGGGTGTATCCTGTATATCAAGGTTAAGGTATTTTTACATTTAATCATCAGCATCTAATGCTTACACAGCCTATTATTTAACAGCTCTGAGTGCCTACCTACTCACAGTGAGAGTAATACCAGAGATTATCTCTGATCTCCATGGAATTATTCTGGTACTATAACTGATAAACCCAAAACCTTAAGCACTTGGCTGTGTGTGCTACTTGTTGCCTGCTCTCTTTAGCATGCATAGAGGGGAAGGCAGGAGGCAGAAATAAGGGTGCTGCACTGGAGGGAAGGAGAGGCAGGGGCTCTAAACCTGCCAGTTTCTTGCAGCATTTCTGTGCCTGTGCCACTGCAGCTGCATTTTAGAGTTTCCCTGGACTCTGAGGATTTTACCAAGCCCAAGCTGCTCATGCTTCTTTGCCGTAAGGTCCTGAAAACTCATCCTTCAAAATAATACTTTATTTACTCTTAAGCGCAGCAGCATTTACTATTCATGAAGCAAACACTTTTAAAACGTAACAAAAACTTCTCATTCCATTAAACTCCTACTTCAACTAAAGATTGCTGTGAGCCAGACTGTTGTCTAACTTGTACTTTTGACAAAAATTTCTTTATTTTGAAGAAAATTCCTTTCGCGCCAAAAACATGCTGGGTGACAAAAAGAAAGACAATTAGTTGGCCTCTTCCTTATCACAGAAAAAAACCTGGCACAATGCCAAATGAATGGCTTGACTTTTCTGTAGCAAACAGAGCACATATTCTTGCTTTTATTAATAGAACCTGACATAACACTTTTTTCTCTCGATTTCTTCACGATAATTAATTATCCTAACACAGAAGGTGCTTTATACATGAATACAACAGGTTTAACTTTTAGTTATAAACCAAGTCTGCGATGAAATTTTTCTCCTTTTCTAGTATTCAGAGGTATTTAGGGGACTTTTCCGTTGCTTCAAATGGAATAGATCATCGCCAAAGGGACCATGACTCATATCCTTCTTGCCCTTACCTTGACTCATTATTTATCAGATGAAATTTCCCATGTTTCCCACTATGTGCCATCAACTTCTTTCTAGTGCCTCAAACAATATGTGTAATAAACCATTTTGGAAAGCATTTAATAGAAAACACATTTTAGGACAATCAAATCGTTAAACCTCTCTTTTCTTCCTCAAATTTCTGCAGAACCTAGGAAGTGGGAGATTGGAGGAAATTTCAAATACTCTTTAGGGAGTGTCATTCTATGTTCATCTGTTCTCAATTCAGCAAAAACAGCATGGTTTCCTTCTGTCTCCAGGGAGTTTTCTTGGAAATTTTATTTCTTTGGAATCTGTGCTTCTGGTCCTATTTTCTGCTGGGGCATGAGTCTAGACTTAAGCTTAGGTTCTGTTTTGTAGGAGGTGGTTGTCTACCACTGCCACAACGCCCTATCAAGCCAACAAGAAATTGGTCCCAGGTTATTACAGCACTAGAGAGTCCCTGTATCCCACTGCAAATCACATCGATATTCATAAAATCCTTAGGTAGCATTTAATCACTTAATTGAAGAAGAGCACTTTCAGCATGCCAACCTGATATATCACAAAACATGAAATTATTCAGGTGTCCTCTTACCTGTGTGGCCTGCAGCAAAAAAATTTCAAAAGTAACTTGCCTAGTAAAACAAATTATTGTTTTGATTTAAAAATACAGTTGTTTATGTGGCTTAATTATTTTCTAATATAAAAGTTTTGTGTTCTCTCTTCTAATAGTTGAACAGCCGCACCAGGTCATTTGGCCTTCCTTGGATAGGAATTCTTTTGCTAACAGAACATGTCCTAACACTTGTGATTTGAATAGAAAATCAAAGCCAATACACATGCTATTTCATCCAGTAAACATGACATTCCAGAATGTGAATGGGAACAATATGGGCAAATTCCTGCTTTGAAGTCAGCAGTAATCTCCAATAGACCTAAGCACAGGCCACATTTCACTTGATGAGTTCTACAATCTGTCTCTAAATATGGTTGTAAAATCTGAAAGTAAATAATTGACAAGCCAGGTTAAGATGGAATGACTTGACAAGTGTGAAAAGCATTAGAAATTCATATATCTGTCTCAATGAATTTGTGTTTCATGATTGATAGACATTTAAAATGAATTAAAATAAATGTGAGCTCAACCATTATGAGAAAGCAGAAAGCTCTCTCATTATGGAGAGAGCATATCCTACTTCATGGTCTGAAAAAAGAATATTTGTGTCTTTTAAACAGTAGAGAATCCAGTCTTAAGTCAAAATTACTGGATTTTTTGATGTCTAATAAGTTAATTCTCAAGAAAACAAGACATTCAGAGCCTCTCTTACTTTTTTATTCTCTTACTGCTCTTCTCCCTCCCTCCTTGACTCTGTCCCTCATTTCCTCTTCCAATATGACTTTTTTAATGTCTAGGAACATTATGGATTACATTTTCTTTTTCTGTAGGAGAAAGAAACATTTTTTTATAACCTCTCTGTCTTCTGCCTGGTAACCTGTTTTCATAAAATTCATAGACCCTTTACACCTCTAACGCAGATTCAAAAACTGTTAGAAAGATATCAGGGTCTTTCAGTATACCCAATGGTATTTACTTACAAATGTATGTATTTATATGTTAATAAATAATTAAACTATATTAAGTTTGCAATCATTTATGTAGCAATGAAGGCTGTCAAACATATTGGAGGATATATTTTTTTATGTCATCATTTTCTGTGGATATGTAAATCTCATAGGAGTGCCACAAAGAAATAGCAAGGATTTTCAGCATATATTACAAAATGACTGCCAAGAATAATTTGAAGTGATCAACTATAAAAACCACTAGTTAGAAAAACCAGAAAGTCAAATACATTAGGCCTCTACCTTCACAATTTACATTACAAAAATATGGATGATTACTGTGTGTGGGCTGAAAAACTAACAATGAAAACTTACTGTATTGAGTCATATATATCTCACTGATTTGTAATCCAAATAACTGTCTGTTTCCCACTTCTCAAAGATTTTTCCTCCATATTTTCCTTCAGTCGTTTGAGTGCTTATAATCTACCAGAAGAGATTAAAAGCTTTGAGGGTTACTATTAAAACTGGAGGCAGAGGACTGTAACACAGAAATAAACAGAAAAATATCAGTTTCATTTGGGTCAAAACTTTACCTACTTTAGAGGAATTTTCATATTCAAGGATATAAAGAGCGTCTATTGGACTAAAATGCATCAAAAATTTTAAAGTTGTAAGAACCCAAAACTTTTGTTATTCTGATAAGCACAAATTAAAAAAATATTTCAAAGTTCCCTAAATTCTGTCATCTTGGTTGTTTTGGAAGTTTATTTAAAAGTTTACGACAAATTGAAAAATTCTATAGATCTGGTGTCTATTTAGCTGCTTGCTGGAGACTTATTTTAGGGCAAATACACTCCAGGTGCTTCTGTTCTGCTCTCTGTCTAGCCTCTGTTCCCAGAATGTGACTGAAGTGAGTAGCAGCATTTAAAGCCTTTAACCTTTAGACAGTCCTAAAAGCATTCCACATCCTCCTGAACATCACATAAGCCAATGTTGCGTTATATGCACTGGACCCATAGCCACATCTGACTCCCAACGTGCAAACCCTTACTTGGAGGCTTTGATAGACTGTTAGAAATCACAAGGAAAACAATATAAATGCTGCACACAGATTAGCAGATCATTATTAGCCCTTTCCACACTAAAAGCTGAAACCTCCTTGATCCTAGACTATAAAACGCCTTCTGAAGCATTTTGAGTTTCTCTTTGATTCTTGGCCCAAGCTTTAATTTTCTCACAGTGCTGCAGCTCTGGGTTTCATTAGGGATATCATCTCAAATTCCTTTGTGCCTCTACTTGTTTGGAAGTGTTACTTGCACCCTCACCTTGGCATGCTTCCCCACCTATATAAAAAGTTAACTGGTGATATCAAAATGGTTTAAACCATGTCTGCTAATGAGCATTGTTTATTTTTTGCATCCAATTTGGTCTTATCATTAACCTGTAATATAAAAAGAAGCTTATCAGCTATCTCAAAAAATGCATGTTATCATATTATTCTCAAATTCTTTATAAGTATTTATATATTTCCTACATTTTCAGAGTGTTTATTTCTTTATGGAAGTTTACTTTCAACTAAATGTTATGTTTTATTTATTTTCAATGTGAGCGCCTTTTGCACAATAAAACCAGGAAGACTTATGCCTTCCAAATGTGCACTGATCACTCCAAAATACAATGCATTATACTCTTAGCCCCTGTAAATCAGTGTGACTAATCACTTGAAAAGAAAGTCTCACTTGCAAACTATTGTTTAGCCATTTCTTATAACCATATAGTAAGCCTATAATAGCACTATTGCATATGGAGGGGTCAAAAGTGGCCAAAGACCAGATATCTCTGCAGTTTCTAGAAAGACTCAGAAGGGGAGGGAAAGAAAATCTCAAGAACACCAGAGTCAATAGAACTATCAAGGAGATGGAGAGGCTTTTTTGATGCCAAATTAGGTCTTGAATGTGAAAACATGACAGAAGAGAAAAATTTATAATGATCAGAACAGTGGGATGAGAAAAAAAGTTTATTGTAATCATAATAATAATGAAATTACTGGTTGTTTGACATACCAATATTACGGATCCAAGACATTATGTCAGTGAAATATAGCCTTAGAAACATTTTTTTACTTTATTCTACGAAAGTTTCTTGAATTCTTTTACCGTGAACTTCCATAACAGGTTAAAATGTACTGGCTGCTATGAGCAAGACTGAGCATATGTATTGGGAAAAAAATTATTTTTATAGTCTACTAGTCTCATAAAACTGTCATCTGAGGTATTGTTCACTGTTAGGTTTGGATTTGAAGCTACTTTATTATCTATTGTCAGACTTTCATTTGTCTTGCGTAGGATGAACTGTTTGGGGAAGCTTTCAGCTGCAACAGCACAGCCTTTTCTGAGAATGATATTTTGGCACTTAAAAAAATCTTCCACTGAAATTCTCCATGTTTGTATCACCAAGAGTAGAAATCTACAAGCTATATAGGCAATGTCCACTATGTGACATGCATTATTTTCAGTCTCTGAAAAATTCCCTTTATTGTGGTTGAATTATAAGCCTTTCAAAGACCGCTGTTTACACCTGGTCAGTCAAGATTTCCATGATTCCACCTGCTCTGAGCACACTGGTGCCAAGAGATGCAAGGCTGTAATAGGACTTCAGTATGATTGCTCCAGCTGATAGCTAGATTCTGTGACACAGGACCCTGAAGCTGAAAGCAAAATGTCCGTTTCTCCTATCCTTGAATACCTTTCAGCTGGCTCCCACACAATGCAAGAGAAGAGGACACTACCTGTCTTGAATGCCCAAGAGTGGCAAGTGTCGAGATACAGCTTGCCACTCAGCAGAAAAAGTGAGGAAGGAGCTGCAGAGTTAGGGAAGCATGGGAGCCATAGAAGAGGCTTCAGAAAACACAAATATCTGGAGTTCAGAAAGATGCAAAAGAACCATGATGTTGGGATAGACACATACAGAGAAGGAACACGGGGAAAACCTCACTTATTTCAAAATGTATTGGAAAGTATGAATTAAAAGAGGAGAAATTTCACGAAAAGGAAGAGCACTAATTAAGTTGAATCCACTTAAGTTTTACATGATGCCATTAGACATCCAATGAAAAATCCCAATGAGACTCCTGGTATTTGTGATAGGTTGCAAACAAAGCTAGTGAGCACTGCGATTATGTACATATTGCTTTCGAAAACTCAGATACTCTTAAAAGAATATTTCTTCATCTCTCATCTTTGGCTCACAAAAATGGACACAGTAAATTTGGCTTTAATCTCTTTGTGCTTCAGTTCCATAGTTGCAAAAATGGGACACTGGTAATACATTTTCAAAGGGAAAATAAAGATAGGTTTAGGAGCAGCCTAAACATTCAGCAGCAATTAGCTGATGTGATAAGAGAACCGAAGAAATTCCCAGGAAAAGAAATTAATAGTTCTGCAGTCAGTCAAGATTTTGGATGATGTAGCATAAATAAGGCCTGAGGCTAAACCACATAGTGAACAAGATAAAAAGAAATGTTGGATAACTATTACTCAGTCTATAAGCCAGAGGTCTCCTGGGAGAAAAACTGTGTGTGACTGTGTAATTAAAGATTATATCACAACACGTATGCACCAGGGGATGAAATAAGACTGAGTGGGAAATGTTCGCTCCTGTCTGTCCTTCTTTCCTGGCTTTTAAAATCTTAGATCTACTATTTCAAATGTCATGTTAGAATAAAGAAACATTTCTGAATTTTTTATAAGGATAACAAAGACATTTTTTTGAAAGCATTGAAATTAATATTAGCATTACAAGCAAACACAGCTTACTTATGCTTTTAAAAAGACAAAATAATATTATTCCACAAAAAAACCCTGGTTCACAACAGTCATGTATAGCTGAAGTTGTCTGTTACTGCTTCATTCATATTGAAATTACAGGTTGCATGTGTTTCTCTTCCCCATGATGTTTGATGAAGGAATTGCAAAACACATCACACCATAAGTCACTGAGAAACCTGCTGCTGACCAGCGTTCTTACGCAGCTGAAATTCTATCAAATCCTCCTTACCCTCCGTGTTTTCTTACCATTTGCTCTTTGATCTTATCAGTCCAATGCAATCCAGATAAACTTTCTGAGCATTTTCTTGGCTTTCAAATACTATGTCACTATCATGCTTATAATGAATATCAGAATACACACAGGAAAATCTGCAGAAAACTTTTCCAGTCCATCTGCACCACTTAATTACTGGCATTGAAGTAGCTCTTGGACCATGAAAAATACAATATAAACCACATACTGAAAATGCAAGCACAGTTATTTGAATGATGTCAAGGCAACATCTCACTCTGCAAAAACTTAATTATTTTACTGTGTTCTTCATAATTAATCAAATTGGATTCCCTCTGAATATAAAGTTAAGCTTCATTCATGCCAAAAATAAGAAAAACCAGAATATCTATTCTCTAATGAGAGCTAGCTCTCTTGTGTCAATAACATGAGTGATGCACCACTACTTATAGGGGATGAACTCTTCATCTTAAAAAGTCACAGATTCATAGAATGGCCTGGGTTGGAAGGGACCTTGAAGAGCATCTATTTCCAACCCCCTGCTGTGGGCAGGGACATCTTCCACTGGACCAGGTTGTTCAGAGTTCCATCCAACCTTGCCTTGAACATTTCCAGGGAGGGGACATTCACAACTTCTCCAGGCAACCTGTTCCAGTGCCTCACCACTGTGATCAGCGAAGAATTTTTCCCTAAGGCAGGTATCCTCCTTTTTTGCTGAGGCACCTATTGATTCAGACAACCCAACAGCTGTTTTAATGTTGGAGTTCAGTGCGAATGTGAGTCCAGGTTTAGGATTCCATCAACTGAATCAGAAATGTTGCTACTCTGTGACACAGAAGGTTGAAGCATTTAAGTTCCTTCTCTCAGACTGATTCCTTAGAAAGCGTGAATGGGTGTATTTCTCTTAAGAGACTATCATGGACCAGGTGTCACATGTCTTGTGTTTCTAACTGTAAGTCCAGTTGAATATTTGTTATGTTGCAGGAATTATCAAATACATAAACCCTAATTTATTTGCAGGCTCTGGCCAATTTGACAAAATGGAATGAAATTTCTGCACTTGAACTAAGTAAAACTTGGCTTAAGCAGATGATTTAATAGGTTGAAGATTTTACACCAAGGACCACAAAACCACTACTTTTTCAGGAGGACAGAAAATTCATTCTCATTCTTGCCTTTGGGTACATTTCTCCTTTAGCAAGCTGGATCAAAATAATTTGTTAGGGAAGATTTAAAACAAATCCTGTTTGCTATTTTTTCTTCATTAAACTGTGTAGCTAAAGTTACTGTGTAGCTTTCCTCTATGTCTTCATTTCTTTCCTTCTTTTATTTAACTTTATTTAGCTTCTCTTGTAGGGTTGGTAGCCATAAATAATATCTCACTTGTAGTGGGTTGATGCTGGCTGGATGTTAGACATCCACCAAAGCCCCCCTTCACTCACTTCCTCAACTGTACAGGGGAGAGAAAATATAACAAAGGATTCATGAGTTGAGATAAGGAACAGGAGATCTCACTCACCAAATACCATCGTGGGCAAAACAAGGTAGAATTAGAGATACTAATCAGATTTGTTGCTAACAAAGTCAGAGCAGGATAATAAGAATTAGAATAAAACCTTCACAACACCTTAGCCCCTCCTCTTCCACCTTGCCAGCTCTATCCCCTCCCCTAGAAGTGCAGGGAGACAGAGAAGGGGGTTGTGGTCAATTCCTCACACATTGTTTCTCCCACTGCTCAGGGAAAGGATTCTTTCTCCTGCTCCAGCAAGGAGACCCTCCACAAACTTCTCCAACGTGTGTCCATCCCATGGACAAGAGTCCCCTTAGACTGCTGCAGTGTGGGTCACTTTTCCAAGGGGTGCAGTCCTTCAAGGACAGGCTGCTCCAGTGTAGGGTCGTCTCTCCACAGGTGTCCCACAGGGTCTCAGCCTCCTCTCAGGCATCCACCTGCTCTGGTGGGGGTCTCCTCCATGGGCTGCAGGTGGATCCTGCCTCCCCATGGACCTCCATGGGCTGCAGGGGGAAGATGCTTCACCATGGTTTGCACCACAGGCTGAAGGGGAATCTCAACTCTGGCACCTCCTCCTTCTCCACTGACCTTTGTGTCTGCAGAGCTGCTCCTCTCACAGGTTATCACCCTGCTTTTCTCTGGCCACAATTACAACTGCACGAAAACATTATTTTTTTCTTCTTCTTCAATATGTTATCACAAAGGCATTACCACCATTTCTTATTGGTCCAGCCTCGACCACAGCCCAGGGATTGGCTCTGCTGGACATGGAGGAAGCTGTCACCATCTTCTCACAGAAGCCACCCCTGTAGCACCCCCACTACCAAAACTCGGCCTTGCAAACCCAGTGACTTTCATAGCATCATGGCAGCTGTCAAAAAAAGAAAACTGACCATTTCTTGCAAAGTAAGAAAACAGGTTTCCCATTTAATACACATATATAAAGGCAAACACTTTTTTACAGTATGTTCTCACTATTAGATCTGTTAAAAAGAAACTGCTTTTGGTTCAATTTCATTATCTTTGTTCTAGGCAGTCTATAATGTGGAAAAACACTTGGCCATGTCAAGTGTCCCTTTATTAGCTTATGTTCAATACAAGTCTCATCAAAACCAGATTAGCCACCTCTGAATGCGTATCAAAAACCTGAAGCTGGATTACAATCTACCAGATCACACAACATATTGAAGATGAGGGGAGGTACAATATGTATCTGCAAAGAACAGGAGGGAAGGGTAGAGGGTGAGAAGGTCTCATTTATAATTACTCACAGCTGGTTTATCCATCATCTTGTGTGCTTGTACAAAGAGTATTATATTCCCTGATTTTTGAAAACATACACATTTTACAGGCATCCTGAGAACAAACTGCAGCAGCCACCTTCTCTTTTAGGCAGAGTAACTAAAAGCATTAATCTGCTTTTCTTCAATTTTTTTTCTTCAGCACTTATGATATTAATTGATATGAATTTTGAATAAAGTTGTTTTAGAGTTTATGACTAATTTTAGGATTTTTTGGGGAGAAGTGGGAAGGAAGAAAATAGATTCTGAGGATTAGGGTATGATAACCATACATTTGAATACCTCTGAGAGCTTTACTAAGTGAAATGTTTCCATTCTTTGAGATTTGCTTTTTGAAGAAATAATGTTTTAAAATTATTATTTTTGTACCTTAATATTTTTCTTCCAACGTGGATAAGCAATGATTGAATTAACAACCCTCAGACCACTTTAGAAACTACACAAGATTTACTTTCTGGTATTTTTCAATCCTGAATTTCCTATTATTTTCAAATACTGAATTTTCTCCAGGCTTTAAAGACACAATCTCTTTCTTCTTAGCTGTTTCTAAACTTCAGCAGTTCAGAAAGTATTCCTAAGTGTTCAAGATCAAAAGTGGTCAACATATTTTTAGAAGTTTTTTTACCAAATTAACAGTCTAATAAAATAGAAATATTTATGTCTGTCAACACAAAAACCAGGTCTATTCTAACAATAAAGAGTACACCCCTTTTGGCACCTGAACTCAGTCTTAAATTTTCTTCTAATGCACTTTACTGAAAGTTAATGAAGTCATTCTGTGACAGTCATGTTCAGACATGAAAGTGATTCAAAACACAACATTTGCAACTTTCAGTTTAGGTTTCACAGGGCAATAAATGAGTTTGCTAATATAGAACAATTGTTCAACTTGCCTGATTATCTGAGGAGAGGGATGATGTCCAAATGGACTCCTATGTCAGACATTAAACTGGCAGCTGGTTAGCATTACCTAAATGAATAATGAAGTAGCACTGACATCTGGATGGGTTCTAGGCAGGCGCTGATGTAACAAGATTATTTCTTTGTTTTAAAGAGTGATCCTTTCAGTGTCACTGGTATGATAAAATGCATCTTCACTTAAGCTGTGAAGCATGTTATGAAAACACAGACTTACAGTAACTGCTAAAAAGATTTAAGGGAACTGAATCATAAATAAAATTTCCTCTCTCCATGTCCAAGCCAAGTATTGGCATGATAAGGTAATGCAGTAAACATCTCAATAAAGTGGCAGAAAGTCAAGTTTAACCCCTCTAAGTGCTTTGAGCCTATGACGCAGCTGATAAAATCTTCCACATACAAAGCAACTTTTGGTGGGATGATTTGTCAAGACTATAAAATTGATTTTCAAGAAGCAAATGCATTGCTTTATAGATTTCCAGTAAGATATATGACATAGTTTTCAATTTGGTTCAGTGACACAGAGAGGAAATCATAGAATGTGACCCCGCGTAAGAATATTTTTCTGTGTTTTACAGTAACAGCTTAGAAACACACTGACAACATGAATTTTTTGTCTATTATTGTCAAAAGCATCAGTACATTATCTTTGCATACATTTGAAACAGCATTTGATGAGTTAAAAAGAAGTCAAAAATAGCTGTGTGAGCTACTTCCCAAAACCATGTTCTGTAGCATTATTTGAGGTTTAAGAAGGGGAATATATCTGGGTGTTGACAAATAGAATTAACAGCAGCAAAGTATCACTGTTTTCTTCTTGCTGCTAAAATATAGAAGTGTGTATATAATACAATTAAATATATATACATATATACATTATGTATATATAGGTGTAATTACTGCTTAACACTTTGAAAGGTTTTGATGTACGTCTAAGTTCAAAATTAATCAGCTATCTGGAAATCACTCAGAACAAGAGGATTCCTTGATTTTCATGGAGGCAGATTGACATCCTTACTCCTAGCATCTAAGAAAAAGTGGACCAGTTCCTCCCTTTTCATACTGCTACATGATCCAGGAATACAAGGATGCTGTCATGAAAACCATTTCCACAACAAGCCAATAACTGTAATACAAATTGGAAAATTGTGGTAGAACTCTGTTTGGAACAAGTGGAAGGATTGTAGTTTCTTTTTAACAATTTTAATTATCAAACTAGTTCAAGGAATTTCAGGGAAAGCAAACACATCTTAAACTTACTCTAAGTTTCTATTCTGAATGGTCTCAATGCAAAACAAAGTCAGTCATGACCAGCAACCGCATGAGAAATCAGCTATTCAAAATTAGTTTCACACTCTTAAGAGGAAGGGACTAAACCAGTTGCTGATTAAGTTTTATAATTATTCAGTTATAAGTTTTATAACTACACTTTGTTCATCACTTTACAAAAGCTAGGACAGTGGTAGGTTTTGTATGCCTTACGAGTTACTTGGATGGGAAAAAGAAATTACTCTGCAGATTTTGTGGACATTGAAGGCACTTAGATCTGCATATGAAGACACATAAAAAGTCTTCTGCATATGTAACAGATTTTAAAGCTACATGAGCTTTTTATATTTTTCATTATTTATTCTTTAACATGACGCACATAATTCAATTAGAAGTGAATTTTTATCATAAAGCCAAAATGTTCTTCATTTTGCCAGCATATCTATCAGATTTATAAGCTAAGATACACGATGTAGACCTTAAATGAATGCATTTTTGGACACATTTTTCTGCTTACTTATCAGTAATTGCAGATTTCATTAATTGTCAGCTTGCTGTTCTTTACCTCTTAGTGGCTGTTTTGTATAGAGGGCAACCTGCAATAACATAAACTATCAAGTTAAAAAACCTCTCCACTTCTTAGATTGACAGACATAGCTGTGCTAGTCTTTTTAAACTTAAGACCAGTGAGAGATAAATTCTGTTTTATCCTATTCAGCCAAAACAACAAAGCAATGGGGGGTTTTCCTACAGATTTAATGTAAAAGTCCCCAGATGACAAACACAAAAGCCTAGATATCAAACAGGTCAAAAATGCTGATGTTCAACACCTGCACTGTGTGAGGGCCAAGAAGTAAGCTAAAGCCTTTGCTAACCAACACACCTGCTTGATAGTTTTTAACCCTTTCCTCTTCATTCTCAAATGCCTTGCTTAAAATAGGAGAGGATTGTAATAGAACGATGCAATCAAAGAGATGTTAAAGCACAGTTTTAAAATAGAAACTACATTCTGCCTTCTTGTCAAAATATATCAAATTACTATTTTATTTGTATTGAAGAGCCATCTAGCTTGACAGATTTTTAATAATCCTGGAGAGGATTATTTATGGCAACAAACTTATGGGAAAAAAATTACACAGACTGTGGGGAAGTGTTTTCTGTGTCTAGCAAATGTTTGTATAATCACATGGTTATATCTGACCAGGCATATGCTGCAAAAAAACATGAGTGGTCTAAAAATTCTCCCTGCTTTTCAGAGGCTGCAATGATATGATTAAAGATCATACAGCCAATGCTGAGCCCAGGTACCTACTGGGTCTTCTTTGTCAGTCCATAAGTTCTGAGTGCAGAAGCTGAAGAGCAGAGGGCTTATGCTTAATGTCACATAGGAATGAACAAGGGCCCATGTTGCAGCAGTTCTTACATTCCAGTATTCCCCAGTCCTTCAAAAAGAAGAATATTTGACAGTTTTTATCCTGTCATAATTCATACTAAAATGAGGTTCATATTATTAGATCCTCAGTTACCTTTAACATAATCCACAGGGGGTAATTGCTGTTGTCAATAGAAGCAGTTTGTCCATCTGTGAAAACTTGTGCAGCAAGTGCAGATAATACACCATTTTAAGTTGATGTCACTATCTGCTTCCTTCATGATTCCATGTAGAAAACACCCTCTAGTGTCCTCCATTACTGTTTGGAAAATTCCAAACGAATTCAAAACCTATCACTGTATACTGGAATAACATGGTATATTGCACGTGGGAGATAGTTCTACTTCTTACAGCAGTAAGCAGGGTTGAGGCAGAAAAGGTGGAATCAACTAAGTTCAAATACAGCAGTGCAAACTATGCATTTCCCCACACCTCAATTATACTAAAGAATGATCACACCAATGAAGCAGCAGCAGGAGCTACCATTTTGTTGGAAGCATTGGCAGAAATTCTTCATGTTTAAAAATAGGAGATCCCATCTAACACCAGGAACCCTGCTTGGTTTGGGTGTGAAGCTTATTTGGGCTTTTTTTCATCTTTGCCTCCATGTAAAAAAAAATCATCTAAAGAACTACTCAGCGACACCTCTTCAACTCTTATTGATTCATATGACTTCAACTAGATGAAGAGCTGGCCATCATTTAAGGTAACATAATTTTCAAATTTGAACCCCAGAAAGGAGTAAATTAATAAATTAATACCCTGATGATGAATTTTCCTCACTTCTTATGGGTCAGCAAGCAACCCACAGGAAGTCCTAAAAACAGAGGGTTTCTTAATAGCAATTTGAGAAAGGTTGACTGTTCCATGAAAGAAGCCATTTGAAGGAAGAGCAGAGGATGACACTCTCTAAATAGGACTTTAGGAGCATTCAAAATTATGAGGAATCTGAGGCTGAACAGCCATATAGTTGTTATTACATGATCTAGGTTTGTATATTCTTGTGCTAGATACAGTAAAACAGCCAACTTCAACTTCGTGTCTTTTCTCCATAAAATCATGCTCTGCACAATTTTGGGCACAATGGAAAAGGGTCCCCTTAGGTTACATTACTTAAAGGAGCTACAATACAAAATCCTACTCCTTTGAAAGGGTAGCAAATCCATCTGCTTGTAAGACCTGTCACTGTGATCGAGGAACTAAGTGTTCAGAGTTAAAACCCACTGAAAGGTAACTCCAGAGCATGGAGTCTGACACTTTCAGACACAAAGCAGGAATCCTAATTAGAGTGCCCCTCAAAAGAGATGAGTTTACCAGAGCACTAGAATCCATTATCAAGCAAAACATGGACAAATATGGTCTTTAAGGAATCTGACATTCTGCTATTAAGATGTTGAGTTCACCCCTCCTTTCTTCCTGAGTGTATTTGGTATTTTTTTGGTAGAAACTCCTGAAGTGTTTTCAACAGTGATACAGCAAAAAGTGTTTTTCATGCTCCAACATCTCAGAGGCAAGGACACAAAGCATTTTAATATTTATTACCTCCTCAAAAATATTTTGGTGTGCTTCACAAGAATATTCATTTCTCCCTTGCTAAACAAAATTATATCCAAAAGTTGACAATGTCTGCATGGAAACAAAGAAAAGGCAATCCAAAATTTCTTTTGACTTTCCACCTCCTTTAGCCCATCCTTTTAACCTCCATTTGAACTTTGGCAGTAGTTAAATTGTAGACTGATGCTTTAAATAGAGCTTAAAAGTGCTGACAGTGTTGGAATAAAGGTTTGAACACACTAATAGGTATTAGTGTCTGAAACTTTTGATAATCTGGCCCTGAGTGTCATGGGTCTCTCTGAGTGGATTCCATCTGTCCCATAAACTTATGTATTGAAACATAATGCAGTCCTTTGATCTTCCTCGTGTGAAGATCCTCATGTTCCATAAAATCAACAAGATGGTCTCATTCACTGAAAATCCAGATCTCAGACTCAGTGATTGGTGAGACTATACTACTTGCTAGTGTATGTGCCTCTTCCTCTTTTGTTTATATCAAGTTTCAGCTGCAGAATCACCTCACAAATACTGTTGAAGTATCAACTTTCTTTATTATTATGACATAGCCATGTTACCATAAAATATTATGCTATATGAACATATTATGACCTGGCCATATTAGCATAATATCAATTGAAACTGTAAAGTAAATACTAATGGTTGCACTCTGCAGTCAAACACACCTTAGTGAATTAATAGACACATCAGCAATGCTGTTTATTTGTCTACAGTGTTTTCATATATCTAGGTGTTCTTCTGCGGAGTCTGTTAAACAAACACAACAACTAACAAGGTTGCTTCCAATTAGCATTGCCACAGCTGGAAGTGGAGCAAGAAAAGGATTTTTTTTAACTGAATTCATAATTAGAAATAAAACTGAGACTGAAAGCCCACTTGCCATGAGTCCGCAGCACAGCGCAGAGAGGACTCATATGCAGTCTTTCCATGCTGAGACACTCAGCCCTACACCCAGAGCTGCCACCAGGCTACTTAGAAGCTAAGGGCCCCAGAATCACCTCTACAGGGGAAATCCAAACAGGGCTGGATCCCAGCTGGCCTTCAACAATCCCAGAAAATGAAGCACTGTGAAGCCTCAGGGGATCCCCTTAATCTGCTTCAGCATCCACATAGCAGTGCTGCTGTGTCTGAGTAATTTTATGCAGATAGATGTAAGGTAGGATTTTCCCTTAGTGGCTTTTCAAGTTCATTCAAGAACTACACTGCATATCTGCAAACGCAGCCCGGGTGACTCTACTCCACGTATCTTCATCCCCAAAATTTATTTAGGACCTTACGTGAACTAGTTGGCAAAAACCACCTCTAGCACTGTAAATACTGTGTTTAGGATTATCTACCACCCAGAAAATAAATCTATTTTGATATGTGAAATGAAGTTTCACTTAATTTGGGGTTTTTACTTCCTATCATCAGAGAAAACCTTATTCATTTTATTTATTTAGTTCACAGTTTTATTTAAATATCATCTGTATGTTGACGGTTTTTTCCAGCTGCTTGCCATATAATCAGCTAATTCTAATTTTAAAATATTATAATTATTAATGATATTAATTATTAACATTAATAACATTTTTGTTTTATATTAATAAATAATTAATTTATATGGGTACTATTCTCTTATTATTATAGATGCTATTAATGATGAAGTTGTATCCTGTTGTATATCTCTGAAATCAGGTGACAAAACCATGAAATACTTTCATGTAATTTACAGTTATTTCATTAGATGGCAGTGTTACATTCAAAACAAGTGTTTTATTCTTTTATTCATATGTTTTTTATATTCACCAAGAAAAGCAGTTGATATTATGTTACATGATAAACTGTACATGTATACATTTTGGAATGTTCAAATCTTATACCTGGAAGTATATCCTAAAATTAAACAAAGTGTTGGTAACTGAATCAAGATGTTATTCTTCTTGCCAAAAAGTTATACCTTTATTAAATAAAATATACTGTCATCTTTAACTCCTGGGATCTTTTCAAGAAATCTGTGTTTCAGAAATCAGTGTAATCAGAGGAATTATGATTTTAAACAACCTTTATATTTTCTTGATCCTTAGGACAGCTAAGAATCAAGTCAGGTCAACACAAAAGTTTGAAACTGCTTTGATAAGTTGCTGTAAAGAGCCTTTACAATGCCAAGAACGATGAGTTATTCCTCTTGTATCACAGATATCTATGCTGCCCCTTTACTACACTAAAATCTGAATCCATAGAGCAAAGACTTGCTATATTACTTTTCAGAAATTTTTTTTTTTTTAGAACTGAAAGCATATCTGAGAATTTCTTTTCTTTCCTCATTTCTTTATACTCCCTTCCTCCCTTGATATGTCTTCCAAGGAGGAAGAAGAAGTATAAAAGTAGAAAAAAAAATTTCTGTGTTAAGAGACACTAAATCTAAGAAAGATAACAACAAAATATTTGGTATGACTGATAGTGCAGTGGAGCAAGAAGTTGGAGGATGAAAGAATTGTGCTGGGCAAATGTCATTATATGCTTGTCCTGGTCCTATCTTCTGTCCTTCATATCTAGCATTGGACATTACGTAGGATATTGAGATTCACAGACAGACCCTCTCATTCAATCGGATAGCATAGTGCACAGGGAAAACTACTAACAAAAATTATTCATGTTATATGTATGCTTCTCTTCAGGATATAGATTGTTCTCAAATGCTCCCATGCTGGAGATGCTGCCTCTTTTTTTTTTTTTTTTTTTTTGGTCTGGGAATAAATTTTACTACCAAAACATCCAAATTCAATTTCCACCTACAAAGTCTGTTCAGCATTTTAGTCACTCCATCTATGCAGATATACTTTTATACTTTCTGTCAATAGGGTTTCAGTCTTGCTGGAGGAAGATGGTAGTGAAGAACTACCCTAGTTCTTCTTCAGCATTTCTTTATCGTCACTTGTTCTGATAGCAGCAGCACTTTTACAGGGAATAAATAATTTCCAGTTTTAAAATGGGGTTTATATCTCTCTTGCTCTCTTTCCAGTATACATGATACCAACATGGTTAACAATGTGTTATTCCTTTTGATTGTACTTTTCAAGGTTACAGGACTAATACTGCAGGTGCCTGATAAGATAAAACATCCTCCTTACTGTTGTAACATCCTTCCATCTACAGAAGTCTCAGGCAGTGTGCTAAAGTGGACTGCTTTTGTCTCACAATATTCCTTGAGGGATTTATTTTTTTCAAATAATGTCTGATGTGACAAGCATTTTAAGAATCTCTGGTTCTTTAGAATTCCATCTATTCCTCTGGAAAGGCATGCTATCAAAATACCATGTCCTTTACTGGCATTTACCCTGAAGGCTGGGAAAGCATTTCTGTGAAAGGTGGAGTTCTGACTAGTACAGAATTACAGGAGATGTGTTACAAAGCCCTACCTCAGGCTACTTTTTATTTTTGCACCCTATCTGAGCTGATTGGTTTTTCCCATCTGTGTGAAATTATCATGTTTTCATTTTTATTTTTTAATTACTATTTTTAATTAGTGTTGTCCACCGGTGTAAGCATATCACAGACTTGGCCACAAGTTTTCATCTCTGATAGAAATACCTCTTTTTTGCCTTCTCTTGGTCTTTGCTGTATTTAAAATGGCATGATTTTTTGCCCATCACTTTTATTTTCAAATTTCATCAAAAATATATGCCTCTCTTAATTTAATTTTCTGCTTCATTTTATTGGCAAGGTACTCAATTACAGGAAATTAGAAAGCAGCAAATTGTCATTATTGGCCCTTTGGGAGCAGTAAAACGATGCATAATGTGATGAGATGATGTAAGTGGACTAAAAATAGACAGAAAGCACGCAGGTAAAGGAAGAAAATAATTATTTTAGTAATTATAGTGTATGAAAAAAATTTTTTTCTAGTCTTTTCCTGTTTATTCTGATCTACATGGCTAGGAACTCTACTTTTTCTACCATGACAGCTTTAATCCTGCAAGCAGAAATGTAACTTTTAAACTGATGTCTTTAAAAAGATGAAAGCCAGGATGACTATGATGGTGACGGTGATGATGATGATGATTAAAGGAAAAAGACATTGCAGATCATGTTTTATGAGTGCTATGATGCATCATAGGTGGCTAAAGTTCCCAGTGAAGCTGAAGCTCTTAAGAATGGCTCAGCAGTGTGTGTGTGTCCTTTCATGCCTTCCCGGTGAAATATCTTCGGACAAAATTTGTCTTCTCATTGGACACAATCAGATAACAACTCAGATTTGAAACACAATATTCTCGCATTTGTGTTTACTAATATATGCATGCTTCAAACTAAAATAATAATTTATGGAAACATATATTTTTAATATTAGAAAAACTTTAATGTACTACAGTGCCATAAAAGGGATTAAGAGAATTTTAAGTATAAGTTGTGGACATGAAAAGCTACAGAGATTAATAACTTTGATAGTTTGTTTTATCTACAAGTGAATGTGGCAGACCAGAACTGAATGTATAGCCCAAAGGCTTTAGGTTTTTGTATAATCAGACACTGATGACAAAAGAACCCCATTCCAATAAAATTATAGTTTGATCAGCATTCCCTATCAAATAAAATTGTGTTCCCATATAGTTTGTTGAGTGTGAGAAAAACACCACTATGCTTGCCAGTAATCACCTTTTTCGCTATTTAGCTGGCAAATGAAATACATTTCATTTATGGGCTATGAAAACTCGTACCACAAGAGGCCTTGGGTGCTGTAGCTCAGAGAATATGGAAAGTGAGCATTCTACTGAACCATCTTCAAAGAAAAAAATTAATCTGCCTTTTAAGAATAGACATCCAATGAGATCTGTGTCAGACCAGACAGTTTCTGATCCTGCTTCCCAGCCATATAACCAAGGGCTAAACGCTAGGCGAGCAGTTTTATCTCGGGCTGCCTTTGGCTCCCCTCCCTGCACACACAGCTCTGCTGCCCTCACCCCCTCGCACACAACTCGTACTCAGGCACTCTGCGTGTCCCAGCCTTGCTCCTTCACCTGCCTCGGCTGCACCTCCTCGCACGGGGACAGCGTTAGCGCTGCAGGCGAAGGTAGCCACACTGGTTGAAGGATTTGGCATGTCTTGGGAGGCAAGGCAATGCCTTCCTTCAGAGTAGGAAGAGGTAAAAGCGAGGGGGGGACAGCTGTTCAAAATCCAGAGCTGCCTCTGACAGTATACACTAAACAATACAAGCAAGAGGAGCGTAACCTTCATCAGAAAAGCCCAGGTCTCTCCGATGAAACAGGAGATGCTGGTTGAACAAGGAATTAAGGTTATAGTGTCTGAAAATATGTAAAATGGATACTTAGGAAGACCTGATTTGCTCATGAAGGTGAATGTGCTTATGAAGGGAAACAGGAGGTTATGTATACAGAATAAAAATTGATGACTGACAGATTAACCTTTGGAGGATTCAACTGCTTGGAGAGCACAGTTTCTGCAAATAGGAGGGACATGCGAGTGGGAATAGTTCACAACATGTTAACCCTGTCCTGTCATTCCTAGTGCTTAAAAACACTGTCTATTTCTGTCTTAGGAAAAGACAAGCAGAAATGTTAGCCAACTATGATTTGATTAGATGAGTATACCCATATATTTCCAATAGACTTAAAAGATATTAATTTCCTGCAAAACTGTATGTATTTACTTTCTAATAGCATGAAAATATAAATCTTATACCTCATAAGTCAGTAGCAAAATACATTCATTTTTATATCATTAAACAGTTATGAATATTGTATAGAAAAGCAGAACATCAGCCAATTTCCTTCACCATTTTCCAGCCATGTGAAGAAAAACCTTAACAAAAAAATAAAGTTCAAATAAGCCCAAAGACCAAAAATACATTTCTTTGGATTATTTTTACCTTACTATCAGATTTCTTCTGCTGATTTGAATAAGTTACCTAGGAGAAACAATGTATAAAAGTCTGTCTTCAGATCTGTGATAGGAAATCCCCACTACAGCAATAAATATTGTATCTATGGCAGGCAATTGGCAAGCTACCTTAATCATGATAGTCCCTGGCTGACAATCACACAAAAGTGAGACCAGAAAGTATATCTTAAATGTTTCAGCACTTGGATTTTCCTAACTACTCCTTTCAAGTTCTTTATGAACATCTTGTATATAGATCAAAACATGCTAATTTCATCATCACTGGCCAGCACCATAAAAGAATCACACAAAAACATATGGGCACACTCACCAACTTTTTAAGGAACAAAACCTTTCATAGAACTATTGAAGTTTCTTCGTGAGATAAAAGTGTTTTGCTGTTTTGAAACAATAGTACCTTTTTTTTAATATGAAAACATATGAGAGTGCTGCATGTCATTCATCATCCGTCACCTTTTCATTTGAAACACTGTCAAGGGGCTGCCTAAATATGCAAAGGTAGCAAGGGCTACTACACTGCACCTCCAAGAAAGGCTTGGGGTTTCATCCTGAATGCACTAATAGCCCAAGGCAGCAAGAAAAAATATCAAAAATACATATAAAATACCTGGATATGAGATGCACCTTATTTTTGCTCACTTGAGAGAGTCTTCAAAAAAGCATTGCTGAGCAGCAAGAGATCTGTTCTCAGAGACGCTCAGGGATAGGAAATGCATCCTAAAGAGTGACCTAAAGAAGGTGAGGGCAGATAGAACAGATTAAGGCAAACACTGCTAATAACCTAGAATTAAATTCAGCTTTTCAAGGTGTATATGCCATGAAGAAAAACTACATTAATGTCTACATATTCCTTATTGCAGCTGTTTGCCCAGCACCATCACAGAATGGAGAACACTTTACATAGTTAAAATTAGCAGACACATTCCTAGATAAAAGAATTAAATTCCTCATTACAGTCAACTTGAAAAGTTAACTGAGGTTATAAGCCAGAAAACCACAACCACTATGTGAATGGGAGTATCTTGAGCACATATTTTTGTACTAAATCAAATGTAATGTGGTGCTTGCAATGGTACTTGAATACAGCCATGAGAAATGTCTGTCAGATGAGAACTTCATACCATATGAGACAACTTCATATGGTTACAACCTTACAGTGTTCAGCATTCACAAGCAGAAAACTCACCTCAGGAGACTATGATTTTTAAAAAGATACCCATGGCACCATGACCTAAAAGAAAAATTGTGAGTACCTAGGTACTATGCCACACAGAGTTCAGTGTTTTCAGTTTCTACTTTACGCATAAAGATAATAGCATAGAATTAAGAGCATTTGCCAACCATTTGGTGACTGTTAAGTACTAGATTCTAGATCACTGAGGAAAGTTTAGGCAAAGCAAACTTCTCACAGTAGAATTCTACTGTTTGTTTGTACAAAGAGGTATAAGATTATATAACAAGAGTAGGAATTCCTTAACTATAAAGAGATCAATAAGGAAAAATGCAGATATACAGATCACTACACTAAATTACAGAGGGTAAGAACCTACCCGTCTTGAGACCTGTGTTCATGTCTGTTGCACTTTATAGCCACTGGAATTAGAGATGGATGAAAGATCTTACAGGAATAATAAAGAAACAAACATGTCCCCCACTCCATCAGTCACTGAGACTGTCATTGCCAGGAACAACAGAAACACTTGTAACTAATTTGAAATGCATAGTTCATAAATATATGCTGCAGTAGATATATATATTAAAAAGTTTACATTTTGGAGTCAAATGTGACTTAACTAATGTGATTTAAATGGGTTCTATTTGTAAATCAGGTAACACTCCTGACTTGAAGATACCCATGAAAGTAATACATGGTTTGTGATATTTTAAGTGAGAATAAAACATGATTCAATTTTTCTGTAATTAGACAAAATATATAAACCAGGACCTTACCACAGAAAGAGTTTTACTAAGCTCACTGTCAAAAAACTGCCTTTCTAACACTTTTACTCCTTTCCCCATAAATTTCATTTATGAGAGACTTGCTATAATAAGAGAGCAACAGCAATAGCACTTTTGGGTATGTTCAAAATACAGAGAGCTACTGTCACCACTGCTTTAATTCAGTATTTTCTCTTTTTCCTGCACTTCCAGAATGGTGCTAGTGTCTGATCATGTTGCAGATTAAACAGCTATTTTGGCAAACTGCCAACCAATTTCTGTTTGAAACTTAATCTCTCTCCAACCGGCAATAGAAGTAACTGTTTGACCTCTTCCCTGTTTGGGTACTTTTTTTCTTCCTATTTGTGCACAACTTATTGATAAAGATGTCACAGTTAAGTGTGCCCTACCTGAGGAGCTTTTAGACCTTTCTGGTTTTCTGCCCATTAATCTCTGAATGTTAAGAAATCATAAAGAATTGTCAAAACTTATGCAAAACTTTGTATCAAAAACTGACTTAAAACTAATGCCATAAACCAAACTTCCCAGATTAGCATTTAATGGCATATAACAACTTCAGAATGATCTCTTTCCCTCTCCAACAATATATTTATTGACATGTACTGAGACAAGCACTGACGCTAGGTACACTAACAATTGAGGTACACACAACAATTCCACCACAGCTGCTGAACATATTACTGCAAAGGAAATAGTTTTAAGAGAAATGTCTGATAAAGTGTACATTTATGCAGACGCCCAGGAAGTGATATATTTTTCATATTTTTCAACATTTTGAAATATTTATTTCTCTTTTCTTCCTCATAAAAGGAAATAGCCCAGAGCAGAACTGATAGAGGAGAATCCCTAGAATCTATGTCTCTCTTACTGTCCTCCCAGTGAAGTACTCTCTCCCAGTGAGGTAGTGTCTTACGTCATGCAGCTGTTGTTATGCTCATATAACTTGAGTCTTCAAATGGATCCACTATTAAAAACACTTACCAAGTAATTGCAGAGGTTGGAACAGTGATGAAGTCAATGGTTTTTCTCACATTAAAAGTGAAAGGAGAAAATGAAGTAAAGATCTCCAAAAGGTCTCCTTACTAATAGCATCTCCATGCAGTATGGACCAATACAAACAAAACTTAAGCATCCTACCATCACTGTGTTCTCAGTACAGGTACTGTACTCAGAACATCTCAGTACATCTGATACACACTTGTTCCACTATATTAGGGCAATAGCAAAGATGCATTTATGGAGTATAAAATTGCCTCACTTCTGCTTTGTTCTTTGCTGTATGGAAAAAGAAGTAAGACAAACCTAATGATTTGCAATGGTATAACTAGAGCCGTGGCACAGTGGTACTATTAAGATTATATAAGCAGAGAAGAATAACTAAATTTACCCATTGCTCTTAGAACTGCTGGTAAAGGCCTGTGTTTAGGTAGACTTCACAGGGTTACTGAAGATAGATTAGGTGCCTATGAAAAAAAGAGTAAACAACTCACATCAAGAAATGAAGGTAGCTGGAAATGAAAGCTATGATGAAAGTGTACTTTTAAAATGACTCTCACATGTTAGAAAGTAAATTCTGCCCAACCCTGAAGTGCTGTCAGAGTGCATGGCCATACCAGGGATTTCAATTTTCAGATAGAAGCAGTGAAGCTGGCTGTCACACCTGAGTATGAAAGATAACATCAATAAGCTTATGATAGAAAACTTGGAGATATGGACAGGACCAAACTGCTCCATGCGAGCACAAATGGCTCAGACCAATGAAAGGACTGTGTACCCTATACACTAGCTATCCACTTTTTCTGATTATATCAGCGTGTCTATTAAAAAATGTCCATTTCCAGAGGAATTTGTGTTCTCCTATATCTGGTATTATGGCAGAAAAACGTCCACAGAAGACTGTTAAGAATTCTGCTTTCTGCATTCTGATCAAGTGCACAGAGATTAATGAAAGTAACAATTTCGCTTCAAATATGCTCAGAAGTCAAGGTTCCTCCTGGATTTCAGAAAATATTTTGCATGGCCAGTATGTTATTTCTGACACAACTTGGAAAACAGAGCAACAAAAACCAAAATATGTTACCAAATACAGAAATGGCATGGAGCACTCAGTTTCCAGCCAGCTCTGAGATCAAAGGGCCAAATTTTACAGCTACTGGAAGAATCCATGGGAAGCAGAAAACAGAGCTGCAACTACTGCACAAACTAAATTAACTGTCTTGAATGGTTCTTCTTCCCTGGGAAAAAAAATAAATGAGGAAAGGCAGAAATAGGGCAGTCAATCCTACATTAATTTATTTCAAGATGTGGCATTTCTCTGCCTTCAGAGATTTCTGCTGAACCATGAACATTGTCACCTCCTTCAGATTACTCCCTACATATTATTAGAGCAGCCCACACCTTTCATATTTACACAGTTATGAAAATATAATGAGAGTTAAACTAGATCTTTTATTCTATTGGTTAAACAGAACAAACCTCTCTATCCTGTTGGGCTTTTTGAAGAGGGAGTGCAAACCACACACAAAAAAAACCCCCAACCTCTGACAACTAAAGCTATTAATTTAATAACATATAAAAATTGCTCTTTTGAGGTGTTACTTTTGTATCCACCATTCTCATACTAGAACATTAACTGCATCTGAAGATCATGATGGACAGGATGTAACAGAGAGCAAATAAATGCTGCGAGCAAAATATAATAAGGGACTTCGATATATTTTTTCAATGGCAATACACCAGAACTAAAAAGGAGACTGTTACAGCTTTTCAGTGCTCTGGAGGTTTTGTACAGTCATTCATCACCACTGTACCTGCTCCATTACATTTTGTTCAAGGTTAATTTGCATATATCTAAAATGGAAATGGAGCAAGCACATATCACTCTTCTTCTTCTTCACTTAGATGTTGGGTATGTGTTTGGATCCAGAAGTTTCAGATGATTATTCACCATTTAGAGATATCCTCAGTTACTGTAATTGACTGTATCATATCTTTAAAAAAAATATGCACAATGATAATAGCAGGATTGATTCCAGCCCTTGAAATCTTTAATGTACTATTGAAGATGAACAGTAAGCTGGTAATCCAAAGAGAGAGAATTTTTCCTGCTATGGTTTAAACACTGAGTGTGTTTGCCAGAAACACATTGGTATTATATCCTAAGCAACGGCTACTTCATTTTTACACAATCTATATGGAATAAGCTATTTTTTGAGACATAGAGGAAAAATTTTCCTGCTTAAAGCATATACTTTTGTCTTCAGCTATTGATCTATTACTAATGGGACTCAGTGTCACACACAAAATCGTTATTTTATGGTAAACTGGAGTGCATTACAATGTTATTTTACTAGGATGTTTTCAGTGCACTGTAGATCTTCCACTCCCCATTTTTCAGAAAATTTAAATGAAATCTTTTATCTCAGTAAGTTACACATTGGTAGCCAAAAAGTGCTGAAACATGCTGTTGTGAATCTGCACTTCATTTCTATTTGGCAGAAATTAAAATGATTTTGCCCACAGTCCATCAATAACCTATGCTCATCCACTTCTCACTATAGATTGGAAGAAGGTCTGTCTACAACAAAGGTTCTCTCAAGTGTGCTATATACTGGGAAATGCCTTTCACTGATACCTTGATTTTATATAAATGATGTATGCGCAGTACTTGAACCATATACAACTGCATAAAACTGAATGCAAATGAGTTCTTTTGAGCTGGAGCCCACTGGGAGCATTGGTATCTGAAACATGAGACCACCTCTGGTACACCTCTGGTGCCCTCTCCTGAACTGCCTTCCCTGCAGTTTTCCTGGGGTACCCTTGTCCATGCAGGTGGCAATCATGTGACAGCAAGTTTCAGCAGGTTTAAGTCTAAATTATAAATCTGTCATGAACCCTTTCTTGCAGAGCGGACTTCCCCATCAGTTAATATTCAGATGAGCTTGTGCTTCATAACTGATAGTTCTGAATTAAATTACTATGATCTACCTGTTTTACACCTGTAACTAGCGCAAAGACAGCTCATCTTTGTTCTGACAGTTTTCACAGAACATCTTATGCTGAAAATATTGCCTTAAATGAGGAATTAAGGTAAGAAAGTTGTCTTCTTAGGCTTCTCTGTACTCAGTGGAGAAACAACCCTTGCTCACAGATTTTCATTCAGCAATATCTGAAACTTTGTACTCTGAACTTGTTTCCCCTTAACCATATGGATAGGGAATATAATTAAAATATCTTATATAGTGATGAGAACACTACATGAAAATTTTACAGAGAATAGCTATCTGTGTGTTAGTAAAGACAATAGGAATGCTTTGGCCAAAAACCATCAAGGATGTTGTGATTTGAATCAAGATCTCAAGAGTTAACTGCAATACACTCTTCACAGTTGTTGCAGGTTTGAAATGTTGCATGTAGTGTGCTATGAGACTCTCAGTTTAAAAATAACAGTAAACCAAAGAAAGTGAAGTAACTTTTAATTCCCTTTTTAAATGTGCATTTGAATTTAATACAATCTGTAAGGCACTCTCATAGATAAAAAAATTAAACATTCTTTTACAAATAAGAACAGTTACAAGGCAATGGTATGCACATAAAATATAAACTTATCTGTAACTGATAAACAATGAAACATGAATGATCATGTCACGGTTTGAGACAAATGCAGAGGAGGAATCAGGTTTTGGATGCATTGCAAGGTAATGTCATTTTTGTATCATGACGCTACTCAGAGTAAATATTGGCACTGTAAATTATTTCTCTTTGGGGTTAGGAACTTGTATTCTCTTCATATCCCAGTAAAAAATAAACTCTTTAATAAATAAATATATAAAATAAATATATGCTATCTGGAGATGTATAAATAGGTCCATCCTGAAGAAAAGTTCCAGCTTTGACTACGATGTATTGACATCTAACGTCCATCACTAAAGTGGAGCAGTAAAACTTCACATACAGTTCTCAGGATTTATTATTATTTTACAGTCCATTTCTTTCTATTTCTTCCAGCCATTGTCTCATCCATACGATGTAGATGGTTCCTTGCTAATCTACAGGCCACAGGCAACCCAGAAAGAATTGCCAAGAGTTCATTATGCTTTAAGAAGTCCCACTTCTTAACCGGCTACCACACCATTCAGCAAGTCTTGAGGAGGCTGGTCCACGCTCAGCTTAAAGGCATTGTCTCCTAAATCCAACGGTTGGAAAACAAAGGCTTGCCTGTCACCAAGTAGGTTCTTCACATCCAGCATCCTAGACCTCTGCAGGTTCCTCGTGCTGGCATTGCCATGAAAGCTTGGCCAACAGCTCCAGTATGCTTTCTTGCCAAAGCTGCCTCTTTCCTCAGCTGTATCCTAACATATCTTTGTACAATTCCGGAACTCTTTCGGGATCCACAGGCCGGGGCAAGAAATGTGTGAATTTCTGGTGTCTTTTGGATCTTGCCCCATCTCTGGGAGTACCATCTTTGTTAAGTGCTACAAAGTACCTCCGCCCTGAATCTCCATGTTTGTACACATTGGAGGAGTAAGTGTTGTACCAGTTTTCCTCAAATTGTTCCCTGAAGATGCACTCAGAAGTTAGTTTCTCCTACAGAAGGAAAGAGAAAAGAAAAATAAGTTAAGCTGTCACTAGATATTTGAAGAAATGAAAGATATTATATAAATTAAAAAAATGCCTTAGGTTTTGTGTAGCCTTACTGTTCATTTAAATGTCAACAAACCAAACCCAAGAAGAGTATGTAGACCTGACATACAGGAGTTTATTCTGTAATTCTGGCTTACAGGAATTATATTACGTAGAGTTCTGTCTTGGGGTATCTACTGTTTGAGAAATGAAAATTGGTAGGTGGACTCTATCAACATCAGATGCAACATAACAGAGCAGGAAAGTATTTCCATATTTCTTTTTGTTGTGCATCACTTCTCACATTTTAAACTGAAATGACTGGAACCAAAGGAAGTGGAGAAACAGAGTATTTTACCTCANAAGTAACTTTTAATTCCCTTTTTAAATGTGCATTTGAATTTAATACAATCTGTAAGGCACTCTCATAGATAAAAAAATTAAACATTCTTTTACAAATAAGAACAGTTACAAGGCAATGGTATGCACATAAAATATAAACTTATCTGTAACTGATAAACAATGAAACATGAATGATCATGTCACGGTTTGAGACAAATGCAGAGGAGGAATCAGGTTTTGGATGCATTGCAAGGTAATGTCATTTTTGTATCATGACGCTACTCAGAGTAAATATTGGCACTGTAAATTATTTCTCTTTGGGGTTAGGAACTTGTATTCTCTTCATATCCCAGTAAAAAATAAACTCTTTAATAAATAAATATATAAAATAAATATATGCTATCTGGAGATGTATAAATAGGTCCATCCTGAAGAAAAGTTCCAGCTTTGACTACGATGTATTGACATCTAACGTCCATCACTAAAGTGGAGCAGTAAAACTTCACATACAGTTCTCAGGATTTATTATTATTTTACAGTCCATTTCTTTCTATTTCTTCCAGCCATTGTCTCATCCATACGATGTAGATGGTTCCTTGCTAATCTACAGGCCACAGGCAACCCAGAAAGAATTGCCAAGAGTTCATTATGCTTTAAGAAGTCCCACTTCTTAACCGGCTACCACACCATTCAGCAAGTCTTGAGGAGGCTGGTCCACGCTCAGCTTAAAGGCATTGTCTCCTAAATCCAACGGTTGGAAAACAAAGGCTTGCCTGTCACCAAGTAGGTTCTTCACATCCAGCATCCTAGACCTCTGCAGGTTCCTCGTGCTGGCATTGCCATGAAAGCTTGGCCAACAGCTCCAGTATGCTTTCTTGCCAAAGCTGCCTCTTTCCTCAGCTGTATCCTAACATATCTTTGTACAATTCCGGAACTCTTTCGGGATCCACAGGCCGGGGCAAGAAATGTGTGAATTTCTGGTGTCTTTTGGATCTTGCCCCATCTCTGGGAGTACCATCTTTGTTAAGTGCTACAAAGTACCTCCGCCCTGAATCTCCATGTTTGTACACATTGGAGGAGTAAGTGTTGTACCAGTTTTCCTCAAATTGTTCCCTGAAGATGCACTCAGAAGTTAGTTTCTCCTACAGAAGGAAAGAGAAAAGAAAAATAAGTTAAGCTGTCACTAGATATTTGAAGAAATGAAAGATATTATATAAATTAAAAAAATGCCTTAGGTTTTGTGTAGCCTTACTGTTCATTTAAATGTCAACAAACCAAACCCAAGAAGAGTATGTAGACCTGACATACAGGAGTTTATTCTGTAATTCTGGCTTACAGGAATTATATTACGTAGAGTTCTGTCTTGGGGTATCTACTGTTTGAGAAATGAAAATTGGTAGGTGGACTCTATCAACATCAGATGCAACATAACAGAGCAGGAAAGTATTTCCATATTTCTTTTTGTTGTGCATCACTTCTCACATTTTAAACTGAAATGATCAGAACCAAAGAAAGTGGAGAAACAGAGTATTTTACCTCAAGATGTTTTAAAACTTGAAAGAAGAATAGGACTGGTATTACTCTGATAGCATTGTAAAAATCAATTCTACTTTTTTGAAGTATCCAAGGCTATACTGTGTACTTCAAAAATGCATCATACATTTCAACAGGAAAAGATGCTAGTGTTTTGAAAGCTGAGATGAACTTCTTGAGGGTTTTGCAGAGAGTTAGGAAGCAAATCAAAACCTAAAGATGTATGAGCTGGTATGAAACCAGTACTTACAGAGCCAAAGAGTTCTCCCTTCTCATTCATTCCAAGGTAAAGGCCACTGTCCACGCCTCTAATACTGACCAGTCCCACTGCCACACTGATGAATTCAAGGATACCTGAAAAAAAAATTGCTTTAATTAATTTTGTAACCATACAATACATAGCATCCAAAAACTCAATTGAAAACAAGTAGAAAATGTATGTATTATAGTAAACGTGGCCCACTTCCTCTGAAATTCCAAATACTATATGAAAATGTACACAGTGTTGACAGGAGAGCAGTCTGAGAAGCCTCATCTAGGAACATGAATCCTGCACCATTTAAGAAACTTTTTTTAATGTTGAATATTAAAGGATTTTATTCAGCATTGAGGCTAAAGGCATCACTACTATGCGATTGGAGACTTTAATGATTGTACACTATTTGCTAAACTGCCTACTCAAATATCGGAAGATAGGTTTGAATTACCTGAAAATACACCTTACTACTTCTACAGAGTTATCTTAAAAAAACACATCCCTTATTAGGTCATTTGAATGGAAATCAAAGTACAGATGGGAATTTTATATAACAGAATCTACCCACAGAAAAAGAAAAGTATTTGCCAGACATCTTATCCAGCCCACACCTCTTGACACAACTTGCTGTCTTCATTGCAGGCTTTTTAAGTGTCTGAAATATGCTGCTTTTTCTGCTACTGTTTGGATTATAGCATTATTTATATTACATTTGCCCAAAAAAGTAATATATATTAATAAAGTATTTGAGAGATGAGGTACCATTTGAAGCCTGAATTTGGCAAAGCTAAGCCAAGATACTTAACCAATTGATATGCACAGATTACAGCACATACAAAACATGAAAGAAAGGGAACGTGTGAACTGGGTTTTTGGAAGTAGTTAACAATGTAAACAAAGCCTCAAAAAGAAGTGCCAGAATCATATCTAAGATATTGCTGTTCAGCAGCAAAACCACAAAACATTAAAAAAACCCTTGAATCTAAGGTAAATAGTTTTAAATAGTGCAGCAGATTACGACTTTTTGTCTGCTTACTATTTATGATTTCAGAACAATTTTCACTTTCAGACAGATGGACTGTCTGGACTATACAATAATTTAAAATGTTTTCAATTTTAAATGAGATTTGGCACGTTTCTGAATTGTATTAACAAACAGCAAAGAAAAAAAATCCTTTACAAAGAGTAAGCATTAAAAATTGTATTACACATAAATCATCCTAGTTTTCCAGTTCATAAAGCACAGAGTCCCATAAAAAAGATGGAGGTATTTTGTCTTTCTGATATCATTTTCAAAGCCACCCTTTTCCAAAAGCATAATAAGCAGGTGATACAACCCACAAAGAAACCACATCAGACAAACCTGCCAAGAGTTGTGGTAGAATAAAGGTCGTACAATTCTAAAAAGCCCAGTAAATGTTAGATCTATGGCGAACTTGATTTTCCTCTTAAAGCAAAGATTTATTTCATGTTTACATGCTGTAGGAAATCTTCCTTCTGAGAAGAACTGTCTGACTACTGCTCTTCTGCTTCTTAAAACATCTATGTGTTATAAAAGCAATCAAGAGCCATTCCAGCAGATTGTTTTGAGTATGGGGAGGATAATAGGAATAGCTCTTTAATCACCTTTTTATGACTGCTAAATCAATACACACCAAAACTCACATGTAGTTGACAACAGCAGGTTTGTTCAGATGTCCAGCTTCTACAACTACTATTTAGAATTTACTCTCATATGACAGGAAACATTTACATTTTGGGCTTGTCTTCATTGCCTTTGGGTTTATTGACAGAGAAAGCCATGAAGCACTTTAAGCATTTGATCAAAGAGGCATTTTAGGCTGCTCTGCTTCAGCTTTATGTCCTGCGAAGCAAAGCAGTCTAATGTAGCCTAAGGATCAGCATGCCTAAGTCTGTGACCCTTAATGTTTTACAGAGACTCAAGAAGCTCCAGTACCAATAGTGAACACAAAAAGGATCAGTCTGACTCTTGACCATTCCCACTCAACCTATTGGTGTATGCATGCGCTCATAGGCCCCCAAGACAGCCTGAGCAATGCCTATCACCTGACTCACCTGGGATTCACAGCCCTCCCTCACTACCCTGCCCTGGTGCAGACCCCATGGTCTAACGCCCGAGGGTGAAGCCTTTTGGTTCTGAGGGCTCATCCATCTGCCTCAGCATCACCAGCATCCCACCTTCCTCCCAAGAGCACGACTGCTCCCGCCCAGGTACACAGAGAGGCGCTCACACACACCCCACCCCCCCACACCCTCATCCGTATCGGCACACGCGTGCGGGAGCGCACACACACGCACACGCATACCGAAGAGGCTGTGGTCCTGGCGGGTGCCGCGCACGCTGCCGTCGGGCAGGATCTGCAGGTGGAAGCCGGTGCGGCAGTACAGCTGCCTTCGCCGCAGGACGCCCTGCAAGTGCGCCAGGTCCGCCGCCGCCGCCGCCGCCGAGGCGCGCCGGTCCCCCCGCTC